>JAZHYW010000194.1:0-465000 GCA_037355805.1 Ixodes ricinus
AAGCCTAGCTCATTTAGTGCGAAGGTCCACACTTCTGCGCGGCGAGGTCCGCACTTCTGCGCGTCGAGTCAAAAGCAACAAGAAGCAACCGTTTCCCACCCGCGAACTGTACCAAGGAGTTCTCTGTCCAAGGAAGTAGCGCGGCTCTACTACTCGTCCACAATCGCGCGCCAAGTGCTGGCAGCTCACATCATTGGCGACGTGGTATGGCAGAAAGGGACACATTCCGTCTGTCTGCCTGTCAGCGAAAAAGAACTACTCAAATACAGAAATCCATGTCGCACTCCAGCTATCCTCGTAAATTTTTTAAGTTGAAGGCGCTGCCGGCAAGTGCAGACTAGAGGTTCCTGTGCAGACTAAATTCCTCTGATAAAATTCACGCTTACAAGTACCGCCAACCATTATTGTGGAAACGCGCAAGACACGTGCAAGGAGCGGGTGCTCCGCTGCCATTCGCTTCCAAGAGCTCGCTCATTTCAGTACTGCGCCGACAGCTGCTTCCAAGGGCCGCTCGAGACATCGGGCCTCGTGCACTGGCGCATTTGACGCCACTTGCAAGACAAACGCAAACACATCGAAGGGCTTTAGTCCAGACAGATAAAGAGGAATCGGTGGCCAAGTGCAATAAAGAAGAAAAAAAAGGATAGGTGGCCGAGTGGGCTAGAGAGCACACCAGCTCGGAGCACGTGGATGGAAAGCTCGCGCTGTATAACCCAGGGATCCTGGGTTCAATCCCCACCCCTGCCCGTTTCAATCTGGATGAGCATCGTGCCGGCGTGCGGTCGTGTATCACTACTGCGTGATTCACGTTAAAGACCCCAGGCTATCGGTTGTACTGCACTGGCCGAATTGCTCCTCTACAGCTGGGAAACAGGTCTCCCGTTGAGGCAGACTATGTTCTAGGCTGTATAAACATACACACAAACCAATAGACCTTTTGCTAAATTCCCAAGCGCCAGGGGGCATGCTCCGAGTGTAGTTACACGCGCTGCACGTGCTGGCGTCAGCAGTAGTAGCTTTTCTAAAGCAAATGTCTAAAACAAATGGCATTTGCACGCGCGCTTGTCAACGCTTTATTTTGGTGTTTTACTTCGAATCTTTTATACGGGGAAGGCGAGCGCGTGTCGCGCGTGTCCATACATTCCCATCATTCTCCTTGATGCTTGGGTAATTTAGCAATAGGTCTATTTGTTTCGAGACAGATAAGGTAGCACCGATTCATTCCATCGAGACATAGTAAGATCACTGTTGAAAGAGGTGTTCATAACGGACAATACCATAGTGAACTTCCGAGGTTATTTATGAAGACACTAAAGTTATTTAGAGGTTCATTTGATTTTGCCTAAAAATTAGAAAGGTGAAGAGAAAAAAACAAAAAAACGTACGCCTCACTTTTGGTAGAAACGTATTTTCTACCTATTGATGACCCGTTTTTTATCTTAGTAATCCGCTGAACGGGAAGTGTTAAATTTACAAAAGAAAAAATTGTTTCGGGCGCCAAAACGCGAACGTCAAAATTCAATTTGCATCTCAGAGTAAGCACCTGTTTGTTGGTTAAGAAAATATATTGCAATAGTTCAAAATAATAGAAATCATGCTTCTTTTTTTGTTTTTCTTATCCACTAGCCACCAAACAAGGTCTACAGAGAATGAAAACATCAGAAAAAATGTTTCATGACATAAATGTTGTTCGAAATAAGTATTTTAGCCTTCCTTGCAACTCATGCAACTATTTTTTTTCCCAAAAACATATTAGTAGGGTACCTTCACGTGCGCTTTGCTTAGGGTGGAGACACCTGGCCATTTCGTCCCACGCTTTTCTTTTTCTTTTTTTGTTCAGAAGCGCGTGAAAGAGCGTGTCCCGGCACGTGTTTTTGAAGCTGACTGTGCTATGGCGACATTTTGTTTTTGTCGATTTATTTGTATTTTACCCGTGAGCGCGTGCTGTCGGCATCGGGTACTACAAAGGGTGGCATCACCCTAAGCAGTAGGACATTGAGGCACCCTACATATTAGGATATCTCTGTCCAACCCTGCACGATCTTAGGGTGCTTACGAGCCACACTTGTAGCGTATGCAAGCGTTTGACCACGCGCGCTAACATAGCACACGCAAAAAAATCGAATCAACAAAAATCTCACCTTCAGAGCCTTATCAGGCCTTTCGCTATGAGTCTGCTGATGACTAGTTACACGTGCAACACGTGCTGGCGTCTACAGTCACATAACTGCTTGAAAGGAAAAGTATATTTTTCCTATCTGATGTTGATTATTTACTTCTAATTACTTATATAGAAGAGATGAGCGCGTTCAGTGCATGCACTTAGTAATGTTTTTTGAGAAAATCTTATTTTTTGGCCCGTGTAGATAATTTACGCATCGGGGAAAGAATAAACTCTGAAAATGGGACGCCAGCAGTTGGAGTAGAGCGCGAAAATTTGAGAGGAGGACGTCAACTGGATCAAAATATAAAAAAACGAGAGAAGAAATTTCTCTATGAGCGACGTCCACCTGAGCCTAATATGGTCAAAACAGGAACTTACGTTGTGAACACCTTTAGCATTTATTTAATTAAAAAAGAAGCGGTCAACAAAAAATGAAACGATAGTCTTTTTTTTTTTGCTGCCAAGTGTATTTTACAGTTTTACTTATATAGATGTCTCATTCGTCCACAACGCTAGTTCTATTTGTTTTGACAATATTAGACTTAGGTAAACGTCGGCTGATCCACTGCACAATGGCGGAACAACCGACATTGCGGAACGTGAGAATCTGAAACTTTGGGTGATAATGAGAAATGCAGCGAGCTCAAGCTTGTTTATACCTTTGACTTGAGCTACCACTGCACGAGTGCTGTTGCAGCTGACGTGCAATCAAACAGAAAGAGCTCACGCTTGTATCTATAATTGTGCAGAAATTCCACAGTTTGCAACAGAGGTCAAACTTTCGGAAAGGTCCATAGAGCTTGCCAGAAGCACTCTTCGTAGCTTGAGCGCTACATGTGACTCCTGTTTTATATTTTCCACCCCCGTACACTGAAGGAATATTTCCTCCGGAGGTCCACTTCCGCTACCAAATAAGATGACATGATCAGGTAAGGAAAAGCTCAAAAATTATTCCCAGTGGAAGAGGGAAAAAAACACAAATATGGTTGTTGTTTATTATGCCCTAGTTTCATAGAGCGACAATTAGAAATAACCAACACCAATAAGCCTCAAGCAAAGGACACAATCAATCTCCGCCCCTGCCCGTTTCGATCTGGATGAGCATCGTACTGGCGTGCGGTCGTGTATTATACTCCGTGGAGCACGTTAAAGACCCCAGGCTAGTGGTTGCACTGCACTGGCTATATTGCTCGTCTACAGCTCAGAGACAAGTCGCTAGTTGAGGCAGATCTAACTTCAGGCGGTATAAACATACACACGAACACAAATGAAGCACGCACACAAAGGTATCTTTGACTGCTTGCTGTCTCTCGGTGCTTTTGAAGTAAGCACGAGCGATTGTAAGCCTGCCAAAGATACATTCGCATGCGTGATTCATTTGCTTGACGCGTGTCGGTGTTGGTTGCTTCTATTAGTCACTCTCGTTGGACTTGGGCATGAGCATAGCGATCTCACAACTGCCCAGAGCGGCAGTACAAACGGGGGCTTGCACCATTATTTCGAAGCATGCTCTATCATCATCATCATCGTAAACTTTAATATTTGAAAAGTGAAAGGACCTTGCGGTCCCTGGTCGGTGCCCTTAGTCCAGGGCTCCGTTGGCCGCCCAGATTCGGCGGGCTCGCTCAACCAGTTGCTGCTGGTCACCGAGTTTACTGCCGGATAGGGCCGCCTCCCAGGAGGAGAAGGTGAGGGAATGGAGGGGGTGATTCCCTCACCGGGGGGGGGGGGGGATTCTTAGATGGAGTGGTACACGCTGGTACAACCTGTACCAGGAGCAGTACACGTGGCCGCGGTAGGCAGCGGTAACGCTCTTCTAAAGGCCTATAAACAGTTGCGATTGAGAGCGTTTGGGTGTGTTTGACTGTGTTGCGGCTGCGAAAAACCAGGACATCCCTGCTTCGTATGTCCCGTGCCAAGATACTCTTTGAATTGAATTCCACGCTTCATACGAAGCATTGATGTGCAGTTGACTCGCTTCCGTTTCTTGACACAGCGCAGTCAAACGCACTAAAGGCTGAACTCCATGTAGCGAATTATGCGACGAATAACTGACGAACGTCGCCCGACGGCACGCTCGCTTTGCGCGCGACGTAACAGCCACTGTGCTGATTCCACGCGCAGAGCAAAAGCCGCCGTGCAAAATTCGTTGATTTTTCGCAGCATATTCGTCCCATGGAGATCAGCCTTAAAACGCAACTGTGTGTATGGGCATTTAAACAACCCATTATGCGTGGTATTAATTCTTACCGTTCTTCAGAATCTGGTTTCGCTAGCACTTGCAGGAATCAATATTTTCCCCCTGTCATCAAGGAACACAACCGCTCTCACTGATGTAACACATAAAACCAAAATATTCGTTTGTAGGTAGGTAGGTATTTATTTGTGCTCGGAAGCACAGGCGACACAGAGATACACGTAGCCCGTACAATGAATGCCGGAGAGGCCCGTATAAGGGGTGATAATAATAATACAGTGAGATATAATGTGAGGCACTCATAATGTACAATGAGGCATCACGAAGGAGGGGTCTAAGTTGATCGCAGGTGTGTGGAAGCTTCGCGACAAAGTTGCGGAACCTCGGGTCGGTCACTAATGGGCACGTTTCTTATTCTTTTTTGCAACGTTCAAAAAGTGCCGACCAACGGAGCCACCAATTGTAATTCTGTTGTGTCTATGTTTATACAGCGGGAAGTTAGTCAGCTCTGAGGGTATCTGGTATCTTCGTTTGAGATGAAAGACAGTGCAGTATACCGCTGCTTGTCTGACGTCTTTAACGTGTATCACGCAATAGTGATACATGACCGCACGCCGGTACGACGCTCATCCAGATTGAAACGAACAGAGGCGGTGGATTGAATCCACGATCAGTGAGCTTTACAGCGCGAGCTTTCGCTACACGTGCTACTGATCCACGAGCAACGAGACATCGCGGTCGAATTCGAGCTTGAGAGAAAAACAACAACAGCAACAGCAAGAAAATCTCCGGTTTGAGGCATTTAGTACTAGTGTCGCCATCTCGTTTAACAAGTTAGAAATAAAATTAACAGGGTGATTTTATTTACACAAATACGCAAATACAGCAATATTTTGCTGTCTCGTCATGGTCTTAAAATTAAGATTAGAGGCACCCCTAGTACGTACGGCCAAGCGTTTTGTCACGTTTGTCTTCTAAATAATTGTATTTTCAAAAATGCCTCAAAACGCGCTAAAAACAGTCAAAACGGTCATATTTCTGGATTTTATTAAAAATCTCCAGCGCTCTAAAGGAAAAATTCAAGGGCCGTACAACCTTCATTACGTCTTCATAAGTAACCTCCAAAAGAATGAATACTATCGTGCATTCCTGAAACTCAGGTTTGTGTAGCGAAATTTGCCCATTGAGTGACGAGCGGTTGAATCCCCCTTAACTACAGAGCGATTTAATCATAATCCAAGTTGTACACTGCGCCGTTCCTAAAAAAACACGGCAAAAACAAAAAAAAAAAAATATATATATATATAATCTGGGCTTTTTTAATGTTATGCATGTAAATAAATGAGACCGATTAATTGATTAATTATTCGATTAAAGGTGGTGAATAATCGGATTAAAAGTTTCAATCGACGCCCAGCCCTAAAAAGAAGTGCTCTTCTGAGGAAATCCGGGCGTTGATGTTGATTTTTATCTTCCGCTTCGTTCGTCAGCTATTGCAACAAAATCCAGAACGCTAAACAAGGAAACAAAATCCAGAAAAATAATGTCCTTTTGCAATCAAGTCGGAGCGCTAAAAAAAAATCATCAGCATCAAATAAAACTTTTTTTTTATATAAATAAAAAATCTGCCACGTTGAAAAATACATTCAGTAGTAAAGGATCCCCATTTTCTAGCTACAGTGACTTAAATAAACTTAATCTGATTTAAATAAAATAAATTTGATTTATTTGAGTATTCTTTTAAAAATCTTTCTTTCACCCTGTTTTGAATCGACTAATGGGTATTTGTAGTGGTTATGTAACATTTTAATTTTCTTGACATATTCTTCGGTACAGTTGCTGAGGCGACGCGACCTCAGCAACTGTTTTCCTCACGTAAACCGAAGCCAATGTGGACAAAACTACACATATGGTGCCTGATACAACTAATTTGACATTAAGAAATGGTATACACACCATCCCCTAGTCGCCTGAATGTCTCCGATGTTACTGCGAAGAAGACGAAGAGCTCACCCTGCAAATGGCAGGCACGCACCGGCGCGAGCTGGGTCGGCGGGCACCTTCATCATACACATGTCAGTTGCTGTGCTCCTTTTCTGGCCAACATCGTAACTATTTCTCTACTGCACTAGGTTCGAGTCGTGGCCAGAGTGTCCCCAGTATGACGGAGGTTCATTACGGCGTAGGCATTTCGACTCCGCGTCAATGGATTCCCAGTTGTTTGGTTCATAATAGCCCTTCTACCGGGGCGTACGTTGGTGTGGCGCATTAACCTCCGGAATTGCATGCCACTTCCGTGTGCATTCTCTCCGAATTAGGAAAGCTATCGGCCTTGCACCGCACAATTTAGAAGACAACGAGGCGCCTGCTAGTATCTTTGACTTCCAGTCAACCGAACTTCTCTGTCTCTCTCTCTCACTCTCTCGTGTCTTCCCGCAAAGAATAAACACCACGCGCAGCGCGGACACCCCCGTAATTCCGCATTCCCGTGGCGTACACCCCCCAATGCCGCGCCACATGCGATGAATTGCCGACTCACGTTCGGTCCGTACAAAGTCGTCGTTGTTCGATTGATAACACCCCCATAGAGCGAGCGCATTTGCATAAGTTTGGCAAACAGGTAGCCTAGATACTTGAGCGAGCCCGAGAGCTACACGGAAGAGCGTGGGTTTTTATGGTGCTTTCCGTGGGTTTTTTACTCCATTGTCGGAAGAGTTTGCCCCGCGTTCCATCTGTTTACTTAGGTCCTTGATTTCAACCTCCGTAAACATTTTTTTCTTTCATTTTCTAATACGTTTGTTGAAGGCCTCGCGACCGCATCTCTCATAAAAAGGAAGCGGTTGAAATTGAACACAAAGACGTATTTGGCGATAGAAAGGCTTTAAAGCGTACAGACGCTGAAGTTACGTAACTTGGGAGTGTGCTGACGCACACCGAACAGGAATTTGGCCCGGGCCAGTTGAGCTCTGGGGATTGAGAATACAACCGTACACAAATGACCGCAGGCTAAGAGTGAACGCATTCTAACAATGACTAGAAAAGCTGCCCTCGAAATCGGAAGGCATATCACTAAGACGAACCAATAATTTTTCAGACGGCGATGACAAGGAACACAAAACGAGCCATTTTCAACAGTTAATGTGAGGCCAAATATTGCATGCGCTGCATGAAATAGATTTGCGTAAATATGCGTTGAAAATAAATTATTTTGCACATTGTAGAACCTTCCCCTCTAAGTAGCGCCATCCACAACTTTCTTTTTTTGTTGCATAGTGTACTCGAGGAAAAAAGAGAAGAAAGACTAATGGGGAAATCACGTGCGTTCGCTTTCCAGCAAATAACGGAAAGATGTCAGCGAGCTCTGAAACCGATTAGACATGAAACAAAACGCCATGTGTGCGGAACGTCTTGCCCCTTGTCACTGCGCGCATCGTCAACTGATCGTTAGTTGAACTTCGTTATTCGCTAGGAACGTTCTGGTGTACGCAGTGGTTGACTGGCTACACTCGTGATCTGCAGAAGCGTGAATGCACAGGCTTTTTTTTTTTTTTTAGACTGTGGTTCTGGAACACAACTTCGGTACGTATTGCAAAGACACATGGAAGAGCATTATTCTTTTATTTTCAGTTTTATAGTTTGTCGCCACAAAGGAATGCGGGAGAAGTTCCACCCTCGAATTCCCAGAAAGAAATGACGACATAATGTCAGCCATGGCTGACATTATGTCGTCATTTCACATTTTATTCGTCATTTTAATCGTCATTTTATTCGTACTGCAGTACGAATAAAAACAGACCATATTCCTGACATGACGGAGTGGGAGGAGCATTTGTCAGCGATTTTTGGCACCTATAAATAAAAAAATCAAAGGTCAGCCTAACCTCCGATACCCTTCGGACATTGGGCATTCAGCAAAAAATCGCATTTGTGGGCGAGGCCTTTCCTGCAGTTCTTACGTTGCGACAAGCTATAGTATATAAATTTCTGGTCTACGACCGATTCCGTTAGTGGTGGTCATCTCATCTAGGTAAGCAAGGTACCCTTCACTATGTTTCGTTCAGTTTTATTCCACGTGAAGATAAGCACTGTACCATTCTAATAGACTGATCTCACAGCCGGTTTCATTTACGCCACCGCTGCCGCTATGCATTGTGGGATCTGTAGCCTTTCTGTACGCGCGACGACCCCGCTGAGGGTCTGCGCGAGCAGAGCACGAGGCGGCACAAACTGTCTCGTGCACTGACGCCTGCCTCTTGGGAACTACACTTATGGCGGCGTCACGCATGCTTGGAACGCTTAGTGAGATCGGTCTATTGAAAATAGGAATTTTCAGCAAACCGTTAAAGCCGGGGTCACACTGCTCATACATCATACAAAAGACAGTCTGCAAACACGAGTCACCGCAATATCCGAGGTTCGAATGCCGTGTGCCAAGAAGTTTCTCCTTGAACTCATTGCCATGCGACATTCGAAGCACGAATCTCGCGGTGACTGACGTTCGAATTTGTTTGCAGACTGTCTTATAAGCAGTGTGACCCCTGCATTACCCGGTACCGCGTACCGCACAACTGGAGCCTTTGAAACATGCTTTTAAGCGCGTGGCCCGCGGAATCACCCGGGCGGCCGCTTAAAAGGATGCTTCAAAGGGACACAGGAACGGTTTGCTAAAAGTCCCCAATATCAGAATATAACGCAAGCGAAACGATACGTTACTGTTTTTGAACCGTAACTGCATGGAACAAAACATCACATAAAAAATATATATATATATATATATTTTTTTTACGAGCGTGTTGGTACAAGTGAGCAACCGGAAAGACAACAAGGCGTCTTTCTGTGTTGTCGCCTTTCGAATTCGTAGTAGACACCTGAGGTGGCTTCGCAGAGTGTGTCGCCAAAGTCGGGACGTCCCAGTGCAAGCCTCGCGGGGCCGAGCGGCGCAGCTGGCCCGTCCAGCGGGCGTGCAGCGCCGACAGCTGGACGCCAACGGCGGCAACGCGGCTATCCACCGGCGCAACGGCGAACTGCGGAGAGCGATTGCGGATGGGCCAGTGAATGGCGGGACAGAAACCTGCCCGGCGAAGTCTTCTTTTTCATTGAAGCGTTTCGCGGGGAGAGGGACGCGCCAAGGCGGAGAGGGCGAGCAAGACGGCCCGAAGGGAGAAAGTGGGAGGGTCTCGTAAGTCAGGTAATCACTGACGTCACGGGACCTTGAAGCACGTGCAGTTTCCCGCCGAAGCGGGCCGGCGAGAAGACGGTTACCAACAGACGGGCCTCCGCCAGCGAGCAGGTAGGACGCGGGCTCAGCGAGGCACCTGCCCTGTGGCACGAGGCTCTGCCGACTCCGATGCTCGCCGCGCCGGTCCTCTGTCGGATACTGGATGCGTTGCGGCACACCATGGACAGCGCGGTCCGTCCTCGCCGTCGCTTCTGCCGCTGCTGCTCGTCCCGGGGACGCCTCTAGGGACAACTCGGACTCGTGCCGTCACTCGGACGCCCCCGCTCGGACCCCGTGCCGCTGGGATTTGTGAGTGCGTTGCGTGCCTTGCCCGTCCCACAAGGTCCGCGCTGCCGTCACACTGTCACGGATGACTCTGGGAATGGTGAGTCTCGCTGCCGAGTGCGTGCCCCGGCGAGAGTTTCCTGTGCCAGTGAAAGCTGTGGGCGCCCGTACGCTCGCGCACCCCGAAGCTGCGCACGCGCGCCCTTCTCCATTGCTATAGAAAGCTGTCGCGCTGCACGCGCGGAGATCATTCGCGCACTCGTGGTTCACATTTCCACGCTGCGCGTGAGTGCCCGATGTGCGCTTCTGTGCGGAGGCTCTGAGCCTCGCCCAATCTGGTTACCCTTAGACTGGACCGCGTGCTTGCGAGATGTCGAGGGGGGCTCTGACCTCCACCCCTCGATGTCCCAATAGCGCGCATGCGTGTGTGACAATGCTTGAGCGGGAAACACCGAGGGTGAGCGGCACTCACGTTAAATGCAGGTTCCATTTAAATTACGTGCATGAGTGTAGCGCCGGAGATATGAAAGGAAAGGGGTATAACTAGCAGATTGGTTTCACATGAAAATTACGTAAACCCAGTGTACGCAATTATTTTCTCGATTTTCATTTTTTTTAAGTACATGTCTAAATTGTTTGCTGCTTCGCCGTCTTTTTTTTTTTTTATCGGATGAGGACGTGACTTGCTAAAGCTATAAAAGTGTGTCAAATGAAGCTAGCTTTAGAACGATTAAATAGGCAAGAGTTACCAAATCAAGAAACACATTTCATGCCATACATTTCATGCCATTCAATGAAAAAACAAATAAAACAAAGGTGCCTTCAAGAGTCACCTTAAAGTGTGTTGATGTAGGGACTTGCGTGCAGTGTAACAAACCTCGTGGGGCACTGTTTTGCTACTTTTGCACCCACTGCCCCGCTCCAATTACGCGACCTGGGCTGTGAAATAAATAATGTCAATAATAGCAGAATCAGAGTTGCCGTGCAGCCTTGTTTGTAAGCAGGAGGAAACAAGAAAAGACCAAAGTAAACGCTACACATTGAACAAATACTTCCGATATTGTCACATGGAGTTACTCATTCATCAAGGCCTGGTTCCACAAAATTGTTTTGGTTTTCTTTTATTTTTTTAGTAATTGTAACTTAAATAAGGCACATCTCAACTCACGCCAACGAGTTGGCGGAATGGTTACCGCCTGCTTTAGTGCACATTGCATGTGCGAAGCAGGGTAAAGTGGTTCTGTGCGTCACCTGGACCGTTACAGGATGTATTGCTCGCGTTGAGAAAGCATGCATGCCGCATCTGAAGGGTTAGCTAAGTTTCATTCTTCGGCCAGCCCCGCATTCGTGTATCCTAGGTGGGACACCGCAGCTTACGGCACATCTGCTGTGTTGTTACCAACATTTTTAACTTTTTCATTTTTCATGTTTATGTATTTTTCTCATATTAAACCGATTTGTTTAGACCCATTAAATTATTATTTAGTAAGTTCTTTGATGCGCGAACTCATGTTTATAAACAAGGCCCTTCCCCACCGGGCACGGGGAGTGATAGTCATTACGGCCTGCGGAAGGAGCGTAAAAATGACGAGGCACTCATGATGTTACCACTCGAAAATGCCAACTTTCTGTACTCCGACTCTAACAGCGCAAGGCACTTGTAGAATGCGGCGTAAATCGCATTTCCGGGAATACACTTTCTTAAGCTGGGCTTATTCCGTAGATATGAACAATTGGTTATCCGCATCCTCCGCGGTAAAGCAGACCCGTCGGAACTGTTTATAATAACGAGCGTGAAAGAGTTTTTTCGTGCAAATAGGACAGTTTTATTTTGACAGAGCTGTTTTTTTGTGTTTTTTTTTTATGTGGAAACTTTAGGGAAACGGGAAACATCAATGAGCGTCACATAGTCGGGGAATGACAGCGTTTACGTTCAGACTGTTCAAGCGGCGCACAACTCTGCTTTACTAGGGCCTCTCAAACGCCTCTTTACAAAATTGACGGCACGATCCAAGGAACGAGTGATGAACGAATCATTTTCCGTTCTTTTCCTTATTGGTGAAGATACCTTACCATTTTTCGTTTTCTTTTTCGGAGCCAACTTTCGCACGCCATCTGTCGGCAAGTGTTGGTCCTTTTCCAATCAATGTCTAGCCTTAGTTATTTATTTTTTGTTCGTTTTTCTGTTGCATAATGGACGCATAGGAAGTGCGTGAAGGTTTCTCGGGATTTTAATGGCGCGAATGTTTCACGCGCAGTAACACGCCTACAGGATGCAGTTGTGCGACGAAATCGACGGCCACTTTTGTTCACCGCATTAAATGTCATTGTTACCACGGAAGGCCTTTACTCACGTGCTATACTCGCCAAGCTTTCAACAAATGTAATACGCGAGCAGAAGAAAGGCGAACGAGCGACCACTATTTGCAACTACGACACTTAATCCATACACTGTTTACAAGCAAGTACCGCAGTCGTCGTCGTCTTGTCAAAGCACGCCAAAAAGACGATAAGTTCGTCAAGTAACTCAAGAATGACACAAAACTTAACAAAAAGAAAAGCAAAACTCGCGTTTCCTCTTTTGTCTCGTGAGTAACACAACAATTGCGCAAATCTGACAGCGCTGGTTCTTTAGCGAAAACTCCACGACTACTGCGTCCTGCCAAGTTTGTCTTGTCGTTTTTGTAGAAAGTGCGAAACGTGCGGTCATGAGTGAAATGTGTCATCCGTTTCTGACTGTCTCCGTACACCGACATGTCATCACGACGTGATCCCGACCGTCATCTCTATTCTAAGCACATCTCGTTTCTAGACGACATCAACGCTTTGATGCCTGGAGACCTCGTTGTTGCGAGCGAGCAGTCATATCGTGTTTTCTTAATACGCTTGTATCTTAAAACTCTCGGGAGGAAAAGTTTCAAATAATCTGTCCTATTCGGATGGCGCGCAGAATAAAATTTTTAAGGGAGTCCACCCCAACCCACCAACGCACCGTGGACCACATGACAATCCACTACAAGTTAAGTCAGTATACCATAAGTAGTCAGCAATGCCAACTACGCCGCCACAGATTATTACTTCTCTAATTCCTACATTACTTCTGGTCCGCTCATGGAGTAAATAACTTTTCGCCGTTTGAGACGAAAAAGGAGTCATATCAGCGCATGACCTAGCTGAAAACCAACTTCGAAAGTCGTTAGTATCGAACGACCGTGGTATAAACGAGCGTCCAAAGGCGCGAGGCCACACTTTCCTCCTGTTTGCCTAAATGGCCCGCTCTGTTATCCAGAGGAAGGACGCGAGATTTTACGGAGAAAGCGAAGCTCGTACGGCCCTTCGATTCCATCAGCGCTAATGTGCTGAAACATTTATCGAAGGTTTAAGTTACCCTCTCCAGTATTAGGATACGAAAGATAAGCGTGTGAAGTTTTTTTACGCGTCACCATCGGCTAAAATTCAACACTATAAAACAAAATCGAACAGATCGAATTCGTGAAAAGACTGCAAGTGCGCAAGCGAGCTGGTGGTAGCTAATCATGTCGTTTCAGACCTGAGACTGTGGTGCAGAAGAGGAAGAAAGGGTTTAGTGGAAGGAACAGACGCAGAAGGGAACGTCTCAATCAAAGAAAGCGACCTCTGTTTCCAGCTCCGCCAGACGGCGTCCCATGTTGTCGAGTTCCCCTTCTGTGTCTGTTCATTCGACTTTACGGGGGGGGGGGTTTCTTTCTTTTTTTTTTTTTTGCATTACAGTTTCAGGTGTTAATCGACAAGATCAAATTAAATGGAAATAAATTCGACCCAACAGTGAAATGTATGACTGAATGCGTTTTAAGCTTTTAATGCAAGGTATCGAACCGGTTATTACTCCGGTTCGGGTTGGGTTCAGCAGCTTTGCATTTTGTTCCGGTTCGGTTTCGGTTCAGTGATGCATTCCAAATATCGGTTCGGTTACCGGTTCCACCAAGCGCGAACCGGTTCAAATCGGTCCTGAGCTCTACCTTAGACCGCGGGCGCCCGTGCTTTTCCTAAACGGAGAAAAAAAAAATCATAACTTCCATTTGTGAAAAAAAAAAGTGTGTTTTGCTCGGCGTCATCAGCATTAAAAATAAAATACAAACCTGGTCACCAGAACCGTGCTGCAAAAACGAGCACAGCAATGCAAATATATGCTTAATATCGTTTCGCCGACCTTGTCTCTTAAGTTTTTCTCGCTAACACCGTTCTTAATTACTGGTCATACAAGCGCTCGGAAACAGCAGCTAATATGAAGTCAATGAGCCGGCAGGCACAGTCACACCGTGCCACTATGAATCGGTGAGCGCCAAATCACGAAGATGATGAGCGCCATGACGAAGCACTTTTGGCGCTGCTTGTTGGACCCCATCGGATAGCCTTGCGCTGCGGTGTAGGACTTAATGTGAAACGTAGTGGAGCAGTGAGCACGCATCGTGCTCGACAAACTACACGCCTCGAATGGCTAAGTTCAAGAGAAAGACAGCGATGTGCAGCGGAAGGACGATATCTATTCATTTGTTTCGTTTTTCTGTTTCTCGAGCAGTCTCGGCGTTGCTGATTGTTAAGGGCGATTCACACACTTGCGTGGAGTCTGACCGAGGGGCCACCGCAACGGCTCGCGACGTACGGGTTGCTATGGCGACACCTACGACGAGCCAATGGGGAGGCGCGGTGCTGCACGACGCAAGGCAGCGCAACGCGGTCGAAGCAAATGTTTGAACTTTGAACCAGCCATTACACTCTCGGCGCCACCCGCAAAACTGGCGCGGCTCGCGTGGTATTGCGTCGAACCGTTTTCCAGTGGTGAACCGCTCACCGTCACATGAAATTACCGTTTCCTGCAGTTCCGGGCTCGTTATCAAACGATTTGGGTTACGGTTCTGTTCCGATTCGGTCAAGAAATGAGCCGTCCTGCGTGAACTTCTCGGAAACGTATCCTCACTTGTAGTGCACCTTACATGGAGAAACTATTGGCAATGCCTGCGCGGGGACTGACGCACTCATCTAAAACTATAAAGCTGTATAAATAGACGATGCCACGTGACTATGCTAGTAGTCACGTGACATTATGATGTCACGTGACACCGTGTAGTTACGTGAGATCGTGGAGAGACGTCCGTCACACGGTTACGTGACGATGTTGACGATGGGTGACCTATATCATTTTGAGTGGGAGGAAGAGCCCATAACAACTATTTCTGTAAAATACCCGCTTTTTTGGTCGGTTTTTGGTTCGGGTACGGTTCGACACCCGGTTTTAATGGCCCTGAAGCCAGGTTTAGCTAACCAGTGGCAAGTTCGAACAGAGCTTGGAATATTCATTCGATACACGCGTCGTACTCGGTACACTAAAGAGACTATCGTTTCATGTTCGAAGACGTTATGCCTATTACGTGCAACTATTATGTGCTACACTATTATGTGCTACGAGGTCTACGAGGCTACGAGCCCTGAAGACTGAAGCGCCTTGCGAAATGCACATCTCCCTTTTATACCATTTTTGGAAAAAATTGCCCATACGCCCGATGGTAGTATGAACGTATAACCGAAGAAGGTGTTGCATAATAATGTAACACCTTATAAATCCTTCAGCAGAAAGCGCTTTATGTATATCCTGAGTATTTGTGAGGCGATTCAAGCGGACTTTTTTAAGGGAGCCGTAGGGCGTTGGCAGTCGGATGTATACAACTGATGCCGACATTTGTGAACGACGCAAGTTTGCCTACTTATTCGTTGAGACGAGTGGCGAACAAAGCAAGGCCCGCGCCGCGCAACTACATTTTCCTTCTACGCAAAACTGCTAACGCCCACGCGCTCTGAGCTGCAGCCGCGCCAGACCGCGTTATGATTCATCATGCCGCTGGGCCGAGCGGCATGAGTCCGACCCGTGGAAGGGGATGATCTCTACTCGTCGGCGCGGCCTGGCAGAGAGAGATTCCAGCCCCATTTGCAATTCGCCAGGGTCGAATCACATCCCGTATGGGTGTCACACGCCGTTACCCAACGTCATCTCGGGCTCAGCGATCGTTAGCACTGCAGCTCCGAATCGCAAAGAACAATTAAATAAAACACCGCAACTTGGGCGCGAAATTTTTGTTCGAATGCAGGGAGTGGGGTCGTAGATTCTGTCTGTATACGGTTGACGTCGATACCAGAATCGCGATGTATTCAACACTTCAGATAGAGATGCGAAAGCGGGAATGTCGCGGCGATGTATAGATCCCCCTTCGGGACGACGGCCCGCTGCCACCCGCGTCGACCCGGCCGAAGGGAAGTCTCCGCGAGGCCCGCCAGCCAGAGTCGAGGCCCGGCCGAAGAGACGCTCCTCAGCCGTGGCCCACAAAAGGGGCGACGAGCAGCATCGAGCGGTTCCGCCGGGCGTCGCCTAGCGGTTGCGTGATCGGTTGAGTGGAGCTCGCGGTGCGCTGCGCGGAAGGCGAAAGTGTGCGCAGCCCCTCAGCCCGCGCGCCAGATTGGTCGAGCACGACCAGCGGTGCCTGGGCGAGCGTCTCGGGCTTCCAGGATGTGCCCCCAAGGACGCCCGTCATCCGTGGAGGCAAAAGAGTCCCCGCGGGAGCATCGGTGGGGGCGCCGCGCTCAAATGGATCTGTCCTTGGCGTGGTCCTGCTAAGAGCTCGCGTGGCTCCGGCCAACTCTCGATGGTGGCCCCCTTTGTTCCCACTGGCATTGTTTCAAGCGCCGGTCAGGGGTCAAAAGAGCCACTCACAAATGACGCAGAACAGGAGTAGCACAGTTCCTGGCCGCTCTTGTGAAAGGCACTCGTCGCTTACTTACCTCGCGTAGGCTGCTTGCGGACGACACCAGTCTGGTGCACTAGAGCACAAAGTGCAAAGTCAAGCTCCCGTTTCTTCTTTTTCGTTTTTAGCTCAAAAGGCAGAGGAAAATGACACCTCATGTTGTACCCTGCGACTGGGAGTGCCCTCGTTTTCTTGACCGCACTTTCTTTCCTACTATGCTGGTGAAATCCACACGTTTCCTTTTATCCACGTAAGGGCTTTCCAAAGCACCCTTTTGCTATAAACAATTTAGAATTTGCGGCACACGACTGGCCCAGCCACGGAAAAATATTTTGTTCGAGCCCGGCCCGGACCCGAGAAAATGCGTGCTACCCGGCGCGAGCCCCACCCGCGGGCCGGGCCGGGCCGGGCTTGGGCCTTCGGGCTGGCTCCGGGCCCGTGCAGTGCTCTGTGGTTCGCGCGGGTCCACCCCTTTGCGTCGCGGACGATGCGCGCCAGCGCCAACGCACTGGGGGAGAGCGCCGCCCGCAGCGCGCACCGCGTTGCGTCGGGATTAGCTGCTCCGTTCTGGCCGATAGGCTTTTTTTTCTTTTTGCTTTTTCTTGGCTGCGGGTCGAATGCTCACTCCACGAGAGCGAATATTTTGCAGGCATCGAAAGCTCCATTCGTCAGAAACACTTTAACTGTATTCATTGAATTATTACGGTACATATTCTTAAATTAAACGAAAAAGAAAAAAAAAAGGGAAAAAAAAACTAGACACGGATACTATTTTTAATAAATTAAAAGGTGTTGTCTGATCCCTTAAGCTGCGGTCAGAGGGCTCATGCATCCTACAAAAGCCAGTGTGCAGACACTGCCCGTGGCGTGTTTCTTCCTTGTATTGTGTAGAAAAAATGTTTCCACTTTTCGAACGACGTTGCTAACATCATGCCGTCACATAAGCCTCCGTTAATAGACAGCATAATCTGTAAAACAATGCATGATATCGATCGAATCAGTAAGCGGTCTGAGAGTTGCATTATCAGTGGGATTTAGTCTATAAAATAACGGTTTGAAATACAGTCGTTTAGTAGCGTCACATAGGAGAATATGGGCCACGTATTGTGAGTTGCCTCTTTACAGAAATGAAGCTTGACTCATTTCCTCTCAGAAAAAACCGATGGCATGTCCCTTAAGAGAAGCGAAAGAAATGTCCGCAAAATGAACTGAACATATCCGTCCACCAACAGAGGCATGAAAGGAGCCTGCAGGGCGCCACGCTTAGAATCGCGTGTTGAACGATATGATCGAAAGTCGGGCCGCATCGTTGGCCGCCCCCGTTCGGTCGCATAATTGCGGCGCCGATCTAAGCGGACAGAGCAAACGAGACGCGCACGTCGGCATTCGCGGGTAATGACCAGCCCACGCACTGCCCATAAAATCTACACCTCCCAGATGGCGGAGTCCGATGCAGGGCCAGTAAATTGACGTTCCACACGGTCCTGCAATCTTCTTTTATGACTCCGCGGGCACACAGACACGCGCGGGCTCGCGCAGTCGATCGGCACATATCATTTTAGTCCGGGCAAAGAGGATCCTCGTTCGCGAACTGGTGACCCCGAAAACCTAACGATCGGGAAGTTGGAGCAAAAGGAAAGCTGCGGTGCCCGAATCGCCGAACCGAAGGGTCATCGGAAAACTATCAGTTGGCCGGGGAACGGCCGTCGCGCTGGAGCAGCGAGACCCGCGGAGCGCCGGCGCGCTCCTCCGTTTCAGGGCCGCTCACTTTCGCCGTTCCGGAAAAGGCGCAGCCCGACCGAGCGACCGGGTGAAAACAAACGCGAGCACGGAAGGAGTCCGCCGACACAGAACCGGGAAACGGCGGAGGAAACATCCACGAGGGGACGGCTCCTTTGGGAGCGAGGTGGTATCGCGCCTGACCTCCCCGCAACCCCTGACCGGCCATCGTTGGCCGACCGCCTCGGCGAACGTTCACCCCGCCATGTTGGCGAAGCAGCACTCCCGACCGCCGCCATATTCAGGTCAGAAGGTGGACTCGACAATCACATCGCCGGATTGATAGCAATTGGCCGGTTCAGGCGAGCTTTGGTGCCGGCTGTGGGAGGCGGCTGCCTTCGGTGGGCTGTCCTTCTCCGAGCCTCGAAGGTCGCACGGCTGCTAACGAGACGCTGCAAAGTGGGGGATGGAAAAAGGAGGAGCGGAGTCATCAATCAGTATCGTTAGCGCCGTAAATCGGTTGCCTTTTTAATGCGTTATCATTAGTGCCCTGGTACATGCGCTGACCTTGGACTGGTTGGCGAGCACGTATTCAAAGTTCACAACATCGCCACGGGATGGCGCCACAGCCTTACGTAACACCTAGCGACCGAAGATCGCCGGCGAGCCAAGTACGCCCTAGCCCCGCTGTCCCCCACTGCACCTCGGTTGTTGTTACGTCACGCGGCCGGCTTGCGGATGCGCGTTTTCGACGTTCCCCTCAGTGAAGCTCCTGCCGACCGGCTTTGGAGACCTGAGGACGCACACGGGCTTGCGGTCTCCGTTCTTCGGTCCTGCTCCCGCCGTTCTCGACGCGCAGTCGTCTTACCATGTCACGGTTCCATAAGCGCACAGTGTTGTCGCCCCTCTATGCACATGCATGCACAACAACGAAATGGCTCTGTCGTTTACCGCGCTTGGCGCGCAGGTCCTTCATGCACAGGCTAAGTGACCTATCTGCTTGCATCAGGGAGAAGAGGAGTTCGGGAATGCTCACCCCGCGGAAAAGTGCTGAGAGCTTGCATTCACCATACTTCGAGAATCAGCGTGGCTGCATCAGCGATTTCGGCCCTTTGATATATATATATATTAGGGTTGTGCGAATACTCGGAATTTCGAATAGTAGTTTCGAATGATACACTATTCGATATTCGCTTCGAGAAGAACTGCACTATTCGCTTATTTCTAAGTGTTGATTGCGTCGGGTGAGCCACGTTGAGTGCGCTTAGCGAGCACCGGAGCATTGCGGAGAAGCAAAACCCGCGAAAGCGAGCTTCGCGGGTGTTGCTTCTCTGCATCACATCGGTGCTCGGTAAGAACTAAGAAGCACACTCAACGGGGTCACCTGCCGCGATAAACACTTGGAAAAGTATGAATATCGCCATTGCGTGCTTGGAAGAAAAGCATACATTCAAAACGGGATGGGGCACGCGTGCCATCTGCATTTGAAAATAAATGGAAACTTTGTGAGTGTGTATATCTACATCGTAGTAAAAGTTTCAAAATTCAACTTACTGTTATGCAAGAGTATACTATGTTGGGCAGATATGCCCTTACAGCCTGCATTCATCATGAGCGATTCATTCTCTCTTAACTCGAGATTAAAGAAAGAATATTTTATATAGCAAGATTTGTAAACTCACTAAATCGGGTATAGTAATAGGCCATCATGTATAGGGATTCATTTTATGTCAAATCTGTCGTTTACTTGCCATCCCAAGACATCAGATCAGACCTTCTAGTTCAGTTCATAAATATAGATAGATTAAACTTAGCTTATAAATGAACAAGTGGAACAACCTTCACAAGTTTAGCTGGGTTTTCATCTAAGCATTACGCAATGGTAGTGAAAGGTGTGGAAAAACTATTCTATATTGCGATTCGAAAATATTCGGCCAGAAACCACTATTCGCTTCCGAATTCGCTTCGAACTCAAAATCCACTATTCGCACAAGACTAATTAATATATATACATTTTTTTATGCCCGTGTGCTTTGTTTTCTGGTCCTGCGGAGAGGGTCATGTTGTTTTGAGAGTTGGGAGGTACCATCGTCCGGCCAAGCCGCAGCACGCGGATGACAGGTCACTTCCACCCGCCTGGCCGCAGCGAAGCCTTTACGTGACGCCAGGCGCCTCCAACTATCGGAGCTTGATCTGGAGCTGTTACACTTCCCGCCTCAATGCGGATCTGAAGTAGCCGAAGGCTTTAGGCATCACGGCCGGCATGCAGGCATTCTTCGCGTAGCGGGCACCTGAGCCGGAATATAAGAGTCTGAATATAAAGAGGTATTCACACGAGGGGAGATCCAGGAGTTCTCCACGGCACGCGCATCCCGCGACGAAAACGTCAGGCTTTGCGATGTGCAAAAAAGCCTCGTTTTCGTCTCGTGATGCGCGCCTGCCGGGGAGAAATCCCCGGGATTTCCTCGGTGTGAATACCCCTTGGAGTCTATATGGGACTGGAACTGGGGATGATATGCATATAAGAGTACGTTCTGTTTGTGTTATCTGCTTGGTGGTAACACAGGCATAATAAATTGAGGCTTCCCCGCATAATAGGTTCAAACGTCAACTCGCAGATTGCACATGCTGGTATAGGACGCTTTTCACACGCGCCAGATTACAGCCGCCATTGCTGATCTTCTCTTGTCTTACCGAGATATATCCGAGCCACTAAAACGGGCGTTGACGAGCTTCCACAATGGCCAATGCTGGGGAGAAGGACACAATAGAATCGAAAATGGCAATCACCTGGCCTGCTATGATAATAATGAAGTGAAGTAAGCGGAATGAGAGGAAACAAAAATGGAAGTTCGGTTATGATGGCGCCCACCCGCAGCTGCTGCAAAGCGTGAGCGCCTCTAGATTCTGTAGCTGAGGAAATTGGTAAGCGGTCCTCATATTTTTTTCTTCTTTTCTTCTATTACAGATGAACCAGCTGTGCAAAGTGTGCGGAGAACCCGCCGCTGGATACCACTTCGGAGCCTTTACGTGCGAGGGATGCAAGGTGAAGCTTATCCATCTGGAGAAATGAAGGCGGCGCGACAAACTTGCTCGCAAATTGTGGAGTGCCACTCGGCGAATACGCAAACAGCTGTGCTCAAAGACACGACGAACGCCTTCTTAGGGCACTTCTGATCCTTCACTTGTCACCACATATGCAGAAGTCGCACGTGGTTATCAGCAGGTAATTATAAATGAAGCGCTCTTGGATCCCAGACGAAGCGTTCTTATGCACAGTAATATGCGAGCAAGGTTGGTTGGTTTGCTTCGTGCATAGTACGTTCCTCTTATAGAACGCACGGTTAGAAATATTGCTCGAGTCATTGATACGATTGATTCTATAGACACGTACATACATTCCTCACGGTGCCTAATTAACCATCAGATGGGCAGTGATCCATACTCCTCGGTTTTATCACCATGCGTGGAGAGGCGTAGTTCACAAGTTATCGTGATAGTGTCGCACACAGTGACGCTCGAGGATCCTAGAAGAACACAGTGCCGAAACAAACTGAGCTGAAACCAGAAGGATGAAAGCACGACGCGTTATAACCTTCGTAACACATTCAATCAGAGGCCATCGACTGAGAAGGCCAAGTACGGCGAAAGCAAGATCCTCTATACTGGCGGCGAGGATATCACTCTCCCATCACTCTTCGGCGCGCAGCTCTCGTGGAAGTTAGCGGGCTCCTGACCTCACCTGTTGACCTCCTCGCGAGCTACGCGGCGTTTTCCCGTCCTACCCGAGCAACACACTGGGACGGTTCGGGGCGCGCTATGGATGCATTATCGGCGTCCGAAGAGACCCACAGACGGCACGGCGCCACAGCAAACCGCGCGATCCAACGAGTCGAGGGGACGGTAAACAGACCAGCGTATTCAATGCGTGCCCTCGCTAGGAAAACAATGCTCCATCGGCGGTTGGCCGTGGCCAGCATCGCTGGTCACGATCGTCGGGCTCGCCACTCGGACCGACCGCGCTGATGTGTCTGTCGGAGAGGGGCCCGAGGGGTGACGCACTTCGTCGCGTCAACAGCAGGCGCATATACGGTGGCGCATCTGCACCGCGGAGCACGTCGGTATACGACAGATCTCCGAGACAATCGCCCGTGCTCGGGCGTCCCGCCACCAGACGCGTTCAAACATAAGGAAGTGACTGCCCATCGGCCCGACCGTGGGAAAAGAGGGCTCTTGATGACGCAACTGCGGCTCTCACTCGTTGCCGCTTTTAACGACCGCCTTGGGCTTCGATTGACGCGCGCTTCCCTCGGGCGTGGGTTTGGCGCCCTTCCGCCACGTGCGGTGACACGGCGCCGACACCTAGCTTCTCGAGTCTTTCTGGTGCCGCCCGGAATGGCAGTTGTCGTTCTACGCTGTCTGGTCGGTAGGTCGACCTTCCGAGTCACCTGTGTTGCACGCCGATTATGGGTGCGTTAGACGTTTCTCGATAAGTCGTCCACTTCCGGTGTCCAAAGTCGATTCGGAGGAACTAGTTGTTTGATGTGCATCCTCCGGGAGGAAACGCCAGCCTTGACAGGATCCAGTTGCAGGCGACTGCCAGCTCAGTGACGCCCAAAGATAGGTTGGCCCGGAAGCGGACGATGTTCGTACACGCCTCTCTGTCGCTCGGCCTTCGCGCATGGACAGGGTGGTTCACGGGTGACAAACACGCCGGCAACGGTACCCGACGGCACAGGGTCACGCCGCGGTCGCTTGTAGGGCACGAGGATTCGCCGGTTTCACAATGGGCGCAATGGGCCGTAATTCGCCGCTGGTCTCCCTTCTTTTTTCGGCCGTGCGAACGTGGGTGCCCGTTTAGGTCCCCCAAAACCCGTTTCTCGAATGCATAATATCCGACAAACAGTGCTGGTGGTCCGCCACCTTGCTGTAAGGATCGGGTGGGCTTCGGCGGTTCTCCCCATCGGCCAGCTTCGACAGATCCCGCGCAGTGCAATATGCTAATGCGAACGCTCGCCATCTCTCTGAAGCCGACCGCGAAACTGAAGGATTCATCAAACTTGAAACTCAGGCTCGTTCCATTCGGCTTAAAACGGAAGGCGACAAATTGGAAAACAAACGGAACTTCCGAAATGTGGCAACTATAGATTCATTCGTCACCTGCTTTCTGACAATCTGGGAGAATACCCTAGGACTCCGGAGTGAAGAGGGGGGGGGGGGGAGGTATTTTTGGTCATTCACAGAAATCTATCCTAAGAGTGAATTCACGCCATATATAGCTCCTGTTACTCATCACATGACGAATTTCTGTAATCGGTTACGTTACGATAGGCATATGACGATACGGAGGGACTTGAAGTATACCCATAAAAGTGGAGACAGATAGATTCTTCCAAGGGTATACGCGACCTGCGTCCAAAATCTGGCCATCATTCTCCCATAAACAACATTTGGTTTCTACTTCTAGCAACCAGGAAGTTGTCAGGAGAAAAAAAAATGCATTGGAACGTTTAGTTACATATAACATCACATAATAAAGGGAGAGTTTGTTGAATTCCCTAAAGGCTGAATTCCAATGAGCAAATATCTGGCGTAGAACCGACGTACTTCGTCCGGTGGCACGTCCGCTTTGCGCGAGGCGCAGGGCAGGGCCTACCGTTCTGACACCACGCGCCGAGCGAATGTTGCCTGGCGAGTTTCGTTGCTTTTTCGATACGTATAGGTATACACTCCGTGGAGTCTAGCCTTGATGGGGCGATGCAACAATTTTTGTGATTTCAGTAAAAACAGTTTAAAACTATTCCTTGACATTCATAACCACGCGTTTTTTGTTGTTGTTTGTGTTTTTTGAGGGGGGGGAGGGGGAGGTTTACGCAATAATAATCTTATATCAAAATTCGAGAAAAAAAAGGGCGGCGTTCACGCCCTCAACTCGCAGCAGGAACAAGCGGCCACGTGTTCTGGAGCCGGTGATATTCCACCAGTGTTTATCACCGCCACGCGTTGGTGTTGGCGAAAGCACAGGGCACGCGCCGAGTTCCACACATTGGTATGGTTCGGCATAGTTCGGCTAGTTTCGTCATCGCAGCGATTGGGCACGAGCTACCCGATAGCATGTCGGGGCATTGATTGTCACGAGCCCAAATCGAATGCTCACGCAATGCGAGCGTCTACCGTATGAGCCGCATTTAAATCTCGCCACCGCGGGGATCGCAAAGCTTGATGACAAACTCCTGCGGATCGCATTGTTGACAAAGCAAAACAATACGATCCCCACAACTTCGTCATCAAGGAGAAACTGAAAGAAAACGTCCGCTTTTATCCTTGATATTTCGCGGCGACGAAGAAGCTTCCTTGTCAGCGGCGTTGCGTGCGAGCATTCGCTCTTTCTCGCGTGAGTTGAAACGTGGTGGCGCCAGTGTGCAAATAGCCCCCACACACTTCCGGTTCTAAACTAGACGGCGGGTTTCGCAGTATTTGCGCAGTCAAATATACACGCCATCTTCTGAAACTGGCCGCTTATGATACTTTCAGACTTAATTCACTCTTATGCTAAAACAATGATGGGTATAAAATTAGGAAATAGACGTGAACTGGAAGCGTGCCGGGGCTACCCAATAGATGGCGAAAAGGGGCGAAAAGGCCTTTCTCGCAAGGGTGTCGCCGTCTTTAAATATAGTCACTTCCAGTATGGGCGAAAACATTGTTTTGCCGTTGCCACGCCAACAGAATACATTTAGGATATAAGCGTAACCGTCACCCATTTCTCGTTTTGTATCCCCTCTACTTTTTTACTATTTCTTTATTATTTTTTGTCGCCCATACCGAACATACCTACCAGGTAGCTGGGAACGCGATTTTACGAAATAGGTCTATAGGGGGCATTCACTGGCGGCCATAGCTGTGTGCGCGACTGCTGAGCGCGTGCTGACGGCGAGCTTCCACAGTTCTTTTTCAGCGTGCATTCGACACCAACAAGATTGCCGGTCTTAGCAGCCTATTAATGTGACCTCGCTCTGAGCATGCGCTTTAAAGAGCACCCACAAATATGGCGTCCAGTGAATACTCCCTATACTTGGGTCCCACCCGTTCCAATAAACTGGTGTAAAGCGAAAAAAAAAAGAAGAAATCGTACTTAGCATTGTTGCACGGCTCCTTTAAGATGTCATAACTCTTGCGTTTAACGCTACGGCCCATTATCAGCTACGCAATTTCCACTCGTAAATACGCAAACACGCAAATAAAGCGGCACGGTTTAATATGTATATACGCATGACACCTCTTCACCATTTTTCAAAGCCTAATCTTGCGAATACAACAAATGATTACGTACCCATCCGTAATATAAGATTTCTGGCAGCATAGTGGCAATATGTTTTTAGCAGAAGCTGAACTGACTTATAGAGTTAGCCTGGGGTAGATGATGGGCGAACCGTTTCAGCGGTATCCGATGCAAACGAAATGTCGCAGAAGCAGATTCATGCTCGTGCCCCAGGCTCCGCCAGTTGTCTTCGTGACTGGTTATATATAGCGCAGCTATCACTTTCTTGTTTTCTATCTGCAACACGGTACACTGGGGGTGATGCGACTCGTATTGCTGGCAAGCGCGTATATGATTGCCTTCCTACGTGTCTGTGAGCATGTATTTGCGTCGTACCCTGTAGTAAGTCCTCAGCCGACAAAAGATGAGACGGACAGATAGAGCAAACTGTGTGCTCGGGGCTTTTGTTGTTGGTTTTGTGTTTTATTTCTGTTTTTTTGTTGTTGTTATAGAATCAAAAATTGTATAACAGAAGAAGAAAAATTGCAGGTCAGCTTATCTTGCTCTCGCCATCGTGATCCCCTTCGAAGTGTGTCTTTCGTCTAGAGTCTTATTGGATAGTATGGCTCGTTCCGACGTATACAGATGTGTGTTATTCAACCTTGGCTACACGCCCCCTTCACGCGACTCGTGATTAGGCCGCGCATTCGGCGAGGGGAAACGTTACACATAGCTTCTCTTCTATCGCGCTTCTGAGGCTCCAAAGACGCCAACACTCGCCACCACAAAGTCTCCACTGCGTTGCATTTCGGAGCCCCGACGGGCGTGGGTCACTGCCCTTGGCGTCAGCCTCCCGAGATCGAACTTACGAGAGCCATATCGTACCGGCGCCAAGCCCAGCGTGCGCCTCAATGACATGCTATCAATAAGTTCGGCGATCCGATGCACACGATAGAATGCCCAACTGGCGTCGCTGCATGCTGCGCGGCGCATAGTTGTCGCAACGCGGGCTGCGCAGCTCTGTAATCAAAGCAGCCCGGTGTTGTGCGTTCGAGGAACCGGCCTCCCGACCTTCACGGGCCCCAGTGAGGACCCAACTGTTCTCGCAACATGGCAGCGATCCTCGCGAGGCTCACTTGGTGCTTTATTGCGAGAGCTCGAGGTAAGCCGCAACAGGGGACCGCGGCGCGCAGCTCACCGCGCTCACCGTCGACGAGAGCTGCGCCGGTGAGAGCCGAGTCCGTAATTTACCCATCCCCCGCGCCGTGGCGCCCGTGGAGCAATCAGGCCCCTCGGGTCAAGCAGGCGCGACGGCGCCGATTTAGCCCGGTTAAAAGATTTCGCCGGGTTCGGCCAAGGCGACCGCGCTCTGCCCGGGCGGCCCCTTGAATGACTGCAGACGCTCCCGGCTGTCAAAGTGGCCCTTTCTACACATCAAACAATTCCGACCGGGCGCCGTTCGTTCTCCCAACTGGCAGATTGGCCGAGGGCTGCTCTTAATAACGGCATTTCGCGCCGGGCCGCGCTGGAGAGGCACGGCCGAGCTAATCGAAATCGCCGGGATAATCGCGGCGGCAACTTTAGTCTCTTTGTGTTTCGGTGCAATCTGGTCGTCCATGTTCCGTCGTAATCGGTGCAGGCGGAGGTCCGGCTAACAACTTAACGGCTTCTCTGTCAACAGTCCGAGCACGCGGCGTTCGGTTCTGACCTAAAGAAGCGGCATTCTGGGCTGCGCAGTTGTCGCGTTGCGCGTGTGCGCACAGTTATTCTGGTCGGGACTGCGTTGAATTACGCTGCTCCCGGAAACATCGAGCGGGAGGAGGGCAGTGCTCCGACCCGCTCATGCGCCGCATCTGGAACTCAAAAATGAGCGCAAGAAAACAGCTAAAATGCCAAGTCCACACTGCCAGGGCTGAATTCGCTTAGGCGTCAATAACGCGGAGAATTCAAAACGTTTAATGTACTAACATTGCACAATAAAGACTTAGCAATATAATCGTAGAAACTGATGAATGCGACAGTGAATTCCGAAGGAACGGCGTTTCGTAAAATGACTGGTATCGCTTTAGTGGCACGAAATATGATCACTGCCGAAATATGTCGTCAAAGTGAAGCCGCGTATTCCATTAAACCCGATTTTAAAGATGCGACCAGTTGCTCTTTAGCGGGCGGCAAGCGGGTTAGCTTTTAGTCAAGGAACACTGGGCGACGCGTACCGCAGCACCACAGTGACGTCACGTCGCGGCCGGACGGACGGATGGATGGATGGATGTTAATGGCTATACCCGTTGTAACGGGTGGTAGCTTGCGCTCATAGCCTAAGTCTAAAAAGACAAACATATGATTCCTCCCGCTCCTTCTAAGGCAACACTGATAATCAGCCGTACGACTGATGATTAGTGCTGCCATTCCTCTTGCAGATATATGTTTGGTTATGCTGTAGACGCCCGAAACCAAACTTTGAGCCGTGATACATACATAAAACTACACACAATATCGAAAAAACAAAAAAGAGAAAAAAGTATACTCTCTAATTCATGGACACTGCCTGAGCTGAAAACAGTCGTAATTCCACATTCGGAAATATTGACGGGAGTTGCCTTTAATTTCTCATTTTCCGAGCCACTCGGGATTGTCAGCTTCTCGGTCTTCAGCGCCCGAAGAATCTTTGCTCAAGAAAAATATACTTTAAATTTCTGATAAGAGAAATCGCACTGAATACCAAAGCTAAATAAATTAGGTCAATTTGACTTAGAATAATCGACTTCTAGAAGATAAAATTAAATAAATTCTTAAAAGCTATAAGGTTTCGTGAGGATGAGCTGAACATTAAGGTTTCTGGTTGATTAGAGAAACATAAAGTCAAATTTATGATTCAAGACCAATTCATTGACATGCAAGTAGGTTGGGAATATGGACTTTAAAAATGATTGTGACAAAGAATACGAGTACGTCGTTACTAGTTCTTATGATGTGAAGTTGTTCGCGGGACACACGCGCAATGAATGTAGAATGAACCAGATGAATGAATCGGTGCATGCATGAATACGGCTGAATTCTTTTAATTATGGGGCGACTTGCGCCATCTAGCCAGTGTTTTCCTCTTTAACATACGGCACCTTGCGGCGGGCCTAGGAACTCATTTCGGAGGAACGCTTTTGCTGCTCTCAGAGCCGGCCGACCGACTTGGAAAGCAGCCGACGCAAAATGCCAGTTTTTTTTTGGTTTTTTTTTTTTGCACGTTCCTGTTTCTTCTAAAGCACACGCGAGTCTCCGCCGCTAGAGGTGAAGATAACTCGTGCATGCGCACAACTCTTCTGGGAAAAAGTTCATAAAGGAACTTTCGAGTACGACACGAAAAAATGACCGACCCCGTTTGGTAAGCAGAAATCATGCTGTAGCTTGTATATCACGTATGTGGAACAAAGGCTCTTAACGTCCGTATTAGCTGTTTTCCGAGTATCTGGGGGGAGGATATCTAACCATCGCGCCCATAGCGGCTAAGCTCAGAACTAGATCCATGGGGACAACGACATGAACTGTTCGGTTTTGTTCCCGACACAGCGCTCGGCTGGGGCTCTTGTTGAATCAGTGAAGCACAGATTGAACACCAGCCGCATGCTGACGCAGCACTCAACGTGTGTCCTGCGCTCGATCGAGGTAAATGACGTAGAGAAATCACAGGTCTTGTGTTGAGTAAACAAAACACTCAGATCTGTGGAAAACCAGCTGGACAAAGCGCCCCCTATAGTTGAATCTCTTCACCAATAAGTTACAGATTGCTACGAGCCGCTTCCTTGCTTTTCTAGCTACATGGGGACGCGTGCTTCTGAACCGTAACTATAAAGCTGGCAAGAGACACGGACAACTGCTTCGGACTTGAACTTGGCATTTCTGCATGCGTCAGTTTTTGTTTTGTTTTCACGTGGGAAAGCCGTTCCCCTCAGCGTCCCAGTGACCCTGTATACGTACGCAACGCCAGCCCGACCGTGGCAGCCGGCGCTCTTCCGAAGGCCCGCAGTTAGCCGTCACTGCTCCGAGGCGTCGATCCAAACCGCGCATTTGTGGAAAGTGGCACCTGCGCAAGGGCACGCCGATGCCGACCTTCCCCGAAACAGAGTTGGGCCGTGTTCGACGGAGAGCGCGCTTGCACGGGGCGCAGCCTGGCGCAGCCCGCCGCCCGAAAGGACAAAGGTGGATGCCGGGTCGGGACGTTCGACGTCGGGGGTCACCGCGGCGCTTTCCTCGTTGCAAGCGAAGACGGATGGCCGCAACCAGGACGCCCGTCCGTCCGTCACGCGCTCCGGCCGCCTGCCAGGCGCGCTCCGCAGATGCGCCGACCTCTCGCGGAGGTCCAGTCGGCGGCCTTCCCTGGCGTGGCGCGAAGACGAGCCTCAACGAGCCCGCCTGATGGATTGATTGATCGAGGCCCGAGATTTGCCCCGTCTCTTTTGCCTTCCTCTTTAGGCCCGGATTCGAACGCTGGAAACCCGAGAACAGGACCAGAATCAAAATTTCGGACAAGTCTGTTCCGAATGCTCTTAAAAAGGAATGACTGCCGAGTGATTCTTACACGGTCCGTTTTGCGCTCTGCCATCACGATAGGCAACCATCGAGCTGGAAAGAGATTTCTTTTTACGTGTTGCTGCGAAGGGAGTTGCCGGAGCCCGGGCGTGGGGCGTCCACGGACGCGTCCTCGCCCAAGTGGAAAGGAACCTGCGGCGAACGCTGATGCCTGCAGCTGCCTGCCTCGCCCATCGATACAGACTCATCCGAGCAGGGACACACCTTCCGAGGAACGCGACTAGACCTTACACTTGGAAGAGCCGCGTTTCGCAACAATCAGGACGGTCATTGTCGGCTCGTCCGATACCGCCTCGTCCTCCGCCTAACTCGAGGCTTGCCGCGCCACGCGAGTGGTCAGGCGGCGTGCGCATCTTTCGGACAGCTCGCGGTCTCACGCTGAGGGGACGTCGATGAAAAGGACGTCTGCTTTCTTCGTTCGGGAGAGGCGACAAAACGCTCTCAACTAAGCGCTCACCCGGGAAATCAGCCAGCAAGGCGGGCGGCACCACTCGCCAGGACACGCCACGAGGGTGCAGGGCGCTTGAACTTAGAGTCTGCTTCGAGGCTGTTAATGAGATACACCGGCGGTAAAACATACGACCGCTGCCTTTCTACTTTATAACTGGCGGTCCCTACTGAGGGCGTCGTAACCATCATACTCTGCACCTGCGCCCTAACATACTATAGTTATGGGTGAAGTTACTATTCCTGATCGATTCACTTCAGCGCGAACCCCAGATCTTCTCGATTTCATAATGTTACTCTAAAACTGTATGTGTATACATGGAGGTAAACAAATGGCTATATACACCGCCCAGCAACAAACTTGCCTGCATCTACGTGAAGTGATACAGGCTGAGATCTACGCCAACTGCAAACCATTCAACGTAACATAAAGTTGTGATCCCGAAATGCGACTTATGCGTTGGGACACAGCGGAAGTGGCAATAGTGACATCACTGCAATCAAATTGTTGCCATAATAACTACTGTAATTTGAATAGTAAGTACAACAGTGGGGGACCAGTTATTGTAGTAACTCGTCCACCTCTGGGACGACAGGTCAAGACGGATGGTCAAAGTTACGCGCTCAGATTCAGAACTTTATCGTGACCTGGCCGTTCGTCAGGACCCATCCTTCGATCAGGATGAGCTTGCGCGCTGTGTTCCACTCAGGGAAGTGCGTGAACCCTGCTTAGTGTGTAGCAGGAGTTAATTTTTTTTCTTGGGTCAGTTTTTCAGTGTATTAATCCTAAAAGCACTTCAATGAAGTGCACTACATGAGGGGGATGTAGTGAACAAATGAACAGTGAAAGTTGCCGAATAACAGTGTGGTCAGCAATAAACAAGAGACATTATACAGGTAATATAAGAACACAAGTAAAAAAATACTGATATAGATGAAACGTTTTGACTAATGAAAAACACTCATGAGGTGCGCCTTGCAAAAATGACGGAACTTAGCCTGGTTATTTTTGAGCACGATTGTTTTGGGAGAGCATTCCAGTCGTTGATAACTAGAAAAAAGCGGGGAATTTTGAAATCTCCTCGAGACGCGTTGCGCGCAACCAGTGCCCCTCGCGCAAGTCGTGTTTTGATGAACCCTCAGATTCCGTCACGACGTTGATATTGCCGCCAGTTCGGCTCTGCGCCACCCTTTCAACTAGATGTCCTTTTTTTTTTCTCTCTGGATGTGTATTTCATTTCAGAAGTTATGTGAAACACACAAGAAAAAAAATGTGTGTGCGTGTGCGTGTGTGTGCATGTAAAAGGGGGGGGGGGCGCTTCTGCATGGTCGCATATGTCGCTCGAGTTTCTTCATACACTTCTTTCCCATCGCTATCTACTTTTTGTTTCTTGGGAAAACTGAATTTTCTACGCATGGCAAATGATCGTGAACGCTCGCGCTATACGATTATAGTAATGCCATTTAGGCTGTCACGTTTCTTCTTTTCTTTAGACCTCCTTCAAACGTTTGTTCTTTTCGGAGGGGAAAAACGCCGGGGAACGGAAAGCCAAGAAATCCAGACGGCACTTCCGCGCCGAAAGAGGTCGGCGTGACCCGTCGGTTAGTTTTACACCCAGAGAGTCGGAAAGCTCCTGCCTCGTTCCGATCACACACGTAGCCTTAGAGCACACAGCTGCGTCACATGGACGCTGAAAATGACTCGTTCTTGTTTACCCTTGCACTCCTCTTTCGATATTCGCAATAACACATAACCGAACTGAGGAAACGTTTCCACAAATTCTACGTTAAAGCCTCGATCACGAATATTTGACGCCCTAACCCAACAACGCGTTTTTTTTTAATTGTTATAAATAAAACAATCGGAATAGCTTCACAAGATCGCCATGCGCCCCTTTGCAATTCCGCTGTTTTATTCTAAGGGACGCTTCTTCCGAATTCGGGCCCGATGAATCAGGCTTGGCTCAACCTGCAGCAAATGAATTCACGACAATCAGACGTACCCCGCCCGACTCGTAAGGCGACGCGAACGTCGAAGACACAGAAAGAGTGAATCCATCGCGGCCGCGCACTCGCCTCGAGCCGTCCGACCAACCCGATTCAGTTATATGCCGCACATCGTCTCCTGACTCGATATAAATAAAGAAGGGGTAAATATTTATCCCCGCTGCTTCTGCGTGAGCCAACGGCGGTTCCACATCTGCCCGTTTGCTCCTCGGCGACCCCTGACGACCTCCGCGAGCAGCTGTACACAAAGAGTGCGCACCACGCCAGAATGTGCCTGCGCTTCCATTTCCCGATTCGCCAAGGTCCCCCTCTTGCAACGCGTCCTCACCGCATCGCGGAGCTGCCTTTGCGGCGCCTGCTCTTTTTCGAGTTCAAAATGTAGGTCTAATCATTAAACGGCCGGCCTGAATCGCTGCGTGTCGGGCTCTGCTACGCCACGAGATCGCCATAGGGCCACCCCGACAGCGGGTGAAAGCGACCGAGTGGAGCGTGAATTCGTCGCGCGCGTCTCGGTAGACGGCTCGGCTTTCGCCCGACGTTTTCCGAGCGGTGATCCCTTCGCTTCGGCTTACGTCGCCCACGGGCCTCGTCCCGCGCCGAATGTCTGCTCCAGTCAGGGATCGCGCGCCCGCATTGCACCGGGCGCGCATACGTCCACTGCCGGCGACTTGCTTCGTTCGTCGCCTCCATCGGCGCATAAGGCGCAACTGGTGCGAAGCTCTGGACGACGCTCATGCTGTCGTACTTCGAGAATTGCCATTTCCCTTCAGTTGTTTTTTCTTCTTCTTTTTACTCCGATCATTAATAGTGCACTGGTTGCAACACTGCCTCAAACGCCTCAGAAACGCCGAGAGTGACAAATGTCCCGTCACTCCCCACGTGCGTCGCTTCCTACTTGTTCCTTATCGGTCGGATATGATTGGCTGTAAATGAGCCTACACGCGAATCTGTCCTTTTGGACAATCGTACACATTTCCGCATGGTAGCAACGCAATGGAGGTGTGCTTAATCGCGCAGGATTAATTGTATACGCCTGTAGATTTCCTCAGTGTACTGCCACTGATAACTTGAGGTCAACACTAAGAAAATGGTTACGCGTCACATTTTTCTCGGGTCTCGTGTGATCCAACCGCGTACACCATGCCGAAAGTGCCGCAGGGTTTTCCGTCTTCCAGGACAATCCTCAAACCGCCGAGAGAACGCTCAGGCGGCGATCAAAAGTCCCAATGTAGAGCGCGCGCATGTGGCGCCGGCGAAAGGCATCCCCCTTGCCTCATTAGCATGGCGAGCGCCTCGACAAGTGGCAGCTGTCATTAATTTCCCCCGCAGAACTCTTCGCTGAAGCTCCGCGGGGGAGGGAGCATAATCATAGGAGACGCCCGGTCTACGCTGTCAGCGTAGACACCTCGCCCGTGAAATTGGCTCGAAGATTGACGCGCCACGGCAATTTGGCCTCCAGGATCGGGGAGGCGTTCGACCGCGATCAATGAGCGCCCAGTGGATGCTGATTCGCCCGGACGAGCGCAAACGCAAGACTGGGGGACGACCCTCGCGTCACTTCCTCAATGTTCAATGTCTGCGCTGTGATACCCCGGCTGTTTCGGATAATGTGTTTGAGAACGCGACCAACGCGGTTTACAGGGAAACGCAACTAAAATACCCAGGATTGAGAGCCCCATGTGATCAGCTGAGCTAACACACATTGCACCGCATAAGGTCAGTTCAGTTTCGACGACGTGCTGGAAGCGCTTGAAGGCCCGTTCCCGCAATAGCACTTGACTACGTTTGCCTAGCGAAATCTGGAGCGTACGGTCTGCGAAAACTCTCACGTCTATAGACATGAGAGTTTTAGATTTGTGGGCCTAGCGGGCGCGTGCTCAATTCATACTTTCAAGTGACAGCACGAGCTCCCGCTAGCAGTGCGAAGCTCTAGCATACTGCCTACTAAAAGTCTATAGTTCCGTTGACGTACGACTGCGAATTATCGGGATATTCGTGCTTCGCATGCCGAGTTACTTTTTGAATTGGATTCCACGCGATACATGAGATGCAGATGTCCCAGTAACTCCCAGCCGTATGTGGACGTAAGCTCCAGCAATGTAAGTCGCACGTAGACAAAAGCTACTATGTGAATGGGCCTTAAAGAGACCATGAAATTATTTTCCAACCTTGTTCCTCCTCAGCTTTCCTCTTCAACTCAAAAGCGATATGCGAAATCACGTGGTCGTGACATTGTATTTCACAGTAAACGAAAGTACTCCAAGCTCTCTGAGGGTGTATGGGGTCATCCGTGTTCCATGCGTCTGGTCTAATCGTCGATAAATGTTGAGCTACAACGACAGTCCTCCCAGCCTTCTTGCCGACGTGGTCGGCCTTCCAGTCTGATTAATTTTGCTTTATAGACCAACTCATGTTTACAAACAAACCGGAGCGCCCCTAGCGGACACCATCGGCGCTGCGCATGCAGATGCAGTGTGCGCAGACGCTCGCCGTCGCCCATAAACAAACCATTGAAATGCGATGTTGTCGGCATCGGTGTGAGTCCCCGTGCTCTCTTTCGCGTTGGAATTGTTGATTCTACGTCTTCCTGGCAATGTCTGACTACTTGAGCGGCATCAGAAAAATTAACGAGGCTCCTTACACCGCAAAATTCGGCGTGAAAAATGTGACATGCGGCGCTTCATTCCGCGTGTACGCCGCAGAATGGACGCTAAAGCCTGATTCGGATGATGAGATTCCGCTCGCAATTTTCAGTCGCGACGTCGCTCGGGCTGCAAAAGTGTGAACCGTAGCTGAGATGGTCGACGTCGATACTGAAAATCGCAAGCAGAATCGGACCAAGTGAATCAGGAATAACAAGTTGGTGATGGCCACTCGTAACAATGATCAACATCTCCTTGTATCTACTGTTTACACCGAGCCTGCTTACCCCAACCAACCTTCAAACTTAAAAGTCTTTTGAGTCCTCCACTTACTTCTTATCGCAATTACCGGGCCAACGTTTGGACTCTACGGGCCGGTGTCGTGCTGAAAGAGCAGACGACAAACAGAAACGTTTGAAAGAGCACACGACAGTTCGAACGATCAGGCGGCCGCTTGAACTTGAATACGCACTGAACGTAGTCCGCAGGTGGTCCGTACAACTTGACGGTTTTCCCGCGTTCGTGTTGGAACAAAACAAATAAATCTGATGACCACAAGTATCCGTGAATCTAACCCAAAGTGCTTCCCGCCGAAACAATCGTGGTCCGATGGCGTCTGGTTTTCCCTATTCACGGCACATATCCACGTTCTCGTACGAAGCGAGCACATGAAAACTGACCTTCAAACCTTTCTCGACTCTTTTGGTACAGCCCCAGTGGCGGCGTTTTGACTAGAAGGCAGGTTTTTGTCTGGTTTCTTTCAAAAGAACGCAGGAATGCATGTCTCGCACGGTGACTTCCGCCCACAGCCCCAGACCGGAAGTGCGCCCGACGCGCCACCACCGCGGCGGAGTTGGGTTCGTGTATATACACGCAATAAATTGAGAATGTGCAAAGTAGTGTCAATTATTTTGTCAAATACCGTAAAGGTTTATTTTTCCTGTGACAGATTTGCGAACCCCCTCACTTCAGACTGCTCACATACACAATACTCATCCGCCCCAAATTAGAATATGCCGCAGCGATATGGGATTCATGCCAAAACTGTCTTATTGAAAACTTCGAAGCCATCCAAAACCGTGCTGTAAGATTCGCATACTCCGACTCTTCGTCCTTTACCAGCGTCACCCAAGTAAAGAAACGCGCCGCTCTGTCTTTACAAGTCACCGTCGAAGAATTGCCAGACTGTCTCTGTTTCATCGATATTATCACACGTTGCCACCAAACCCATACATCCCGATCCGTTCGCACTTTTCAAGTCGCATTAACAACACCCAACAAGTGTCATACCCTCGCCCAAGCACAGATCGATTTGAAAATTTCTTTTTTAAGTAAACAGCCAAAGACTGGAACGATCTCCCTGAAAACATGGTACAGCTTTGGGACTTGGATAAATTAAAAAAAAAAAACTTTCATAGCGCTGGATCATTCATAGTTTCATAATGGTGACTATTATGCGTGCAATTGTGTTGTCTCCCTGAATTTCTTGATATAGATTCTATATTCTATACTATATCTCTGTCCACAGGTTTTTGGAACTTGTGCTGTGTAATACCTCCTCCCGGGGACCTTTGAGGAAATAAAAATAAATAAATGAATATTTTGACGTCACAACTTTGTTCACCTTATTGAGAATAGATTAGAATTTTTCAAGGAAAATATACATTGGTATCTTTTTTTTAATATTTACGTCCAGTTATGACATATTTAGGAAAATCAGCCGAATTTCTTAATTAACACAAACATAAACAAATGGTATACAACTAATTTTTATATAATTGTAAGCTCCATGTAACTATGCACATTTTGATGAATTTTACTAAGTATTTACAAAAGTCCCTCAATATAAAATAATTTGTGAAGACCTGTTTAAAATGGGCTTTCCTGACGTTTTTCGTAATTTATTGTTCATAGCAATTTTGAATATGATTTAATAATCTTTTCTGCGCGTGCTGCGAAACGTTTGTATAATAAACAGGAGAAACAAATGTAAAACCGTAATTGCTTTAAAAACAAAACAAAAATTAAAGTTGGTACAAACTAACGTTCCTAGATCGAAGTCAGTTGACAAGTCCGCTCAGTGGCGCTCGCCGCGTTATCAGCCCGCCTGCCAAGCCGGTGGAACATTGGACGCACATTGCCTGCCGTGGAAAGTGATTCTATGGTGGTTTTTATGGTAAACATAAAAGTTTGCGTGAAAGGTTGCTCGAGAAGAGCATCGTTTGAAAATGGTCCTTCTCCGTTGCCTGCAGAGGCTTCGCCGCTGGTGGCTCTATATAGGAACGCTGTCCGCCTTATGCGCTAGCCTGCAGGCAACAGAGAAGAACCGTCTTCGAATGACGCGGTTCCATGGAGCTTGTCAACTCATAGATCTAAGAACGTTGGCGCAAACTATCATGGGAAATCTTGTCACTTCCTACGCCTCCAGCTTCTCAATTCTTATATCTGCGAAAACAAATTAGCTACGGCGTTCATATATAGCGAAATATACCTCCCAAAGACATGACTTACATACATATAATTTTTTTCCGGAAATTAAAAAAAAAATTACCCAAACCATGACTGGTGTGTTTAGCGTCCTATATTGCTCATGCACCGAAAGCGATCGACAAGGGGCGTCGATTACATCGCAGAAAAGGGGGTATCATGCTATTTGAGGTTGCCATCCTGGCGACTGGTCGTAGAATATTCCGACAAAAGAGACGCGTGAACGCAAGTGTCGCTGTTGTCGCAGCGTCCCAAGTCCCAACTCGTGGCTTCTGAAGCTGTCGTGGATTGTCAGGCTGAGAGCGAACTACAGAGGAACAGTCGTCTGCCGCGTCCACCTTGCTGCGCTGCCAGCTCCAGGATAGCGGCAGGCAACACCCATAGGCCACGACCAAACACGAACCAAAGATATCTGGTATATACCACGGAGGAAAGGGCGAAAACACGACAAACACACAATGCATCCACGCTCCGCTATGGAAATTACGGCGGCACGTCTCACGGCTATTCACTGGGCAAAAGCACTCGTGCATACAGTATACAATCGTGCTCATATAAGGCTAGCTGAGCTGGAGATCTAGTGGCGTCGTTCTGTTGGTATCTTCTCGCCCCTTTCACGAACCTCTCGGGTTCCCATTGTGATTAATCGCTCTCAGCCTGCTTGCGTACGCACGCCCTATAAGAAACTTAGCAGACCAGCGAAGGCGGACCCGTTCCGCTGTTTATTCTTCGCCCGTGCTTTATCGCCCTTACTTGTTATTAATCAAACCATAAAAAAAAAGAAGCGTACCGTAACTTATTATATTAAACGCAGTCGAACTGCGTGCGACGATCCACGCGAGTTTGTGAAAGTTGGCTGTGGTGAAACCTTTCGAGACGGGAATGGGGACAGCCTCTTACGTTGTCCTTCCGTGTCCTCAGCCCCGGCTTCCGTCATGCGTAAATAAGTCCGCATTTTGTCGTTATTTCAACACTACGCCTCTTCGCCTTTTTTTTTTTGTTTGTGTGTGAATGATACGTATGGTAATATACATGCACAGTAGAAAGGCAAACGCGAGTTCTGCCAGCGAGCCCAAATAAAGGTATCGACGGTGAAATGTCACGTATGAGGCCAGCAAATTCAAATCCTCTGAAGCAGTAGACGTAAGTCACAACCGTACTCCCCTTAAGATCGCTCATGACCACAGTTATTCGCCGAAAAGGTCCGTATTGGATTGTCAATGTTTGGATACCACTCGATAAGGTATAACATTGAAACTCTGGTGAGTACTTCAACGCTTTCTCCCTTACTCCCTGCTTCGGTGTACCTGGCTAAAAAGGAATCTAGACATACGCAATCACCATCGCACTCTGCAGCACAATGATGAACCTGTGTAGCGGATCAAAGGCGGTCTAGTTTGAAGTAATCATGTAGATCGTCTTTCTATAGCTCAAACTCAACTTACGCGCAATCAGCATCCTAGAAATCCAAAATTTACAATCACGCATGGCCTTTTTCCTTATTAAAACCACGACCAGTTATCACGACACGCCCCGTTGCCCTAATCATCATAGAAAACCCAAAATTACAATAATTCGTGGCCTTTGTCTCTATTTAAACGACACTAAACATCGAAACAGGCCTCCTTTTCTGAAATCTATCTCGGAAAAAGGGGGCGCGTCATGATGTATGGTCGCGTTTTTATTAGGGAAAATGCCCACGCATGATTGCTAATTTTGGGCTTTCCAGAATGCTCGATGCACGCAGGCTCAATTTGCGCCAGAAAAAGGGAATGTCAAAATTCACTTCAGTGTTTCTTCAAACTTAAACACACCACGCCGCGGCCATTGCACGGAAAAGGTATACTGTCAGGGTCATATGTCAACAAGGTTAAAAGCACACTAATACCTCTCAAGAATAAAAATTTTTAATTTTTTTGCCAGGCGATTTGATATGGTGTCAGAAGATTTCCCAATTAATATTTTGCTACAGAGTCACGTCATATTTTTAATAAAGCCAAAAAACGCAACTGCTCGAAACCGAAACCGAAACATGCCCACGGAGGTCGGAGAAATATAGAGGAGAGTGTGAGTGCCAGAAGTCACGTGGCTGCACACGACCGTGCGCTTTTTTCTTCCCCCTCCCTCCTTTTTTTTTTTTTTTTTTTGCCGCGCACAGCAGACGATTTGCGTTGCGGGAATTGTTTGCCGTGCGATTGCTTTGCGGTTATGTTTGTTCTGCTCGCTGTTCTGCACTTCAAGATGAGTTGTTTCGTACATTGAAGAGTTGGAACTGAGTGGTGAGTGCCCGTGGTGCATGCCCGTGATTGGCATCCGAAAAAAATGCCCCCAAGATGTTGCGTGAAGAGCAGCCTCACAGGTTCTGCATCCCAAAGTGCCATTGTGCGGCAGAGTCTGCACAAGTTTCCGAAAGATCAACGGGATTGGGACCAATGGCTGGCTGCAATTCCTGCAGAACAGTTACGGGCACCTCGGAAAGCGGACGCTACCCGATTTATATTCTCCTTGCATTTTGTGGAATCAGTGTGACATATACATTGAGTTCCCAGGTGTCAAAAAGGAAATCTCATACCACTTAGTTCAAGCGACGTTTCGTTCACATTTGTTTTTTCCAGTGATAATTGTAAAAAACTACTTTGTGTAAATATCGCGAAATATTTGACAAAAAAACAACAAAAAACAGTCCGCCCACATTCTGGATCGAATCCGAGTCCTCTGCGCGTGAAGCGGACACCTTTCCACTGAGCTACTGGGGTAACTCTTTCGTTTGTAGTAATGCAGCCGGTCGAGTCGACTGTAGGTCGGAAAGTTTGCTGCCGATTTCCCTGCAGCAGAGGCACTCCCGGCTCGAAGTTGGGCAGCACCAAGCATCGGCTACATTATCACCTAGTAAAGACATCGTACGCGTGCATATTCAACCCGAAGTACGCACTTCGTACTCGACGTTTCCGTGAGCGATGTCTTCAGCCTCGAGAAGGGGTGACGGCTCGGCGACGTCTTCGTGCAAATCGGCTTGGTGGTCGGGCGTGTCGTACGGAATAAATCCCAATTCTTTGGATCGGTCCAAAATTTCTCTTTCGAAAGAAGACAGATTCGCCGGTACCGTGAACGACAGTTCTGAAGTAGAGGTCCCACGCTCGTCGTTTGCTGCCATCGCCGTCCAGCCTGCGAGTCCCACGATACGCGATACGACGCCATGTTGAGAATTATGCAGTGAACGCACAGAATGCTTCCGGTTTTCTGTGCAACTTTTTTTTTAATCAACGTGTTTGCAGCTTTTTAAAAGCCACAAAAAATGGGTTTCATATTTTTTGTTTTTGTTTTGAATATTGAGTATGTGCCTTAAGTGACCCACGACTTTGATTAAATTTGGTGGTCGTGTCTAAACCTTAGAAAATGGCCCGTGACCACGGAGAAGAGAGTGAGCGCGACTCAAACCGGCCAGTTCTCGATCGGCGCTTTTTGGGCGGAAGGAAACCGAATTTCGAGCCGCAAATTCTGTTTATGTCATGTAGAACTAAAAACTTCGGCGAGCATAAATACCCTGTCAGTGTCCCTTTAAGTGACTTTTATGAGCCATGCCACTTTAATCAGCAACTAGTAGTAAGTTGAAGTAGATCGTTCCAGTACCCCCGATAACGATACTCGATAATGATGCGATGCATGCGCATTAGAGAGCTTAAGTAGATCGCTCCGATGACTCCGATAACGATACCCGATACTTTGCCGCCGCCTTTGCGGATGCATCGTATCGTTGTCGCGTATCGTTATCGGCAGTATCGGAGGTATCTGAACGATCTTCTAAAACTCCCTATTATCGATGTTCGCTTCTTGTTTCACCAATAAATACCCTCTGCGTCGGCTGTGGGCCCTGAGACGGTCAACTCCGGAAAGAAATAAGCCGGGTCTCTCAATGCGGCTGTCGCTTGGAGCGAGTCGCCCCAATGCCTTCGCCGCCAGTCCGATCTGTTGATCCGTGCGTATATATACAGGGTGTTCCACGAAAGGTGGGCAAATTCGATATTGCAAAAACTACGGATCGCACTAAAAAAGGCTTGTGTCCTTTTGGTCCTAGGCCAGATGCCTATTTAAGAAAATGATTGAAGTTCAGGATAATTAAGTTGTTAATAATTTTCGCGTAACTATTTTTTTAAATATTGAGTTGAAGGGAATGGTGACAATTAGAATCTTGCTGAGCATCATCGAAAAAAGTAAATCAACAAATTGCAGAACGATAGAAGGCACGCGCGGTATTTTACAGATTTCTGAAAAACCGCACAACTTCGACGGGTTAAGTTTCGGTTTGCAATCGGAGCGCTTCTCGGCACCGACGGCACCGCACCCCGTCGAAAAATAGTGCAACCAGCCTCTGCCGCGTTGCGCGAGGACAGCGTAGCAGAGGTTAGTTGCACTATTTCTCCACGGAGTGCAGTGCCGTCGGCGCCGAGAAGCGCTCCGATAGCAAACCGAAACTTAAAAACCCGTCGAAGTTGTGCGGTTTTTCAGAAAGCCGTAATACCGCGCGTGCCTTCTATCGTTCTGCAATTTGTTGATTTAGTGTTTTTCGATGATTCTCAGCAAGCCCTCTAATTGCAGCTATGCCGTTCAACTCAATATCTAAAAATAAATTAATTACGCGAATATAATTAAGAACTTAATTATCCCGAACTTTAATAATTTTCCTACCAAGGCTCCTAACCTAAAAACAAAACAACACAAGCTTCTTTTTTTTGATGCGATGCGTAGTTTTCGCAATCTCGAATTTGTCCACCTTTCGTGAAACACTGTATAGCAAGCACATGGCTCCCCGGCCTCGGTCTTGAGCGCAGAGACGTTCGCTGGGTCCCCCGATCTCGATTCGGACGCCTCGAATTAATCGGAATGTCACGGGCCCTCGTATCCGCGCGATACGCTCGCTTTCTGAGCGAGCAGCAAACTGCCGCTTTGGGTCAGGCGGCTGCGAAACGAGTGCACGGAGCCAAAAGAGGGGGTACCATCTCGACGGCTCGTCTCGGTGCCCGGCTGCGCGGGCCCAGCGGGGGTCTCCCCTTGCTTCGCTTTCACCCCCAGCGACCCGGTTCGCGGGAAACGGCTCCAAAACGAAATGGGTTCTCTTTGTCGTGGGACGAGATGGCCTCGACGTTTTAGTGTTCTCCAGAGGAGTATTTTGGTCTTGCTTTGTTCTGATCCCAAAACAAAATAGGAAATCTTGTTACGTAGTGTCTATAGTCGTGGGCACCGTCCGCTTCTGGTCAGAGATCCAGGGAGTCAAGAGATGTCATCAAACGGCAAAGTAAAGAAATCCAAGGAGTTCACAAGTCAAGACGTCCGTGGCAAGTCAAAAGTCGACTTCCCAGCTGATCCAATTTGTCTTACCCAAGTTCATTGACAAATTAGGACGATGAGTCAGATAATTATTTTCGGTAATTTTTTTAATGATTTTGTTTTCTTCGTTTCTAAGGCGGTTGTTGTAAGACGATGTTAACCAGTTCTCAATCGCGGTTTTACCATTCCAACAGGTAACCGTAAATTTAGTTCAATTGATTTTTTAAAGACACCGCAGTTATGCCAGCTTTTAGGCGTATCGAGATGTCACGTGTAACATCCGGCTAGCTGAGATTTGAGGATTGCACTGATGTATCTGGGAAGATTTTTGGGAAAGCCAATATAAGCTGCTCTTTTAGTGGGGCAAAGAAGTCGTCGAACATTAATTATCCTGATGAATCATTTGAAACATGTGTGCAAGTTAACAGATTTAGCCCGGTACGTATTCCTGCTATAATAATAATTTGCACCACGCGGATGGTGGCACAGGCTTTTGGTGGTTCTTTTTCTAAAACGGCGCTAACACAGGTTTCTCCGCAGTGAAGGCGAACAGTCGCCTTGAAGGCTGTTGTAGTTTAAATGCTTAGGTATCATTAGGTATCTTAGGCTTATATCGCACAGTCGGATTTTTCTTGAGATCTTGGAATTATAATCTTAGATTTTCTGTATCTTCGGAAGAGCTGTGATTTGTTACTGTGCCCTCTTTTTATTAAGGCATTACGTACGCCCCGTACGTAATGAAGCTATTGGCCAGAGATCAGCCAACACACGCGCACAAGTACACACATGATTCTGGGATTCTGTTCCGTGATGGGCGCACAATGGTCTACAGTGAAAAAGACACTACCATACAAATGTTAAAGGGGCGTTGCAACGATTTTCAGACTTTGTCTCACCACTTGCGGGAATTAGACGCTGTCATCTATATAGTAAAAACCAGAAACCCATTTCTTCTTGCGTGCGCTAGTTTTTATTAAAAAAAATATTAACAAATTTAGGTTCGGGGTATGCCCCTCAACTCTCACGCCGTCCTTTGAGTGACGTCACTGGGGGTACCAGGTGGTTTTTCGTCGGGTTCTGTCTTCACTCCCTCCGCGATAGTCGACTTTTCAAGGGCTTAGCATCACCAAAGGTCGCGGGGAGCGATCGAGCCAAAAACGGTTCGGACGGGAAAGATGGTAACGGAAAAAGAATGGTTTGGCTGACTTCCGTTAGATGGCGCCTCGAAACTTCCGTACTAGAGTAACTACAGTACTAGAGTACTAGAGCAGAGCCAGAGTATCGCGTTCCTTTTCCTTTCGCCGCCAACTCCGTATTGGCGGAGAAGCGGTCACGTGCGCCGAGCTGGGTGCAAACCTCACGCGGGAAAGCGACCTTGCAGGCGACGAGTTTCGGGCGGAGCATTTCTCGCTTTGCGTTCGCGAAATATACATGCTACACTAAAATTGAACGAACTGGAAGGGTTCTTGGCCATTGAACATTATATGTAGCCACTGGGTACAGTATAATCGCGTTGTTTTAAAACATGACACCAAAGTATGGGAAGGACGACGCAGAGGACGATCGCGTTGCTCGCTTCTGCGGAGCTCGCGGAGTGATACGCGGCCGGCACATCCGGGCACCTCGAACCAGACAACGATGCGCAGCTACGGCTTGCGGAGGGAGTGATCGTTTTCGTCGTCCCCTACGTTCTACCGAGGGCATTAAGGCTCGTTCCCGCAGTTACGTCGACTGCGTTACGCTGCCGTTGCGTTGAATCGTGCAGCACAGCGCCTCCCCATTGGCTCGTCGTAAGGGTCGCTATAGCAACAGCTCGACGCGAGCAGTCATAAGGCAGTCAAACTGAACTGTGTGAACGAGCCTAAAGAGGGAAACAGGAGACAAATGACGGTGCGACGGCGCACGCGCGGCACGACGCCGCACTATATTTTCTCTGCTCCGTACGCGCCAGAAGCGCCTCCGTGTTCCCTGCAAAAGCGACGGTCGCTTCCTGCAGTGCAGCTTGGATCCAACATGGCCGCCCTGGGAGCACCAATGCGATACAATGCTCCGGAGCATCTACAGTTACTTTATTGCGTACTCCCCATGACGTGACACCGTGGTTCCCATTGGCGCCATACGCGGCTTCAGATGGGGAAATAATGCGATTTTTCCTTTGCGATTACCCAACGGAATCGCAGTATTTTTGGAGAAGGTGGCGCTTTCTTTTTTACTGGTGCCAAGATAAACAATCTAAAAAAGTAGCAAATTCTTTTAAAGGCCGACCTGCAGAAGTGTTCTTCCGCCTGGCCTCTGGCCTTTGGAGCCACATTACAACGTATGGCTCTAAAGCGTATTCAGGCTGCGGGCGAGCAGTCTATAAAGTGTACAGACTATGCCGATAGTCTGAGTGTTGGGTTCCGGCGACAATCTCGGGCTAACCAGAAGCGAGCCCAGCCGGCGCGCAGGTGAGCGCGTGTCGGCGGCCCGACAGCCGCCGCAGTCCCCTCGCGGTCTCTGAGCCGAGATTCCAGGGACCCGCGGGAGGGCCTCCAGCCAGAAGGCTCGCCGGGGACAAGGGGGGCTGCGAGAGCCGCATTGTTTTGGACGTTCCCGGAACGGCCTTGTGCAGCGGCCTGGGCGTGCCGAGACGATCGGGCGGCGCCCCTGCGCTGTCACTCGGTCTGCTTCCATAAATCCCCCGGCTTATTTTGACAGGATGAGGTTCACCTTTGTACGCTCCCTCCCCTCACGAGGAGGATTGGCCGGAGTAATCCACCTGCGCGCGGAGAAAGCAGCGGGCGACGCCACTGGGCCCCGCAAGTGTAACAAGGTCGGAGCTTCGTTATCCGGCGAGCGTCCTCCGAGGGCCCGCGCGGACCTCGCCGGCGCGCCGGACCACCGCGGAGCACAAAGGGACGACGGCGCACCGGCCGCCCTGCTCTCTAATTGGACCTTGGACGTCCCCGAGGATGCGGGCCCAAGAAGCGCTCGCTTGGGAAACACCGTCTTGCGCCTTTATGCTCCGGAAGAAAAAACTTCCTGGTTATTGCTGGCTCAGTGCTGTTGCAGGGGACGTCGCCAAGCTCAAGGTCTCCCGACGCCTTTGTACGCGGGGGCACAACAGCTACGACACCCCAGTCGCTGCCCCAGTCTCGGTGCGACGGCTAAATTGGCCCTATTGCAGACAACGGGCCATCTGCATGAAGGATACCTTCGCCGTCGTCGGCGAACAACGTACTACTTCCAAAGTGAGAATGAGCGTAACAAGAATTATGCGTTACGCAAGCACGGACTCCATAGGATTGGACCGGCAGTTGGATGCATGCATAGAGATGGGGCGGCGGCTTTCGCAACGTGCCCACAGCGCGTAGTGCGCTGGAACACTGCGCAGATCAACGGCCGTGTTGCATTTTGGGAACGTTATTTCGGCCTGAAGACGTTTGGCGGAAGTGGTACCCAACAATAAGACACTTGGACAATTGCGAGCAGTAACAAGAAAACGAGCAGCTCTCTCCCTGTCCTTTCAATCAAGGCCCGTAGAAATGCTCACCCACAAAAACGAAAACAAGCGCCATGCTGTTAATCATCCTGGCGTCGTGATAAGCGTCAAGGTCTGCCGAGGGGAAATGATCGGATTTGTACTGCCGACCTATCAATCAGATGCAGGGGAGCGAGTGCATGTCAAGCCCGTGGAAGCCTTCGGTACCCAGCAAAAACACGTCAGAAAAACAAACTTGGAATTCGCGCTAGCTTTGACGTCGCAAATAATTCACTTCCTCGATCGGTGAATGCAACGGAAAAAAAAATGCGAATCGGACTCAAGCTGAACGGCGCTGTTCCCGTCGTTCTTACGTACAACGGCCCGTGACGAACTTTTCCTTTCGTGGAAGGAAAGTAAGGGAGCGCGCGGGGACTTTGTACCACGTTTTAAAAACACGTCCACTGGCAATCCGAAAGAGGAACGTGCATGTGTCTTTTTCCAATAATTCCAGGAGACGTCATTGACGGCGGTTTGTGTAAGACCAATCCTCGAAGCACTGGCGAACAACTTCGCCTCCATTGATCCTCACGGCAATTGCTTCAATCGAAAATAGGGCGTGGGTGCGGCGAATATTAAAATATCTTGTCGCGAGAGTAAAATGTCCGGGCGGAATTACACGCATTCTTTTTAATCCACTAGAATGTCGCAACGGTGGTTCATTCAGACAAAAGCGCCTCCGAAAAACCAGGACAAGACAAGGCAGCACAGAGCGCTACTTACAGCTGAAAGTTGTATTAATAGTACTAGCTCGTTTCTGTTTATCACCCCTATAGGGGTGATAAACAGAAACTTTCTGCCCATGCCAGAAAACTTACTGCTAGGCTAACCTATAGGTCAGCCTAGCAGTAAGTTTTCTGGCATGGGCAGAAAGTTTTATTGAAAACCCACAATTATTTATAGACACAAGCGCCCTCCCTGCATAAGAAGGTGGATTCCTTATCGGTAATGTGCACGGACGGTGCACTTATGCAACTTTCCTCTCCTGCCAGCCTTATATTGTACGCTTCGAATATCTCTCTCTCCGTTTCGTTTTTAAGTTTCTCAAGAATTTTTGTTCTCTGCAGATTTGGTGCACACAGGCATCTGCAAAGGCCCGTTCACACTCTTCCAATCGAGTACGACCGAGAGAGAAGAGACTTCTTAAAACCTCTTAAAATTTCTTAGGACGAGAGAAAACACTGGCACGCTGGCGCCTTCTATGCGGTGACCCTGGAACTGCATTTCACAAAAGCGAAGGTTTTGCGGTATTTCCGAGGTGAAATGTGCGTAATACCTAAAAGAAAGGCTCGTTTATAACGTTGACAGAAGTTTTTCGAGCCAAGAAAGGAAGGATAATGCGCGAGAGAAATAAAAAATATGCCAGACCGCCAAGTTTACACTGCTACCTAATAGATGGCGCCAGTGTATCCTCTCGTTGTAAGAGGTTTCAAGGAACCCAGTTTTAAGAGGTCGCAAGAGTGTGAACGGGCCTTTACAGTGAACAGCAATATTGCACGAGGGAGAATTTTTGATCGATAAAGCGTGTTCGCGCGCCCTACCGTTAATGTAGCGCCCTACAGCGTTCCAGCCCCGTTTGCTCCACGTGCTACACCATTCCGCATGCCATTGGTATCTCGCAGACCACTGACATGGCACAGTTAATAAACTTTGTAGCGCGTTTCTTTTCAGATGGCGCTTCAGCTCTTTCTTGTTATTGATTTTTGAGCACAGCCCCGCGATAGTTTGTGCGGAGCAGAGAAAACAACAGGCACCTCAAAGTGTACTGCAATTATTTTTAGGTTGTGAGACAATCTGTGCACGTATAGGATGACCACCGGTCTCATCTTTCTCCTTTCTTTTTGAGTCTTGACCTAAGGGTTCCCTTACCTCTCCAGGAAACGTTCTGGATAGCCGGCAGTTTTCAGGCGCCCTGCCTGATCGCTAATACTCTCGGTTATAACGTGTCTGCAAGACTTGTCAAGTGAAGCTTTCATCAGTGATGAAGCAAGCCCTCTTTTAACCAATTTCGAGGGTGCCGAAGTAAAGCGGAGAACCTCCTTCTTCGAGCGCGGCTGATATTTCCAACAAACGTGTTCTTTTTCAGAGGTCATGTTCAAATCCTAAACTGCAGCTTGCCTGATGCCACGTTTTGGTGGGTGAAAGTAATGCCATTTGTGCATATCAAAAATCGTGTTTTCAATAAAACTTTCAGTTGTAAGTAGCACTCTGTGCTTTCTTCTCTTCCTTGTCCCCGTTTTTCTGAGGTGTTTTCATCTGAATGAACATGAAGCAACTAGCACAATTAGACATTTGGACCGCTCGTGCCTAACCCATCATGCTGGACTGACGACTCGCGTGAACTGGCTCATTTCCACGGACCTCTTAATTCCACCTTATTTCACCGCGCAGGTCATCAGCGCACTTCCGGTTTCTTAGAAGGCCCCAACTCGAAGTATATCCTGGTTCAGAGACTTCCATCATCTTAATCCGGAACGCCTCCGCAAAGTTGATTTGAGCTGTACATCTGCGAGCATACCGATGCACATTTCCTCGTCGGACCACTTCTTGTGAATTGGTTGCTCCTGGAAACGCAGTGTTCGCTCGGTCGTTGTGCCCACTGAATAGGACACAGGCCCCGTGGCCGTACTAGGCTCCTTGGAACTGCCACGCTTCGAACGCAACGCCGCGAAAGAATCGCCGAGCTAATGCTAAGCGTTCTTAACGTAACTGCGACTCGGCCGTCTGGAAGGCTCTCGCAAGTCGGGAACTCATTCACTTGGAAAACTTGCTACGACTCACTGATCGAGTGGAACCCGCGAGCACTCATTTGGTTTTCTTCAGAGTTGCGCGCATAAGAGCATTACTACCAGCTCGGGGAGCTTGAGAAGTCAAAGTTTCGACGAGTTTGAGTAGTGATATGCCATCTACATGCTTTATGGTGTTTAGCGAATGTTTTTCCTCGTTGTAAGACTATCCACGTGGAACTGGGCTGAAGATTAAACAGGAACTACACGCGCCTATCGGTAAAGGTCCCAGTCGAGATAGACGTCATGTAATTCAGAAGGCTTTCAGAGGGACGCCAGACTTGACTGTCTGCATGGGCCGTCGCTTTCGACTCTCCTGATGATCCATAATTCCAAGGTGGCGCGTGACTGACCCTTACAGATGCTTCAACATTGAGACGCCGTCAAATGTGTCTTTTTGAACCGACATACGCATATGTGTCCCTTGACAATGAGAGGCGACAAGTATGGGGACACTGCTCGCTTCTAGACACTTTTGGTGAGCTGAAAAATCTAATATAAATTGTTGATTTTATTGCGTCATTTTATTGTCTCATTCTACCGCCAACACTCAAAAACCCAGGTAGCACAAAGCGCTGTGGCGACGTCGACAAAAGGTATCGGAAGACTGCGACGTCCCATGGAACTCCGCTCACGTTTGCTCGACGTTAAAATAAAGTCCGCATATGAAGTTCCGTTGTAGTCTCAAAAATGACGTCTTGGCGACGGCGTGTTTATACATCAACGTCATCAACATCGTCACGACGTCAAGCAAAGACGTCCTCGAAACGTGGAACATTTACGTCTGTTTGACGTTGAAATAACGTCTACAGCTAACGTTTTGTTTTAGTTCCTTAAATGACGTTCGAAGGACGTCTAGCTTTAACTTCAAAGTTGTCTACGTCGCTATGACGTCATGGCAGAGCACTCCTCTAACGTCATGTACAAGACCTAGTAGGAACTTCATTCACGTTTGTTCGGCGTTGAAATAGCGTCGATTAATGACATTTATAGCATAAATTGTGTCTTTTTAACGTCTTGCTTTAGCTTCAACATCATCACCCTTCGACGTCAAGATGAAACGTCCTAGCAAAGTCACCTAAACTTATTTTACTTAGAATATCAAATAAAAATGACCCCACTGGACCAAAAACAAGAGGAACACCGTTTCTTTTTCCGTTCCCGTAAAAACGTAACGAGTTCCCGTTCCGGTTACACCGATGCAAAATGGAACGGCGGTGTTCCTTCGTTCCTCCTAAAAGGAACGCGTTCCAGCGTGTCAGTGTGTTCTCTCGTCCTAAGAAATTTTAAGAGGTTTCGACAGGTCTCGTCTCTCGCGGTAGTACTCGGTTGCAAGCGTGTGAACGGGCGTTAAGGGTATAAAAGTAATAAGCACCGATACATTGGCACGATACCAGGGTGTTCTGACGTGCGGAGGCATGTTGGCCTGCCCCTCATTTGCAGTTCGCAGACAACCGCCCAGACGGCGCTCGTTACAGGAAAAAGGTAGATGGAGTACATGTTTATGTTAAAGTGCACTGTGGGTGACGCGCAGTCTGCCTAAGAAAGTGCCCGCGCACCCCCCCCCCCTTTCCTTTTTTTTTTTTTTTACTTTTAGGCGTTTGGCAAAGTTATCCTAAATTTACAATTAGAACTTCTTGGTGCATCCTGGGTGCTCACGTTTGCTGAGGCGTTCCGGGGGACAGCTGCGGCATCAGAGCTCTGCTGCGTCACCCCCCCCCCCCTCCCTCCGCACCCACCCAAGCGCAGGAGCGATATTAACTCTCACTGCCCGGGTCCACCTTTCCGATTGTAGAAGCACTAACACACGGAGCGGTTTCGGCTCTTTGAGAAGTTCTAAGGAACACACACAGAAAAAAAAAATACCGTCTGGGATTAGGAAAGAACAAGAAGAGAAATGACGTATATTGCTATTTATACTCGTTTTCACCTCAAGAACAGTAGTAGAAAAGAAAAAAAAACGGTCGGTGCCGTGTATTTTCTGCGTGTTCGCCACGTATAGCGAACGGCCTATTGAGCCCAAACAACGGCGGATGCAACCGGAGACACCTGCAGGGAGAGCCGAGCGGCGAGCCATGCACGGAGAACACGGGACGCTTGGAACCGACAGACTGGGCGCGGTCGCAGATCAAAAGAGACGCTTCTTGTAACACCAACCGCTTGTATCCTAAACAGTTAAATAAATATATCCTTGCATTATCCCAAATTAACCGGTACATCACAATGGCGACGAGGATGGGATCCCTGCAACTAGGACGGTTATAAACAAATGAACGACATCGAAACGATGGTCCTAACTTGTCGACCGTGCAAGGAAGTGAGCAACGAGGCACCCAAAGTCCCCATATACCCGTGGGAATACGCAAAAAGAAATGGCGACGCCTGCATGCAGACTTCGCAGGACCCTTTCAAGGAAGGAATTTTTCGCCGATCATTGATGCAGACTCAAAATGGCCCGAGGTAGTGCCCATGACCTCGACGACTTCGGCAGCCACCACAAGAGTGTTTCTAACTCTCTCTGCAAGATATGGGCTGCCAGTGAGAATTGTGACAGACAATGAACCGCAGTTCCGATCAAGCGAATTCCGGGATTTCATGACAAGAAACGGAGTGCAGCAGTCATTCTCATCCCCGAACCATCTCGGAACGAACGGTGCGGCAGAAAACTTCGTGGAAACATTCAAGAAGTCTGTCAACGTAAGCCTGAAGTCGGGGCTGACCATGGAAGAGGCATGCCATAACTTCTCGGTGGCATACCGGACGACCTCGCACACGACAACTGGCTCAAGACCTGCCAAAATGATGACAGAAGAAGAATTTCCGCACAAGGTTCGACCTTTTAGACCATCAATAACTGATGTCTTGCGATCAAAACAGGCGAAGCAGCACGCCTCGCGCAACTCTAAAAGAACGCACCTACATCAGAACGATCAGGTCTGGGCAAGAGACTACAGGAAAGGCAAGAAATGGTCGAAAGGCGTCGTCGTCTTCCGAGTTCTAGTAAACCGAACATACGAGATTCGCACGAACGACGGAAATACCTGGAAACGGCACATTGAACAGCTGAGACATGTACCCAAGGAGGAAGAGGGAATATCTACGAATCAAGACGAGAGCCTCAGGCGCGCAAAAACATCGAGAAAGTTCGCCCTTCCCGCGTCGCGGCATCAGTCAGCGAAACGGTTCACCGTCTCCGATTTCCAGTGGCGACTTTCCACCACGATTCTAGACAGTCAGAACGATCCTGCAGCACCGGAGGCAGGCACTCCAAGCTCGCCTGCTACACCGCTAAATGGGACACGTGACCAAGACACGGAGGGCAGCCCTCCTCTTCTCAGAAGATAACACGGACGCGCCAGCCACCTATGCGGCTGGGCCTGTGAAAACGTGAAGATTTGTTTTAAGGGGACATATTGCCGTGTCCTATGTGCATGTTCGCCACGTATAGCGAACACGGCCTATTGGGCCCAAACAACGGCGGATGCAACCGGAGACACCGGCAGGGAAAGAGCCGAGCAGCAAGCCAGCACGGGACGCCTGGAAGCGCGGTCGCAGACCAGAAAAACGCTTCTCGTAACACCAACCGATTGTATTCTAAACAGTTGGATGAATATATCCTTGCATTATCCCAAATTAACCGGTACATCCCAGTTCGCTTCTTGCGGAACCCCTTATTTCCCTCTTTATATGGTGCACTGGCATATATGCACATTAAGGATTAGCGCGGTATATGGTGGAAAATTGAAGCTAATCTCGGCTCAAATCCCATTTACCGTGTGGGTAGGAAAAGGAGACGGCCGAACACTTGATACATTATTGTAATGACGGCGCGAAGTGGACGGCCCGTCCACTGGCACCGTCATTACTATTGAAGCGCACTACAGGCTGCGCGAGAGCTTCTGCTGATGACCGTTGAGTGGCGCGGCGAGGGCGAGAGGTGAAAGAATTAAATACACAAGCTTTTCTTTAAGGAAGACATGTCTATGTGGAACGCAAGTTCGTCTGCTTCTTTTCCGGGGTTGTGGTGACGTCAGAAACACGCCGAGCTCTGATTGGTTCTTAATGAAGGACAGTGGGTAGACCTCAGGTAGCTTGCTTTGAGGTCTACCCACTATCCTTCAATCAGAGCCAATCAGAGCTCGGCGTCTTTCTGACGTCACCGCAACTCCTGCGCAAGAAGCAGACGACTTGCCCTCCGCATAGTCCGCTTCACCCTACGTCCAAGCGCAGAGGATGCTACGAGTTATCGGAGCCAATCGAAGGCCGCGTGACCATGGGGAGGGGCGCAGCGACGCGCGGAGACATTATCACGTGCTGCGATCACAGAGCGGGATTGGCTAGGATGAGTGGTGGTGTCGGCTGCGTCTGGACGTATGGTGAAACGGAGTATAGTTTTGGGTGAAATGGCAAATATTTGGTCAACAGAGTAGATATGGGCAACGCATTGCCCGTAACGTCAACCTCCGGCCAACCAAATGCCGCCCTTCCCCAAGCTCATGACCTATAAATCCACCCCTGGTGTGTGGAGCATGTGGGTATAGGAGAAGGAGGCGGTTGAACGCTTATTGTAAAGCACTTCACCCTGCATTTGCCCAAGGTGATGTCGATTCAGCAGAGGTTTTAGGCTTTAAAGGCAGCGACAGAAAAGATAAACGCTGGGAAAGCGGAGATCACTAAGCAAAGCTTATCCAACAGACGGTACATGTTGAGGGAAGAAGAAAGTTTTGTTATTCTTTTTCATTCAATCCGTTATTTGGAAAGAGAGCGCACCAGGTTGCGAAAAGTCACCGCCGTCACACAAATTGAAAAAAAAAAAAAAAACTTAGCGTCTATTTTCCCGCACGACACTCGGAGAGCCAATTACCGCAGCAAGCGTGACGTTTTGCATTGCTTAATGTCACAACTCAGACTGTATTTTTTGGTCTAAACATATCCTTCGGCATCGTGATTCGCTGAGCTTCCCCCGTAAGTTGCGGTAATTGGCTCTCCGAGTGTTGTGCGGGAAAGTAGACGCACGGGCTTTTCTCAGAGTGTGTAACTTTCGGTTCTGGAGAATGTTAAACGAATGTTCGTGCTTAGCAGCGATATGGGGTTCTTTACCATGCTCCATTAATTTCGAATTTAGAAATATACCGTTAAAAAGCTTAACCTGACCATTTTCTTTGAATCGGAAAAAGTCCAATATGAAAACAGTAAACACTTCGAGAAGTAAAAGTCATGTGTGCAGCTTTCGATGTAAACATATATTTGGTTAAAAGTCCACTATCGTTTCTAAAACAAGCGTAAAAAAGGGCTCCATAAAAAAATCGCAAAGCCAAAAACTTTAGGTCCCTATGCACAGTTGCGTTTGAGAGAGTTTGAGTGCGTTTGACTGCGTTGCGGCTGCGAGAAACCAGGACATCTCTGCTTCTTATGTCGCGTGCCAAGCTATTTCTTGAATTGGATTCCACGCTTCATACGAAGCACAGATGTGGCGGAGACTCGCTTTCGTTTCTCGACGCAACGCAGTCAAACACTTTCCAACGCAACTGTGCGTAGGGGCCTTTCCTATTTCCCAACCTGCAGCCGCGTATGACAGCCATAAGAACCGTGACGTGACGTCCAGAAGGGGTAACTTGTAGTGAGTTAACATGTTCAGAGCCGGATTAAGAAATTTCGGGGCCCTGGGCTAAAGTTGCTTCTGAGGCCCTTGATAACTTCAGTTAGGAAAAACTGACTTCAATTAGAAAAAACTTCACTCAGACCTTCACAGAGACAACAGCTCTGTCCCCTTCGCCGGGGAGCATCGGAATCAAAGGTCGCGCTTTAAAAACGCACTTTTGCACGCACTATAAAAGTAGGCACGAGCACAATAGTCACGAGGACAGAGAGGGACGCCATTTATGATATTTCCCTTTTATTTTTCTAAAGAGGGTGGAAAACCCCAGAAGGCTGGGGGCCCATCTGCGACTTCTTTTCCTCAAAGCCGTTTTGAAAAGAACGTGGAGAAGTAGCGTGAGGGGACGGTCACACGTCAAATGTATGGGGCCTTTCTGTGCACCAACCGAAAACGAACTAGAAAAAAAAAAAGAAATCGCCACGCAGAGTGTTATTTGGCTTCGCTTGCAGTGCCATTGTCTTCGACAAGCCTCTCTTCTCAAATGCGGTGAGAATATTTTTCAAAATATTTTGTTTTATCTGATGAAAAACAAGTAAAAAAAAGTATTTTTGTTTAAAATATTTTTCTGATTATTTTTATTTCCACGACCGTAGTAAAGAGGTCCGGCTCCTCTCGGAGCATTACTAATTTACGCCTCTATGTAGAGAATAGGTAGACCGGTAAAAACCAGCCAGTTTCGTTACTACGAGTTGCCGCAATGCATCGAGGAAACTTTAGTCTTTTTGCACGTGGGACAACCTCGCTGAAGCACTGCGCGTTCAGAGCATGACACGGCACAAGGCGTCCGGAGAACTGCCGCCGGCCTCCTTTGAACTGAAGTTATGGTGGCGTCAAGCATGCGCCGAACAATTGGTGAGATCGATCTATTAAGATAGATGTGGATGCATTTGAGATTAGGTATATGTTCTCTTATCAAGACGCACACGCTTCAAACTCCAAAAGCATCACTTCCTCCGACAACGAAATCTTGTAAGAATTAATTCGCGCGGCGTATGAACAATGCGCAAAACTTCCTTTTTTTTTTTCTGGTGTGAAAACGAGTATAGAGAACGGAGAAAGTTCGCGGGCAGTGGGGCCCTAATCTGGACACTTGGCGAAAAAGACGGCGAGTGCGGAGTTGGCCAGTCACAGCCGCCAGGTTTCTCGCCGACTTTTTCGCCAAGTGTCCAGACTACGGCCCCTTGTCTGATCAATTTTCGCTGAAGCACCGCTGGGAACGCTAAAGAATGAACACAATCAGAATCTTTGCAGCGTACGCCATTGCACGTGTCTGGGAAGACAATGTAAATTTTTTTTTAATCAAAAAGTAGCGCACGCAAGCACATGTCATTTTCTCTTCTCACTTTAGAAGCAAGAGAGGCTAACTCCACAATTATTAAAAATAAGTAAACAAACAAAAAATGTTTCATTTCCTCTTGAACGTATGTGGATGGCCTCCCCACTGAGGGCGTCCAAACGATCTCTCCACTGTCGTGCTGAGCTATGCAACGCGCAAACCCGCGGCAGCAACCAGTCAGCACTCTCACTGGGCGAATGGCACCCGGCGTTTCCGGGAAGCCCGACCGGGCGAGAGGGTTGTGCGCCAGAGCCCCCGGATCAACGGAGCCTCCCCTACGGCGATTCGGAGCGGGTGGCTCGATTAAGTTGGGCACAAAAGGAGCGCAGCGATCCGGCAACCCGACGACCCCTCGCGCAATCGTCGGACCCGCCGGGGGTGCCCTTTCGCCGCCGTCACGTAGCCCCAAAGGCAGGACTCGAGGGGCGAGGGTGCGCGAATGCATAACAGCGTCGCTTTCGATTGGCCAAAGGTCAGCGGGTCGGCGCCGATGGAACGCGCACACGCGCCGCGCGTCGCGCTGGAGTACCGAAATAATTGGCGGCGATCTCGGCTTCCGGACCGCAAGAGACCGCCGTGACGCGTGCGCCCTACCGCGGGCCGTCCTCTTCCGTGGCCCCCGACATCTCTCGTCCGCACCACCGAGACAACCACCGGTGCGACACGAGCGCCGAACGCACCCCGGCCGCGACAACAACCACCGAGCCAATAAGCTGGACTGAGATGGTCGGGGTTTAGGGCCTGTCAGCGCAGTTATCCCACTTCATCACGGCGCCCGGGTGTGACCCAGAAACAAGTGGAATCCTCCGGGAAAATAAAGAGACAAGTAAAGAAAACACAGGGCCTCGGCTAATTCCCCGAGGGGCGCTGTCACAGTCTGCCCGGTCGATTGTCTGTCTGGAAGCATACTGGAACGAAGCCATCGACGGCATTGTCTCCCCGTTTCCATTTCAAAGATGGATGGGCCGCGCTCGAAGCCGCTACTGCATTCGCAGCAGCAAGGCGCCGGCACCGAAGAAAAGCGACGGCACCGAGAACAGGCAACCAGGCGCCCATTTCCCAATGGACGAAGAGCGCCGTGTCACCCTTTCCAGGCCGAGTTCGCCAGCCTATTATTAAATGCGGACGCTGACAGCTCTCTCTCCGCGGCCAAACGGCGCTCACGAATATCGAGGCATTCACAGCGGCATGATCCATATTTAGTCCTTCTGCGCGGCTGGAGAAGGTGGGACCGAGAAAGCCTCTTCGCTCCGACATGGACTCAACGTTGACCCGAGTTCTGCTCGAAGCCATTTCTGCTCCAAGTTTATGGGTGTTGGGCCGGGGGTAGGCCAGCACGAAGGAGTCGACTTCTTCCAGTCGTCGACTGTCAGCCATGACGGGTGGGTCAACAAGCCAAAGCCGATTTCGGTCTCGGTCAGACATTATAGATGATGGGCTCGTTTTTCGTCTGTGTGTACCATTGAGCTTGACAAAAAGAACTGCATGTCTACTGTTTGCACTTTGCTTCCCACGTCACTTTGTGTCAAGAAAAAAAAACAGGATTAAAAATAATACTTTATGTCAGATTATTTTAATTTCCCTCACTTTCTCTCGAAAGTTATGGTACCTTATTATAAGATGTATTTTTAAACATGGCGGATTAACTAACCAATGCGTGCGATCACCAATAATATTGCGGAAGAAAGAATTACTGCACATTTGAAGTAGATTAATTCACAACATTTTCTAGACATTCCTGCCAAATTAGAAGGAAAGCAGCTTGATTGTTTTAATTAGCTCAAAAGCTCATTTAGCTTTTTCTTTAGGGTTCTGATTTGCTTGCAATAGGACATTACGAGTAACTGACGAATGAAGTGGAAAAAGGTAGAAAGGAAGCTCAACGTTCCGATTGATCAGGAGCCGGATATGAAGATTTCTTCGTCGGTGATTATTCGATTGAAAAATAAACAAATGCACATAAAAATGAAGCATCAAATGATAAAAATTTGAAACTATATTTTTAAATTATTTTTGAGGGAAAGGTTTGATTTAAATCATCATGGTATAACTGCTCTGACTTGAATCACGATTTAAATGATGATTTAAATTACGATTTAAATCATCTTGACTTTTATTCTTCGGATTTTCGCGCTCGAAATCTGCGAGGTGCTGACAATAATAGCAAACTTGCAGTCAAAAAAAAAAATGCGCATATGGCGTATGCACGCGCAAGCCAGACCGTTTTCCTAATCAGCTGAAACCTGAGGTTGGCGCCTTGCAACCCTAGATCAAGAGGAGGTGGAATGTCCAGTGGTGGAGATTTTAAATAAAAATCGTCTTTCTGGACGCCATTCCTGCTTTGCCAGATGGTGGAATTCGCCACCAGATTTTGTAAATCTGGTATGTACCTGAAACTGATTCGGTCAATATAAGTTTTCTCCTAAGGTATGAAATCTGATGAATATACGAATGCCTGATCTCTTTTATGCGTTTGTTGGGTTACTTTTAGTTTCTGGGGAAGTTATTATAGAGTCTGGTTTCGCGACCACTTTCCTATCTGGCATTACGACCAAACTTCCGTACACCCTTTGTTTTATCTTCCGCTGCTGGTATATTCATAATCGTTGAATAGGGGAATGGCCGTTGTGATCATTCCCCTAATCAACGATTATAACAATACCAGGGATGTAAAATAAAACAAAGAGTGGAGGGATGTTTCGTCGCAACCAGAAGTCAGTTTCAGTATGAACGATTATGAGTTCATGCAGTCGTGATTACCAGGTGGACTATTAAAAGCCGTAAGATCAGCTGTAGTTTACAACGCATGACGACATTTCCCCTCGAAAGCGGATGAACAAGTTGGCGTACGTTGCAAAAAACTCAAAACCACCTAAAAAAAGTAGCGAAAAAGGAGTTTTTACGGCGCCTGCGCGTCTTGCGCGAGAATCTCAGATCGGCGGTTATCTCGAAGGGGCCAGCCCCTTCGTCCTCCGGCGCGGCAGCCGCAAAGGATGCGAGCAGCGGGCCCGCGTGCTCGCGGCGTGCGCAGCCAACGCAGCAGCGATTTCCCCAGCGCGCTTCCAGAGCCGCGTCCCGCGCAGTTTTACCATTCGGCTCAGGGCTACGCGAACGAGCGCATTTGTCTGGCTCCCTCGCGGTCTGCAGCTCGCGTGACATAACAGCGACCCGACAGTGGGTGGCGCCACGGGTCACCTTGACACAGCCGCCCCCGAGTCGCCCCGAAGCCGACCTGGAAATCCGCGCGACTGCCCGAAACAGCCGGGCTGTCTTCAGCGCCATAAACACCGCGGCCGTACGCGCGTCGGGGGCAGCGATTGCCATCTCGGACGCCTTGTTCATTCACGGGGAGACTTGACGTGATCAGAATCTGAGGGCAGCGCGCTGGCGAGGACGCGAGAGCAGGAAGAGACGCGCCGTCGGAGCGAGGGCAAGATGCCTCGGAGCAGCTCGGCGGCGATTTTTCGAGCTACGCCCTGCGAGAGAGCCACCCGAGAGACGGGCACGGCGTCGAGGCGGGACAGGCGGCTCGCCGCCTCTCAGGAATCCCGAGCTTCTCATTGTTTGCGCGGCCGCTTGGGTGGAGAGCTAACTTCATTTGCGCCAGGGTGGAGGCGGCTTCCAGCCCCAGCGGACGTGCACTACCCGAAAGGAGTGCGGCCGACTGCGGGGGCGCTCCACAACTTTCTGATTTATGCAACACCGCGCGACTGATCTCGAAGGCGGGCGAGACAAAAGAGAGCAGCGATGCTTCGTCTTCGTTGTTAACGCGCGGCTGCGGGCGGAGGGACCATGCCTCGCAATGCGCCGCTCCCTGCGTGTTTACTAACATCTGACGTCATAGTAACGCTTCTTGGATTCGGTTATAATGCACCGCTCCAGTGTTTGCAAATACGCAGCTCAGCCCACCATCTTCGCAGCACTGCACACGCCTGATTTTGAAAGTATTTTACAAGCTCATCGGAAGTCCCTTTAAACACGAGTTTTGCCTAGTACTACCCAAGGTTCGGTCGGCAGACGTATTGCATTGGCATCTAAGGTGCACAGATTATGCCCCAAAACGGGCAAGTAATTAAGAGCCGCATAATACTATCGGTCGCGGGAGCGCGATCTCTTTAAACTATCACCCCGATGTATCTCACGAAGAATTCCGAGTTGGACTGCTCCCTCCGCAGGACAAGCATGCCCAAGAAAACTTGGGCATACTGACGGCGAACGCTTGCTTCGCAGGACCAGAGCACGTGGGATCGAGCTGGCCGAGCGAGCGACGGTCGAGCGAAGCGGCTCTCCCCGAAGGAGGCTCCCCCGCGTGGCTCGCGGGCCGCCGGGAGCAGACCTCTCAGCGGCACGTTTCAATCCATCATGTTCGAAGCCCCGATTGTTAGGGTCCCGACTTTTCCGCGTTAGACAGCGCCTTCGGAGGGCTCTCCCACTAGCAGCGAGTCACGACCAGACCGGCCGTGTCAAACACGAGGTGTCAATAAATAGAGCGGCCGAAGCGCTCTCTACCGGCCCGTGACTAGGGTCGTGCTCAGGTACGTACACCTTTTAATTTCGGAACGTTGCGCCGGTAGGTGTGCTCCCGCTTCCCCCTCCCCAGCTCCCGCCTGGCTTTCTCCGAGATGGGTTTCGTGAGCAAGTGCTTGCTGATCGCGGTGCTCTTCTCATATGCGATGGGCGATATGCCGCACTTGCTTTGGCGAGCTGCCCCGCACCGCGTGTCTCGCCGAAGATTGCGCTCTTCGAAACGGGCAGACCAAGTTCCCATGCCGCCGCCTTCGTACTCGACCGGCCGAAATTACGGCGGTGATGCATATCCCATACTTAAAGCACCCTTTTCTCACTTTTATTTTGTTTCGTCACTGTTGCCTTTGCGCTCACTCGGATAGCCCGAGCGACCGGACGAAAAACTGGGCGATGCAAATTTCGAGACTTCTCATGGATAGTCGTCTAAAACCGAAGTGTATGGACTGTCTCGATATGTGGCTCCTTCAGCTCTCTAGGAGCAATTTTGCCAATGCAGTACTACGACTGACCTGCGTTCTTTGAAATGCATCACTCTGTAGTGATTCCACGAACGCACGGTGGTATCAAATCACTGCATTGCAAACACATGTTTTTAATCACTTTTTTTATGACTGCTTTTTAATGAGTGAATAAGTGCATAATAATACTACATGTCGACCTGACGATGCCAAGAAACAAAAAAAAAAAAAACAGAGAGGGTGACTTAACGAAGCCTTGCATACCCGCTCTGAAACGGGGCCACGAGAAGAGAATGCAAGGTGAACACGAAAGAATGTCGAACGATCCCGCTCTTGCTACCAGTTGTTCGCAGCGTGGGACGATCCACTAACGCTGTGGGGGTGCTCCAGCGAGCCACCTTTCTGTGTCGCTTCCCGCCGAAATTCAGTGGGCGAGCGCTGTGTTCGGGCGTTTGTCCGCATTGCTCGAAGACAACTTCAGCATTTTTTTGTTTGTTTGCTTTCATTTAAGGCAACAAATGGAATAGATTGCAACCTCGTTGCTATTCACTCGACAGCTTTATGGTTTGCCTGTGGTTACGTGCGTTTCATCTACAATGTGTTGCAATATAAGGATTGCAGTAGATGCTCCATCCCCAGCTTGAGCTTCAAACCATCCATAACACCTGGGCGTACGTGCCGCAAAACACGACGGAAGGCGCGCGCGCTGAAGGCAGAGCTTTTCTGAGAGACTTGATGTCGAAACAGGCTATGGAACAGTAAAGGGTTCCATATCGTGCCCCTGAAACTAGTGACGTCCCTCACACTTAGTGGTTGCAACCATTTTAGTCTGCAACGCACACCACATTTGTCTGCAACGCGCACCACACTGCAAAATAAGAGACACATAAAAAAAAAGCGGAACGCAGAACAGCGGCAAGCAACTTACCGCAAGTTTCTTTCTGAATTCACTGAGAAAGACATTTGCTGACGATATGAAAAGCCCACTCGAAGCGTGCGCGGTAAAGTGTACCTGTAAAGCGGACCTCGTCGGCCGCTTCTTGAGGAACGGCGGCACAATCTTTTGGTTACAGTTGAGGGTGGTTTTGTCAGGCCATGGCCGCCCGATCGTTGCCGGAACATCCATTGGACTTGGTCAGGCAAACATAGATTTACACGCGAAGATCCGGAGCTTGTTTTTGGCCACGTCGCGGAGGTGCGCGCTCTTGATCAGCTTCTCGGGCATGCTCCTTTACAAGGCTCCCTAAATCCTTGTTCACCCCACCCCCACCCCTCCCCCCAAAACAAAAATAATTGTGATTGTCATTTGTGTTTGTTTACATTATTAAAACCGTGAAAGCCCGAGGAAAACAGGGACTTGTGCGTGTTTCCTCGGTCAGTCCCCGCATTATCTATAGCTCATCTTCTTGCGAGGACCGACAGAGTGGTCAGCGTGGTATCGAGAGACGCGCAATTTGGCAGGCGTCGCTGTACAGCGCTGCAATTACGGGAACCAGTGTTTGGAACATGAAAACACCGAGTGTTGGCCGAAGCACTCACGTGGACCACCGCGGAACGTGCCGCTCTCCGGCCAGCGCTAGTGCGGCTGCCAAGTCGTTCAGGCACGGTGAGCGTGAGTCCACTGGACAAGAGAACAGCGACGAATTGTGCAGTAATTGAGTACGTAATCGCTACGCCTATTCTTGTGTGTGCTTTTACGTGTCACATTTAAACGGATTCAACGGAACGTCCTCGGATATGGCGTCCAATGGCACAGCCAGATTTATAAAGAGGGCCAGCCAAATGTGCCTGACACCCGGGGCGTGTAAAACTGTAAACAAAGCATTGTCCCGCGTGTCCATCCGCGCGATGAGCAGCCCTTCAATGGCCTTCGCCCTGGGCTCGTCTGACGGCGCCAAAGCGAGCGCCTCCGGGGTGCCTTGGGCGGCTCAGGCGATCAGTGCGCGCGTCATGGCGCCCGCCGGAGTCCTACGCTCAACCTCAATCCTAGATTCCAATTTAAAAAAGGGCGGCACGCGCGTTCCTGCGACCCCATTGTTCGCGCGCGCCATATCGATGACCTCGGCCCGCGCGCAGAGCGTCTCCCGGTCGTGCGAGGGTGGCCACTGGAACGTTCGCCCCGTGCAATTCCGAGCGTCGGTGTGTCGCCCTGCGCGGTGCTGCGTTCTCGACGTGCCCGCACGCCCAGCAGCACAGTCTCCCACCTCGACACCGCGAGACCCGGCGACGCTTGCTAAGTTTGCGCGAATGCGACGCCATCGAATCCTCGTCGGTCTTTGAGGGATCAGCCGGTCTTCCACCTCCTGCTTCGTTCGGCCTAGTCCGCCCCACTCGAGCCGACCCCGCGCTGTCGCAGTCACGTGACCGCATCCCTCCACATACCGAACTCCCGTCTCCATTTTCCTTATTCGTCTCTTCGGCCTGGCAGTATTTTCTAAATATACATCCGCACAGACAAAACGCAAGCAAGGAGCGACCGTGGTGCGGAGGATCGCATCGCGGGCGGCCGCGGCAGCTCACGCAGGCACCTCATTGGCATTCGACCGTTCGGTCCCACTCGTACCAGGCTGCACGAGAGCCGCTCTGGCTTCGCGTGGTAAATAATTCAGCTGATTTTCACTCCAGTTCCTCGACCGACGCGCGCGGCTTATGAAGAATCGTGCGGAAAAGAGGGGGGCATCGCGGGCCTTTTGCGAGCCGGCGCGGGTCAAAAGGCCGTTCCGATGCCACGACCCGGATTCTTTTGATAAATGAGAGCGACGCTCTTGCACTCCCCCTCTTTCTCGATGAGCATCCCGCTCCTTTTCTTCTGGCGCGCTCTTTTCACTCTTTCAGGGCGAAGGACACCCTCGCGCGAGGTGCAGATCCCTGTTCTGCCGAGGGGTCTACGGGACCACTTCCGACCACGCCGCCGCTGGCACTCTCTTGCCGCACGCGATAATCGGTTCGCGACAGCTCGCGCCACGGGGGACGCCTGCCGCATACCGCCGTGGCGCCATCTCCCGACAGGGCGGCGCACCTGACGCTTGCGTCGAACGACCAAATAGACTTTCCCGCAGTCCTCGTAAGTACCTTAAACAATCGCCGCTCGTCTCGGAGGATGGAAGTGCTGCGCCATGGGCGCCAGATTGAGCCATGAACGAAAGTCTCCAATACATTGCGCCCAAATGACATTTTTGCTAAGAATAGCGCCACACCTGCGCCGAGATGGGCTTCATCAAAAGATAAAAAGATTTTTATTATTGGTCGACCTTAATGTTAAAATAAGTAGGAGGAAATGAATATAGTACAAACATGTATTTCACAGCGTCTCTATACTCACCGTGTAGTTTGTTTGGCCTTAAGTCCGAGCACAGTCGAAGGCACAAACAGACCCAACCACGAACACACATACAGAAAGCTCAAGTCATAGGACATTCGCTGCAGATGATTGGTTTAGCTGATGAAAAAACAGGCACAGGAAGAGGAATATGCCATGATGTCGCGTTTTGGCGCCGTCTGATTGGTCACATTGGCTCGTAGCGTCGGCTGCGCTTTAACTTGAGGCGAAACGAACGAAGTATTGAGATGGTTCGCCCGCAAACGCTGGCCGGTTGATTGTCGTCATCGCCCAATGTTCCAGACAATGTCAGGGGCTAAAAGTCGCGAGAAACTTTTGCAATATAGTAGGATGGCGGCTACTGTGATGAGACATAACCAGGGTCTTGCACTCCTGATGACATCACTTGATCATCATGTCCGCCACATGCCTCCGCGCCCTCGCTAGACTGTATTCCGTAACACTTGAGCTGCTCGCGTCAATCTTCACCGAGGCAGTGGAGAGTTTCACCGTTTTTGCACCGGGGTGCTAGAAGCAGCGGTTGACACGGGGGAGCGCCTGGGTCGCTTAGCGTGATAGGCTCCGAAATTAAACTCCAGTACTGTTACAGGTCGACCTTCTTTAATCTTTATTGTAGGTTAACCTCTAATTAAAAAAAAAAAAAAGTTGTTCCAAAAAAGGACAAAGAAACGCTGGTCTATATTTGAATAAATATGGTAGTTATGATAAGTTCTTGTGCCGCTGTCGATCAAAAGAACAACAAACTTTGACACAAGTCTTGTTCCAACGCCGCTAAGGAGCAATGCCACTTGTGTATTTTATACGCTAGAAAAAACGTACCCCTTGTTTATTCACTCCTAGTCCAACGTCGACAGACGTGTGAGCGGATATGCTAGTTTTTGCTTGCATTTTACAAAAAATGATATTTCTAGGCCAAATAAACTACCGAGTGTAGAGTGGGGGAGGAGGAGAGGGAGACTTTATTTCAACTAAAGTGTTGCGTGATGATTCGTTTTTTTTATTGGTTTAAATACCCATTGTAAATGAAACCTACTCTGACAAGAGCCTTATTTCTATAAAGAAGGCTCCGTGTTCTTTCGGCGCCCTATCTATTCTTATTACAAAAGGTGCTTTAGTATCAAGAGGGAACCCTCAATCATTATCGAAGATTAACTCATTTAGCGATGCAATCACTTTTTTATTTCCAAATGATGTCATGATGCTGGCATCTGCTCCAGCAGTGTCACTGGCTGCTCCAAACCAATATTTTCCCTGCTACAGAACCCGCTACAAAATATCAAATGCCGCTGCCATCACTACATTGCCATGTCCGCTCTGACTCGCAAACGGAAGGTCGGGTTGAATGCGCTATCCAGGTGTAACTTTGCACTTCAGACGACGGCAAAGGTGAAACCATGACATAACAATGAGTTGTTTTAGTGGCCTTGTTTTCAGAGTTATATTTTGAACCAAATAAGAGAGAAAGTTTGTGGATAGACAACAGCAGGGCGTGCCTCGGCGGCTAGCGTGAAACTGTTTATCTCGCACGTCGGAATTCTGGCTCACTAAACATTAGAATAGGAACTTTCGACAGGGTTCGAGAGGCTCTCCCTGATTGTTCCATCTTCTATCCTATCATCGGCCACCACTATTTCCTTCACCCACAATGCGTTAGACCACGTCACCGTCAGCGCAAATGCAACTGGCATGACAGGTACGCGCGGCGTGGAAAACGTGAACCCGCGTCTCAAGCCTCGACCACTTAAGGACCAGGAACCGCGCGCCCTCGAGCTCTAATTAGCTGTTGCCACTTCCTCCGCAAGCCGAGACCATGCCGGAGACCCGCGGGACCCGCAGAAGGCGACCACCGACGGACAACACAGCTTCCGACTGGTGTCTCGCATGATGAGGCACGCGCCGTTTCGAGCGCGAAAAAAGATGGAAGGCGAAGACCAGCGCTTCGGGCTGCAGCTCCGACCCGGGGCTGCAGTTACGTGAGCGTCCACAGCAGCCGCCAAGGCGCGACGCTCTGCCCCCGGTGGCAACGGTGGCCCTTCCCCGTCTTCCCTGTGAGGCGATGAGCGACGCCGCAATTGCATCGACGCTGCTCGCACCAATTGTTCCCGGGAGGTGCCTGTCCCTCAGTCCGCCATCGCAGCAGTGGCGGGGCGGCCTTGAGAAGCGGCCGACGGGAGTTCAGGAGCGTAACGCAATTTTCGCCCCCACTCGGAAAGGGGCCATCCTGCACCCTCGAATTCGAAGGAACCCCGCTTTGGTGCCCGTGCCCGCACCATCGCACCTCTGCTCGAGGGCATGCCGCGCCTCCATCTCACTTCCGGTCCGCGGGGCGTCCACGGTCCCGTGAAACAGCCCCGCCATTAAACTGTTCTCGAAAATAAACGTATACCCGTGAGGTTGCCTCGGGGCGAGCAACGCGCCTGATTCATTTGTTTCCTATCTTCTTTCGAAAACTCGCGACCATTCACGCTGTATTGCCGCCTCATATATGGCAAGAGCGGCAGTAACGTGCTCAGATATTATCATCAGGCTTTGAATTGCTAACGTTAGATCCCCCCCCCGCGCACGCACGCACGCACGCACGCCGCCCACACACGCACTCACACATTATCGGCTAAGCCACGAAGGGGTTTACATTAGCACGCTTAGAGTCACGCGCGTCATCAAATTCGATATTTTGTTTAAGCGAAATGAGCATTTCAGCTTCCCACAAGCGTGAGTTGCAAAAGTGCCGTTATTCGGTAACGTTGTCACATTATGGTTGGATAGCTGTTTTGCTAAGTATTCGCCTGTGAAACCTACACTCCGGACGAGGCCAAATCTCTACAATAATCCTAACTAGAGTTTACAGTTGCGCCTCGCTATTCTGGCACATGATGTTACTGGAAAGTCAGTTTTCCCGTTCGCGTCCGTGTACAGAGTCCTACAGACTGGTGACGGAGATTTTACTCTCAATTGTGTTGCACACACACACACACACACCACCACACACAACATACACACACACACACACACGCACGCACGCGCACACACGCACGCGCGCGCACACACGTACACACACAAACACGCACACGCGCACACACACGCACACACACACGCACGCACGCACGCGCAGACGCGCGCACGCACGCACGCACGCACACACACACACACACACACACACACACACACACACACACACACACACACTCACTCTTGTTTTTGCAAACTCCACGCTGTTTGCCGTCAAATGCCTATTTGTATTTTTGCCGCGGTACACGTTGGCTGCACTCGACGCACCTAAGGATGTCTTCAAGCCAAGGCATACAAGCGATAAGAAAGACGAACAAGGTCCTATCCTTTTCGCGGTGTCATCTAGTTTTATTGAAACTCTAATAAGGCAAAGCTTTACTTGTCTCATTGAGTGAAAAATCGGAGTAAATGGCCATAAAATTGCGATTGAGTGGCACGCGCCGCTCAATCGTATGCTCAAGGACGACACTGTCCTTGGCGTCGTTCTTGAGGTCGTCCTAAAAGTCGAGACCTCTAGGACTACCTCACTTGTCCCATTACGTGAAAAACAAGCGGCGGTGTTGTGCCCGAAAGATGGCTATAAAAATACGTCGCCAAGCGTCATCAGCGCGATGTCACCGCCATAGCCGACGGGCATAACTGTCAAAACTGACGGACATAAAAGCGGCCCAGGCAAAGCAATCAGGTGCCGGAGTAGCCGACACTGCTAATCGATGGAGCCAATCAGGCGGCGCAAAAAGTGCATCGTCACGGCGCTCGTCGTCTTTATGCGTTTGCTCTCAGCGGCTACATCAATCACGCATAGTGAATGCGCCGCGATCCTGCGCTTTGTGTTCTATACGTGATTGCTGACAGCAAACAAACACAAGAGAACGAGCGCCGTGATGATAAACTTTTGGCGGCGCTTGATTGTAGCGTCGGATGCGGTCGGACTTCAAAGTGAAACCAAGTATAGCTCGTCATTGTCCATGCATGTTGTGCCGAAAAAGTCAGGCCATTACGCTGAAACACCCGCCCCTATGGAAATACGTTTTGCAACGCAACGCCCCATGGCGGTGAAAAAAAAACACAACAGCGACAAAACACGTTTAGAATTTTAGACTGTATTATCGAGGAACTGCGTTAGGTTCCTATGCCATGGAGCTTTACGGTGCCATTTTGTTTATCTCACGAATGTTGATTTGCAGAAGAAATACCTAATACCATACAAAAGATATATGAAAAAAAATTCTTCAAAGCGTTTTGCACGGTCAGCTCACTTTTGAAGCTGCTACGATAGGAAAAGGAAAAGGGCAACCGCGGATCATTTGCGAGTACGTATTGCCGCAACATGTTTGTTTAAACATTGTTAGGAAACCTTTCTCGGTCGTGTTACTGTTACGTAGACTGAGAAAAAGCGATGATTCTATGGTAATAATACTGCCCGAGCGTCTGTCGCAATTATTCAAGCGCGTATCCCGTGTTTTGAAACGATGATGCCCACGGGGTTGCCAGCCAGTCTCGAGCCGCTTCGTATTTGCGTGATAATGCATTGCTCCCCAGAAGTGCGTATCAACTAAAAGAAAAGGGAAGCACCATGGCGTACAAACGTGACTGGGAACGGCGTTTGGGTCGGGGCCGTCTCAAGACCCGCTCAGAACTCACGTGAAATTCCAGGTGCCCAAAGCGATAACTCGTCCTGCTCCCCACAAAAAGATACGACCCGAACAAGGACACACAAGTGGTCTGGATTTGAGCGCGGATATTTATCTGCGGAATCCGCGAAATTCCGCTCAAGGCCATTTTCCACCGAAACAGGAATGTTGGCGGGTAGCAGGGTTGAAATCGCCCCTTGCTCGAGTGGATCGGCGTCAATCGCCCCTGCTGGCCATGTACGTCGCTGTGCCGGGCAAGCGCCAAAAGAAGTTCACGCGGACTGGTGGTTACCCAGAACCGGCGCCCTTACCGAGAAAGCGTAGATAAACGCGGTCCCAAAGGGCTTGGCATCCGTCACCTGCCACGCTCTCTCTCCGGACGCCTCCTGCCCCTTACGCGTGTCGTCCCATGCGCCAGAAGGCGGCGGCTGCCTACGTACAGACGCCAAGGCCGTCTTGGAGCCGCCGCTTCCTGGAAGACCGCTGCCCCGCTTCACAGCCCGAGACTCCCAGGCGGCGCAGGTTTCGACACTCACCCCGCGCAAAGCAGTGCACTGTCTCCCGTCGGAGCGTGACTCAAAAAGAAAACACTTTCTCCGAAGGCGAAGCAACGCGGATCCCACTGATGTCATCGCCGTGAATCGCGCCGACCGTTCCGGCCGCAAACCGGAGGCAGGCGCGCATTTGGGCTTTCCGGTCCACCTGCCTTCGCGGGCCGTTGGGCGGCGCAAATTGAAAAGCGCGCGTCTCTCCCGCACTAGCCGCGCGCGGGCGGGAGGAAACCAGCAGCGAACCGGCGGAAGTCGCTCGGGCTCCGAGGCTTGAGTCACTGGTTCGGCACGCCGACCTGTTCGCGAGTCCGCGACCACTCAGCCGCACCTGCGCGACGACGCCTCCGTGCTGCGCCTCATCGATGCTCATCGGGCAGACCCCGACCATCGGGGCTTGTTTACGACCTGCGACAAATCCGCTCGCGTCGACGGCCGCAACGGCGCTCCGACATCGCCATTTCGGTCACGTCTCCCGAGTCGCCGTCGTCTATCGCTTCGCGCAGTCTGCGTGGAGTCGCACGCGATCGTGCAACGAAGCTCGCGTGCTTAGTCGAGCGATTTGCATCGCTCCACGTCTGCGCCGCTGGTGTCCGCGTTGCAGCGAGGCTTTTCGCTCGTCCCTGGCGAAACTGCGAATGCGCAACGTTCGCAGTGCGACACTCTGGGAGAACAGCGAGCGTTGCCCGACAAGAAATGATCGTCTAAGGAAGCAAAACTTGCGCGGCTTGAGCAAGGACACGTGCGAAATTTCTACGCCACGTGTAGCGATTCTCCTCGAGGAACTTTTACAGAGTCATCAATTCACTCCACTGTCTTGCCCCTCAAAAGAAATTACTAAAGCGATGCATTCATAAACCGAACCGTTTTCAAGAATATTTTGAGTTTAAATTTGTTGAATAGGGCAAACGAAGGTAGCAGCGTGAAATTAAAATTATATTTTTTTCTTTTTTTATACGTTATAGGAAGTTTTGGACGGTATATTTGGATTGCTCGCGTTGTGATAGAGTTCGATTACGCTCAAACCCTTTCAAAAGAGGTTAACTGATCATTTTATTCTCTGTAACACACCAAAATCAGTAGATATGGCCTTCTCGTGCGTTTACTCCAGTTAGTTCCAAGCTCCTCTTTCATACAAATCCACGACCGCTACACAATGTCTGTCAATCTTACGTTCATGCATAATGGCCTGCTCGCAACGTCACAGTGGCAGCATTATGATATATTTTCAACGTTTCTACTTCTTTCATAAGTCTCACGGTAGTGGTTGATATATGCAATTAATAATAATAAATTCCTTTATTTCCATCTACATTCTATTTCGATTGCGCCGTCGGGAATGAGGGCTAGATATGAATAAGATTCCGGTGATGGTGGAGGTCGAGGGTAAAACCAGTGAAATACAGCTTGACAAGGCCCTCGACCCCCTACATAGGCACAACAGCAGAGGTGAAGGAAAAAATGCCACTTCATGCGAAAGTACAAAACGAGTAGACAATATACGAGCACAACACACATATTAAAAACAAATATTGAATAATCCTGGAAATATTAAACAAACCGCCAGATCAGTGGTATTTTACCTATCTAAGTAAAATACCAATATAAATATATATATATTATTTATACACACACACACATAGGGTCTTTTTTATTTTTTACAGATATGTTTAAAAAAAGCAATGAGAGCTACACTTATGCGGTTTATGCGAGTGACTTATGCTGCCAGGGGGACACTGTGTGGGTGGCTAATCTTCGCGTTAAATCGACCAATTAATTAGAATGTTTTAATTAACTTTTTAATAAGTGGAAGTAGACATACGGTTCCAATTATAAACTTACTAAGCATCATCGAAAACCAGTAAAGCAGCTCTTTTTAGAACTCGGGGCGCGCCAAAGTTACCACTCGTGAAGCAGGCACAAAGGTAGCAGTGGCGGAACGCGATAATGATCTAATTATCCGCGTTCCGCCGCTGCCAGCGGAACGCGGATGATTAGATCATTATGACGGTTTATATGAATAGACCTTCATCAACCTTCATTCGGCGCTTTTCGTTTACCACGTGTGACTTTTTGTACCGAAGTGACGTACGAAAACACGCTCCCCCTTACGCAGACAGCTGAAATACTCTCTACTTAATGCACCCCCATTGGTTCCAAAACGCTATGGAATTTCCGTCCGGTGTGTTACTCGGTTTAGTAAGAAACGGCCTACGCGGACTCTATGGTACGCGCTCGCACCTTTACCGTTCATTCAGCCTACCTGCTCCGAAATGACACCTCAGCTGTCACAGTGTTTCACCTTACAAATTGCGTAAGTGTTTACAATTTTTTTTTACATCACTGAGCGACAGTGGCGCTTTTTTGCTGTTTTGCGCGCAAAATGTCCAGCACATGTCTGTGTTTTACTTCCACTTCTGTGCGTGTGTGAAGGGCAAGACCCGTGCATGACAAAACGCTCGACGGATCGTACGAGGCGTCGGAAAAATGATCGAATCCAACCAGGCGCCCACAATCGCAGCGTTACGCGCTTTCACGTGATGCCGTGATTGGCCGGCACCTTGTCGGATTCGGTCATCTTTCCGACACGCCGTACAACCCGTCGGTCGTTTTCTCATGCACGTGTCTTGTTCTTCACACACGTACAGAAGTAGAAGTAAAACAGAAGCATGACACACTGTGTTCTGAATGTGTCTACAGTAGCTTGCAGGGGCATATCTCTGCACGGGCCAAATTAAAAAAAAGACGGAAGGATGTGAGCTATAGAGAGGTTACATACCTTTGCAGTATAACTTGAAAGACCGCAAAGCCTAAGGCCCCAGCGAGCCAATCACAGTAATAACAGCGTCGGAGCAAGGCACATGACAATGTACTTTCGGCGGGCAATCGGAAGAGTTGTGACATGCTTCGCTCTGTCTCTCTAATTGCCTCGTTCGTCCTTTGCCAAGTTATACTGGAGTTGAGAACCACGTTGCTCCAAGTAGTATTATCAGATGTTTTTATTATTTAATTTGGTTATAGTTTATTGGATGACTAAACATTCCGAGCGTGTAAGCATGTGTAAATGACTTTGGCGCCCATTTTTTCGGAAAGTATATGCTTGGACAAAGTGCCGCTGGCTGACACAGTTCCGGGAGCCAAGGTCACACCATATTTATCGCATATCCTGTACACAATTGCATCGTTCACGGCCATGATATCACTTTATAGTCGCTTCGCCACTGACATCGTCATCTTGTAGCGCTCGACAGCGTGGGCCTCACGCGACGCCACGCCAACGTTGCTACAGATCTCGTCATGCCCGGACCGTGTTAACCGGTTTGCAAGGGCTTTCGCCGCCTAATCCGCAGCTGTGCACGAGCGAAACATTCGCAGTTGCCGGGAGAATCGTCAAGAGAACAAACCCGTCTGCCAGCGCAAGTCCTTGCGTGCTGTACGCTTATTGCTTTCACACTCTTCGCCACAGCGATCTCGCAACAGCCTGAAACGTCCCTCGCCTGCGTCTTCGTGAAAGCCCCTTGACGCTCCTCTCTGCCCGGCGCTTATTGAAATCTCGCGCGCGGTAGATGTACCAAGCGGATATCTCTGCCCAACAACACTGTTTTTCGTCATAAAACCGACGCAGACTCGATTGTGCAAAAACGCATTTGCTTTTTCGCGCGTTCGGTGATCGCGTAAAGCCCTCCCCCGTTCTCCGGAATGCCTCGTCCCCGTTTGTCCGTGCGTCGAGACGACGGTCAAGCTAATTTCGAAGCGACTTGGGCAATCTGCCGACAAGCCCTATTGGGGCGTCACGCCTTCCTAACGGCCGCCCGACGTGGCTCGGACCCGGTTCGGGCTGCGCACGCGAGGCGGCCGAGTGCCTTGGGATCTCCCCGGGCAGCCCCGGGGCAGCCCCGGGGCGGCACGGGTCTGGGCGTGTCCTCCTGGCCCTCGGCCAGCGTCCGGCGAGGGCCGGAGCGCGCCGTGGACGCCTGCTCCGAGCCCCGCCGACTGGAACCTTCCTCAAATCGATGGGCATGAGGAAAACAAGAGCCGCAGAGCGCGGCGAGAGCGGCCCAACAAAAAGCCGCACAAAGGTCCGGCGGAAAGGGGAGAGGCGGAGCAAACTGGAAGACTTGGAAAGGCGTCCAGGACCTTGGAACATCAATAGTGAAAGTTTTCGTGATATGCTTTCCAGGCTCTCGGAAGAAATGCCTAGCGCACTTACGTCCCGTCGGCGGCGACCAAGGTCGTGGATCGGCACGGAGCCCTCCTCTGCTGCGTCGCGGGGAAATTTCTGGAACGGTTGCGCGCGGCTTGGCTTCCTTGCACGCTGCCGGCGACAGCGATGCAGAACGCTCCAGAAGGACACTCCTTTTTTCCTGCGCTGCCGGCTCCACTTGCGCGTACCGCCAGAACCACGTCACGACGCCCGCCACTCGCCATCTTCCGTTAGCCGGTTTCAGGCTTTGTTGGCAAACACAAATCCCGTTGCTTGACCACCGGGATGGGAAGGACTGTGTGTGCGGCGTTCGTTTCATATCGATCCAATTTTATTTGTTTAGTTCCTCGCCACCACTATCTCTCGTCTCTTAATCCTTCTCCTCTTGCCTGCGCTAGTCCTGCCCCCTTTTAGGGCTGATACAGTGCGTATTCCGCGTTCCACTGGCTGATATTTTAGATGAGGCAGTGGATGAACACCAATTCCACTCGGCAAAGAGTACAAAGCGAAATGCCCCGATTCTGGAAAAGCGGGGCTCTGATATATTGCACCTCACTCGCACTCCTTAATCTCCTCGCGTTCACTGCCAGGCAGAAACGGATACTATAAGCGTGGCACCTGTTTACAGTTGTGACGGAACATGAGAGCGGCCGCGCTCGAGTGATCAACTACACACGCATGCATTGAACTGCCGTCCCGCGTTCCATCCATAAACCATAAGGCGAGACGGGGAAGTCCGGCGGGAACGAGGGCTCGGCAGCCAGACAGGCTCGTGCGCGACGACGGCGACAGCGCCGCACGCGAGCGGCTCTTGTTCAACGAGACCCTCCTCCAGAGACGGGCAGACACAATGCGGCGATGATGAAGCCTGGCTCGGGGCTACGGGGCTCGCAGCAAAACGCAGCCAATTAGCAGAGAGTTGAGCCAAATGGACCATTCTCCTGCGCAACTGCCTGTCATCAGTTGAGTATAGCACGAACGAGCTCGGATACTTGAACTGGTCGAGCGAGTTCTGTACGCGCTGTGGACTCAAGGAAAAGGAAGCGGTGCCAGCAGCGCAAAATAAACTGACTTACAGTTGGGAGAGGACGGAGGTGAGCATGATCTGTCAGAACACGGAAAAGGGCATCTTCGCACCCCAAATGCGACTGAACGTTGCATGCTCTAGAAATGTAAAGAAAAAAGGGACCACTGGAAAACTTACCGTGAATTCTCGCATTCTAGTGTTCGTATACTTCTAATGTCTCTTTCCATATATCCCTCATTTGTCGCGACTTTCTCCACATTCATTCAGTCTGTCCCTCACCCACCTGCTTCTGGTTCTTCCTTTTCCTCCAGCTCCGGCTCATCGCTCCTGCCTCCGTTCTCGCTAGTGCTCTATTTCTCTTTCCATATCTTTCTCTCTGCGCTCGGCGATCTATTCTTGATTGTGCTTTTCCATAGAAGTAAGACACGCATAAGAATGCATTTTTCTTTTCAGTTCACGTAGGTTCAGTGAAATTCTTGAAGGATGATATCATAAAATGTTAAGTGCGCTTTTCAGGCTTCAATCATGATGCCGTTGTACGCCTTCGTCAGCGCGAACCCTCGATGCCTCAGATCAAATCAAAACGAGGTCATCTTTTACCAAGTTGCTAGGCAGTGATAAAAAAATCCCAAGTGCAAACTTTGAGTGGTTCACTGGACGTGCCTTGCTGGTCAGCGCGAGGGAATTGAAACAGCAAGCTGCTTCGCTGCTTACGTCAAAGCATCCACTCGTCTTTCCTCACGATACAATGAAATTCACACGCCGAATGTTTGATGGACTGCGCTCGCCTTCGAAACGGGTGCATCTTCAGCACTCCCCTTTCTCTGACTCGTCTCGTACGCTATGGGATCCACGGTCGGACAAGAGGGCTGGCAGAGGGTGGAGGGGGGCACCCGAGGAGAGGCCTCCGGGAAAACCCGAGAACGGCAGTCGAGGCTCAGCCGAGAGACATATTCTCCGTCTGATGTCACGCGTGGGTGGGTTGGCGCGTTCATCATGGAGAACTGGGTTTGCGGCAGCGCCGCGCCACGAACTGTGCCGGCCCCCGGCGCGTCGGCGCAAGTCCCTCCGGTGTCGGCTGGCGCGCAGAATGCGGCGGAGCCAGTTCGTCAGCTGGAGCACTATTAACCCCGCCACCGGGGCATCAGCAGAGCGCTCTTCCTATGCATGAACCTCGATTCCTGGCTCCCTTTCAGCCTGATGCGCAATGAGCGATGGAATATGCGGGGTCACCGGGTCGACCGGAGATTAAATTATTGCGCCGCCAACACGAGCAACAACGAGGCACGGGAGGGCGTTTCGGGGCTGTTCAGCAGCGTCTCGCCAGGTAGCCCGCGCTCCGACGGAGGAGGCCATTTCTGCACTTGATCGGGAGGTTGCTGGTGGCGCGGGGGAACCGGACGCTGGCCGCTCCTACATTGTTTCGCTTTCTCCCGCTGCATCCGATTGAGCACGCTGACCAGCGGCGTCCTCAGGCGCAATGATGCGCATTGAGCGATGCCCCCGCCGCTGCACCGGACAGACCCGACTGCCCAGTGCTACGGTCACCTCGCGTCATACTACCGCAGCGATGTCAGCGTGGATGCACTTTCTCAGTTCCACGATTGCTGCTGCACTGCGTGTGATGATTCACACTGCGACATACCGGTAGCCCCTTCCGCTTATTTTTCAGTTACGTGAGAACCAGATGTAGAACGCGAACAAGTTGTTGCTTGACTGCACTCTCTACTTCGGGACTACTTCCTTTTTCATCGTTGCATAATCTTCAGCTTTCCAATAAACAATGAAGAAGGCTGTCGGCTGATCCCCGCTTCAAAGGGTCATGCCAGGTGTGCTCACTGGGCTACAGCTCGGCGAACACTCCATTGGTTCAATAAACCGAAAGCGAAATCACTAGTTTAAAGCAGATTTGCTGCCCGATTCGGGGTATCAGGTGTCTCAACCGCGGCGCCATTTTGACATGTCAGATGCGCGAAAGATTGCTTCGCCCTGCATAGCATTAAGATTTCTCATACGAATCTCAAAACAAAAGAAAAAAAGAAAGAAAAAGAAGTCACAATTCGCAACACAGCAAGGAAAAGAAAAACACAAAAACGCTGCCTATTTTAGGAGTGAACGTATATTCTTTGGGATGAAAAAGAAGCACCCCCAACACAGAAGTGAATTAAGTTTGTTTAGCGCACATGAGTTTTATCATATGTCGCTATGTTAATGCATGGGCATGCGGTGTACTGTGTGTACGCATTTAGTTGGGCGATCTAGTGCCTAGTACTCTCCAGAAGCCTCCATACTAAGTGACCGAAAATGATCGAAAACGTAGAGGAAAAATAAAGCGGTCCAATGTCAGGTGCATGGGAATGTCACCGCCACGATCTGTTTGGTCGAAACACTGCCTTCCGTTACGTCCAGACAGCATCGCTTTTGCGCGTTTCGATAGACATCTTTTTTATCCCCAGCCAAAGTCGAATGCGTATGCTCCTCTCCCTTTTATACTCCCCCCCCCCGGCTTGAAAAAAAATTAAAAAATTCACAGGGTCTCTTATGATGTCCCTAAGACGACTCGAAGGCGAAAGCCCAAGTGCCGATGCATTAAAGACAGACATACGATTTACTTGATTCCTCTTAAATCGCTTTGTCATCCTTCTTAATTTCATTGCCTCTAATTCGCCTGAGCGGACACGTACACGTGATAACGAACCTCCGAAGACAGTGTGCTCTTTGACGACGCACTTTTGGCGCAGTTTCATTGGTACCTTTCGTTTTGGTACCTTTCGTGTCGCCGACGTGTTTTCGAATGTCGAATGAACGATAAGACATAAGGTTTTCTCCTTAACAAACTTGTCGCCATTTGTGTACTCCATGGATGTTATCATAAGCGTCATCACCACCATGAAAGCCCCTCTATGAAAGGAAACTAATCGTTGAATTTACGCCATTTCGAGGCGTAACATAACGTGGGAAGAAGCCTGAAAACCGAAGGTCATGTCGTAACGGTCAAGCTTAGGGAACACTAAAGTGTTCCCTGAAAATCATCGAGATCTTTATAACCGTATTAGAAGTATCTATGAAATTCAGAAACGCCAATAAAGATATTAACGGAGCATTTTGTCTGAACCGGCAACACAACAAGTGGCAGCTGGTTCAGGCTGAAAGGATTGAACGAAATTAATGCTGCTCGATTTTCTCTGTTTAACATTTCAATCTTAAAAAGATAAAAAAATAACGCACGTTAAAACAAAAAATTGTGAACTTTACGGATTAAAGGGTCCGTGATACTACCAACATCACTGCTTCCTTTTTATTGTATTGCACCGCACCAGAATGGCGTAACATAAATTAAAAAAATCGGGTAGGCTGTATTGGGCACGCAGCGGCGGTGGGGTACGTGAAATGCCTAGAGTGCGCTGCAGAGGGTGTATGGACACTAGAGCGTCCATACACCACCTTGCTGTACCCTATGGGGTACATAAATGATGTAACGAAATACACAACTTACGTTTATTCACACATTACAAAGCTTATATGTTTAACTTATACAGCTAGTGCCGGTCTTATAAGACCGCCACTAGCTGGTTGACGAGTAGCCGAGCAACCGTCAAATTTCTGCAACAAACTACCCACTTGTAATCCTTATAAGTCCCGATGTGCAGTGGTTCGAGTTCGATGCATTCTACCAACTACGTCAGAGTCCGCTCTCTCTCTCAAATGCGACCGCTCTCGCTCGAGATCGACGAACGTACCGCCGGGCTAAGCCTCTGTGAACACCGCGCGCGAGGCTAAATTTAGTTCTGATTGCGTCATGCGTGGCGCGACAGCGGAGACAATCTGCGCAGGCGACAATTGCGTGATCGAGTAATGCCTTCTTTCCTCTACACAACTATACTAAAGTAAGACACTCGGGTAGGATGGTTGGAAAGATATACGCGATATTAGTGTTGTGTGTTTTTCGTTACATGCGGTTTTAGCGAGCGATCCCTACTGATCGAAACGAAAGGCGTTTCACGTCAAAACAATTGCATCTCGAAAAGAAAAACGTTTTAGCGGGCGTACCTACCCTCAAAAAACTGCTCATTATTCCTTCGTTGTGGAAGCTCAATCAAAACACACCACCGTCTTCGTCCTCGTTCTTTCGAGGAGGCAAGGCGATGGCCTGTCATTAGCCAGCTCGATTCAACCGGCCAAGTTCCAGTCAAGTTATTTTAGCTTACCTTAGCCAAGTCCGCCTACCCCCGCACCGTTGCCTACTCAAGATGGCGTCGCCCTTGAAAGAAAAAAGGTCTATAGCTTGTTATACCGTGAATTCAGTTATCAGACTTATCTTGGGCAGAGAAGTAAACGTAAACCGCATTTATTTTGCAAAATACGTGCAGCGATTGCCGCCGGGCATGCGCGGGGATCCTCTCTGCCTTCTGTTATCTGCCAAGAGCGTCGTGACGTCATTGACGGCATCCCCGAGTCAGCTTATCTTTTTCGCTTACTCTCGTCCCCAGCCGCATGCCCGGTATGGGCGACGAAAAAATAATAAAACATTTCAACCTGCAAATGGTAAAAATATAGAGGGGAGATAAAATGCGAATGGGTGACGGTTACGCTTATATCCTAATTGTATCCTATTGGCGTGGCGACGGCAAAACAATTTTTTGCCCATACTGGAAGTGACAATATTTCAAGATGGCGGCGCCCTTGTGAAAAAGGTCTATAGTCGGTGACAGGTTACGAGTTCAGGGGAACTCCTCCCACCTCTTTTCCTTTTAGCAGAGCGAAGGTTGTAGAGGAGGCGAGGTTGGAGAGGAGGTCGCCTCCTCTCCAGCCTTCGCTCCGCTAAAGTGGAAAGAGGTGGGAGAAGCTTCCCTGAACTCTTAACCTGTCACTGACTACAGTGGCAAGCAAGAGTCATCTAACCCCGCTGACGACGTCACTTTTGCTGGTTTTTCTCTCCGCTGTCAAGCTTTCCTACCGTCTGCGCGCCGCAACAGGCGGGTCTACGTCGAAATTTTAATTGACTATTACGACCCTCCTACTGCTAAGATCGAAATAAAACTTAAGACACATAATTTTTAAGGTGTCTACATTACAACTTTCACAGATTGTTGGAATTCAAGGACCTTTTCAGCTTCCCTTTTAGACGAAGTATAGTGCAAAAAATTTCAAATCCGCTTTTTTGATTTTTTTCTCTTAAATGTACGCAGTTATTTTGTTTAAAAAAAATTAAGGATAACATATCATTTCCAGTCGTATATGCAACAATAAACATATAACTTTGGGGTTTCGGTGGCCCTTTTAGTAAAAATAGTAATTACTGAAAGAGAAAAAAAAATCTCCCCGTTCCCTCGCTATCGTGACTGGTAACGCAGAATGCGATGTAGCGTCGAGCTAGATGCGATCGCAGCGCCGCCGTTTCTGCTGTAGCGATAACTCCGGCAATAGGGAGTCCCAAATGTAGACCGCGTTTCCCTCTCCGCTAAGCCCTCCGCAACGAAGAAGCCGCTACTGCGCCTGCGCGCCGTTGGCCTTGACTGTAGAGTTCCAGGTATCGTAGCGGGTTGCGGAAAGCGTTGCGGGACGGCCAAAACGATCTACGAAAACTCCCTAATAACTCCAAAAACGAGAAACGTGCAGAGAAAAAAAGAAGGGGGGGGGAGGGGAGAGAGAGATGTTTTGGGGGCGTTCTCCTATGGTTTTCTCTCGTGACGTTACTAGCTTGCGAACTACAAGTTCGATGGTGTTTGTAATGAGCATGGTGGAAGCTTGAAGTCATAGCGCTCTGAAACCAGCACTACCAACACCGTCAAAATTGAAGTTCTTCCATCACTCTCATCTCCGTCAACGAAAAGGCCGATCACAGCGACTCTTTCGATCGCCAAGTCGAATGAACTGCTGTCTTACCCAGCATGGGAATGGGAGTGATTTCCCGCGCCACACGCCGCCCCTATAAAAGATTCAAGTAAATAACCAAACGATTGCGCAGATGCCATTGTTTTGGTATTTGCTTTAAAATTTACTAGAGGCCAGCACTGAGCGTGGAACCGTCCCCATTCTGGCTTGTAAACTAATCTATAGGGTATCACGGCAGCCATATGAGTTCGCGACACTAGCGTGCTAACAGAGTTAATTCTCTTTTTTGTGCAGCGTGCGTTTTACACTATCAAGATTGCCAGTCTTATACGCCATTCACACGGTCAACATAAAGGTACCTTTAACATAGGTCCCTTTGCTATCCCGGCGAATCAGCCCGTGTTCCTGGGTCGCGAGCACACGCGCACGCGCGGAGGATCGTTAATTGATTGGTCGCAGAGAATAAAGGTACCTTAGCTAAGGTACCTTTACGGTCGTGTGAGTGGGGTATAAGATGCCTATACTAATGTGAGCTCGTTCTGAGAATGCGCTCTGAAGAGCGCACCCAATATGGCGTCCAGTGAATATAAACGTCGCTGGCGTCGCTCTATGGGTCATCACGTGACTTGACCCGAGGGAGAAATTCTCATCTACTCAAGCAAAACGTTCAGCTAGGACTGGTGTTCGAACAGTGAGGAGACCACTTCCAGCCGGACGCTGACGCTGTAGTCGTGTGGCGGCATCCGTCACTGGAGCGCGAAATCGGGAACAGTCAGGTCCCTGCCAATAGCACGTTTTCTGCTAAAAGTTCAGTGGTCCCTGTAAGCAGGCCAGTGTGTACGAACGAATGCTTCCTGCACGATACTAAGCTGACTGACGCGACTGCAACGCCACCCTGTGCTCTCTTCCGGCTGCTAACTCGGATTTTCTGTCGCTTCTCGGAAGGCAATCCGCACAGAAGCTCCTCGAAGCCGAGAGGTGATGAAGAACAGCCTTGTTCGTCCCGTGTTTGCCGTTGGCGTCTCCGTGGTCTCGTCCGCGGGCTGCTGACAGGGCTCTGCCGGGTCTGTTGCCGCCCTCCGGATGCACGAGGACCGTGCACGGGCGGCTGTCTGATGGTCGACGGGAGGCGGCCGGCCGCATGTACGAGGGCGCCAACCACTACACACTGACAACAAAAAACGTAGGGCCAGTGATTTCCCTACAAACCCCTTTAATTCGCAACGGCTCCTCTATTCTCAATGTCCCCCTCCCCTAAAAGTTTAGGAACCCCCCCCCCTAATTTCAATTCCTGGGGAAAACCCTGCGCAGGGCCGATTATTGCCTCTTGGTCGTCATTGGTTCTTCTTAGCGGTCAATGGCGCACTCTCACTGGCTGCGCCCTGCCTTTCTTAACCGGACGGGAACAATAGGTAGCCGATCAATGATAATAATAATAATAGTTTTATTAGCACAAGATCATGGACATACATTGATTACTGCCTCACGAAAGCACTTGCGTGAGGCAGTAATTCATCCAGTAAGCTAGTTTTTGCTCTTTTCCACGCCATGGACATCCTGAAGCCTCGTTTGCGCGAAGGTACACATGACAATCAACAAAGTAACACGATATTCGCTACACGGCCAACAGTCGCGTTCGACCCCAAAATGGGTTCCGAGCTGTACCGTCTCGGTTACATGACTTCTCAATGTAGATCCCATTTTTAATACGCGAAAAAACAAATATTATTCCCGGTTTTCGTACTCAGAGGATATCGCACGGCGTCAAGGTGACTAAGCAGCTTCATTTCGTGACTGAATTGGAAAGGATGAAGTGACAAAGGAGAAGCCAAGAAGTCACAAGAAAAGGACCAAGCACAGACGAGATGCGTCCTTGTTCTGTGCTTAGTGTTTTCTTGCGAATTTTTTTCTGTGTAATACCAATTTTTCACCAACACGCTCATTACGAATATAAAGAAGTCACCGACGACAGGGATATATGTGGTGAAAAAACAAAACAAAGCAACGTCCGCAGACAGCCAACATATCAAAAGGCCTACTCACGTCCTTTCATGTAATTAATAGGTTTACCTTATCTCTTCACGCCCTAAGCATGCTAGTTATATGTCCTTCTACCCACTCCCTTGCAGAGAATGCATAATGAAAACCCTACGCACGAAGCCGGGCAAGATCTCAGCAGTTGTCCAATAATTAGCACGACTCCCGCCAAACGCGACGCACGGTGCAGCATACAGATACGCAACCCAACGAATTACACAGAAGTGGCTGCCCAGCTACCGTAGAGAAGCGCCGTCAAACGCTAGCACCGCGACTGCAGCAACGGGACGCCGTCCCCTTCGAGCGCCACAAGGCTAACCCCAAAACTAAACGCCTGGCCATTTGCAACGCACAGGCCGCGAACGCTTAGGCTGTGTACACGCGCGCGGCCACTGTACTCCTTGCGAAAGTCTCCGATATTTTATTCATAAATGAAAACGTCGTAACAAAAAGGGGTCAGAAAAGGCGCTAGGTGAGACCGCGGACGAGGTTGGCGCCGTTCACATATTTGCGAAAGTTCGAAAAGAAGTCGCTCTCAACTATACCGCACACGAGCAGGCGCATACCAGCCCCGTAACGGTGCTTCAAACAAATCGTAAAAAAATTTAAAAAAACACGTTTTTTTTTTTTGTGCAATTTGAGCCTAATACATTCGAATTCGCTTGGTTAGCTTCCCGCTTAGAAGATAGAAGATGAAACACAACTTCTACGCTCGTGTATCTTTTAAGATTGTAAATGATTTATTGCGTCATAAAGACTTCCGAAGTATTTAAACACAAAGTACAAAAATGATCTAACATAAACTTATTTTGTCGCTTACATACTAATCAATTAAAAACAACAACAACAATACCTCCTCTTTACTGGTCCTGTACATGTTGGGTCGACCAAACAGTTTTATCGCGGTTTTATCTAAGAGCACAACCGATCCCTCTTTTTGCATTTAGTTTTTATCGCAGAAAACGTAGATAGATAATGCTTTAAAATGACTCCATAGAGATGGAGTACTACACCAAAGACACTGCTCATTTCTCTGCAGACATGATGAGAGAATTATCCGCGCCTCGAGCATCTTCGAAGCCTGTTTGCTTCGTACATGCTTCGAACGAAGACGGTTCTTTGAATGACCAATGGGAGCGTCAGAGAAGCAAGAAACACGCCTCAGACACTTTCTGCAGACTGTCTTCTGTATGAGCTATTAGGGAGTTTTAGCGAGTCGTTTTTGGGAGCACATGGTTCCGAAGTCATGAACGGTCCAGCTGGTCCGTCCTGTCAAACCAACCGTACGCGAAATTCAACGTATTTTAGCGAATCGTAAAACTGGAGCAACCGTGTAAACGATGATGATGATTGAATTTGACTGGCAGCGCCATCTTCTAGTAAACATGTGTAACATTCTGCAGCGTGCGAAACCGTGGCGGCTCGTGTTTCCGGCGTACGACTGATGTAAACAAGACGGCCGACGTAACATTTACCGGTCGGAAATTCAAGACCTGCGAAGCTAGATAGAGTAAAAAGTGTCTGAACGACCGCAAAAATAGGTGGTGTGTTTCCGTCATCTTGAACTTGAGAGATCGTTTGCGTTGTGTGCCGTCGAACTAAAAATTTCGTCCGCTCGCGGGCAGCTAGTCAGCCCGCAGTTCTAAACAAAAAAATTCCTAGCATGCGTAGTTTACACTACTCGCGATCGCGCTTACCACTGTGAGCAGTCATCGAAATGATTTGGTTCAACCTCTCAAATGAAGCACAGTAACGTGGATGACAAATCGCCTCCCACTGTCCCAAGCCGAACGCTCCGCTGAGGTGGCGAACAAACCGACTGCTTTTGTTTTTTTACCCGAGCCGACTATCGTAAATTTATCGATAGTACTGTCGACGGTTTACTATCGATAGTGTTGCGACACTAGTAGTTTGCGTCGCTCCCTGTTTTTTCTCGCTTTTTTTAATGCGAATATTAATGCGAATATTAATGCAATAGCATTCTTTGGATACTGCACGCACTTTTCGTCTATGTATCTATCTATCTATCTATCTATCTGGCTATCTAACCTCTTACGCCGCGGGTCGATAAATAAATAAAAAAGACCGGCGCCGGCTGGGATTCGAACCGTTGACCCTTTGATCAGCAGGCAGACGCGCTAACCACAGAGCTATGAAGGCAGTCATTCAACGCACTCTAAACACTTGTTTATATCTTTACCATAGGACGCGCTTTACAGCGCTGTCACAGCTACCGGTGCGCGCGCGTTCCATGCACGAGGGCTAGCTCACCCTCTCCCTCTAGCTCACCCTCTCCCGCGCTCGGGAGAGGGTGATGTAGCGGCCGTGCTCAGCCTCACGAGAGCGGAATGAGCCCTCGTGCATGGAACGCGCGCGCACCGGTAGCTGTGACAGCGCTGTAAAGCGCGTCCTATGGTAAAGATATAAACAACCGTTTAGAGCACCGTTGGTTGAGACTAGCTGAGACGCCAGAAAGTCTGGTCGGTAACATTTTGAGTGTTTGTGCGTATGGCGCGTGCTTTGCTCGCCTTCCTAAGTGACACAAACGCACGTGCTGGGCTGCGGAGATCGTGCGCAGGGCTGTGAAAGTGTCAACAAATTTAGAATCGCCTCAAGAGTGGGCTGGCGTATCTAGAGTGTGCCGGCCACCTGACGAACGCGCATAACTCCGCACCGTTTGATGCTATTCGCATTAACGTAGATAATCATTCCCAAAGGATGGGTTCTGCTGACTTTTTCAAATGGAACACCAACTAGCCCAAGCACTAACCATCCGAACTTTGGTTCAGCTTTCACTGATGACGAAGACGGGAGTTTGGGCGAAGAGAGGACGAAGGGAGGCGAGCGGCGGTTCGGCAACTGTGTTCGCTCTAGTAATGCAAAACTATCGATAGTACTATCGATAGTATTGATAGCCGCCAGAAATCTGACTATCGATAGTAAAAAATCTATCGATAGTCAGCTATCGAAATACTATCGATAGTACTACCGATAGTCGACTATCGAAAAACTATCGACTGTCGAAAAACTATCGATAGTCGACTATCGAAAAACTATCGACTGTCGAAAAACTATCGATAGTCGACTATCGAAAAACTATCGATAGTCTACTATCAATAGTTCTGCGACACTATCGATAGTTTTGGAAAAACTATCGATAGTATCGATAGTCAATTTATGGATAGTTTTGCATCACTAAGCTACAGGCACCAAATAAGACCAAGAGGCCGACTTTTCCGTCACTCTAGGGCGCGTACCACCTGTGGCCCCATGCATCTATCAGAGCGGGATGTTGTTCGAAATCGTCTTCGGAAACAGGTCACCCTGCAGTCTGGCGCGCAAGAGCTCAATACAGACGGATGATGCCCCATACTCCCCAACGCCTAGAATTTCTCTATGGGAGACACGGTATTGTTGATCGATCAGTGTGCAGCTCAGCGGCGTTGGCGAGCAAACCACGGTCTCAGCACTGATTGACCCGCCGTGTACAGCGACACAACCAAGCGGGCCTTGGCTGTCGTCCAGGATTCGCGGCATGTCTGTATGGCTGATCTTCCGCTTCGGCCATAGTAAAAGGCATGCATGCCGCGTCCCGCTATATACGGACACAGTTCGTCATCGCTCCGTTCAGGTGCCCGGGTTGCACCCAGCCCTCAGTGGTGCTCACGTGCCCGTGAGGCGGACAGCATCCTGATGAGCGCACGTCACTCGGACTCGCTGAGGCTCCCGTTCGGGCTGGACAGTGAATTTGAGCTGCAACACCGGGGTTGCTCGTGAGCTATCCGTCACGCTGACACGAGGCACCGGGGGCATCATTCCGGACCGGAACCGAACAGCATCTGCAACGGGTTGAACCAATAACTGAAGCCCGTGCATGAGCTTTAGTCGAAATGCTATAGTATTTCCCCGTCATACGGCTAGGGCTCGTGTCCAGTCAATGCGTCGAAGGACACTCGGCGTCGGACTCGGGCCCAATGGCCGAGTCGGCGCCATCCGAGTGGGATGACGTTCCATGGGGTAGAAGAGACTGTTATCATTCTTTGATCACGCTAGGTGCTGTTGGCTGAACAGAGCAGGCAACTCGAGTGGCAGAGTGTGAATGAATAGAAAATTGCAGTGATTGCTTCGCAAGCCGCCTGTCAAAAAAAAAAAAAAAAGTGTCATTTCCTTGCCGAGTTTTAAATCGGTGACCGGTCGTTTTGCTCGAACGGAGCGATCCATTCAGTTGAACGAAATATCCGCCAAGTCTCCCGAGTTTCGGCGTGGTATCCATCGTCCACAATCACGCGCTTCCGTCCGGCGGCCATTTATGTACGTTAAACTCGAGCCAATGCACGTACTCGTATAAACCGCGATTGTTACGGTCTTTCTAATATTTATGACGTTCTTTAGAAAAACAAATGTAGGCGATTTTGGCTTCACTTATTTGCGCGGTTACGCAGAAATTGGCAGCGAGTCAACACTGCTGTTTCACGATAAGCAAGGCAAAATGCAGAGGGGAGGAGAATGAGGGGTACGAGCAGAGAGATAACTACACATTGAAACCGGATGATTCATTTGGCCGGAGCCTATTTTCTAAGAAACACCCGCACTAACGCAAACATAGCCCAGATCCACCATGCATGTATTTTCCCACATTCTGGCTCTGATTTGACATACGCGAATGCGCTTGATTCCTCGATTACGCTGGTTTTATAACCGATACGGTCATTCCGACGTTTTCTGCTTCACTTACCAGTTACCTTCACCTGCAACATCGTCAGCTATGAATCCCCATACGTTGTAGTCAGGGCTCAAGATCTGATCTGGCGAGGGGAAAGGTTTTATCTGTTGTACAAACCGGGCAGCCAACAGCGTTCACAGCCTCAGGAAACGCACACGGCTGTCAAACTGGACACACAAACTCCCGAATCTTCTACTCCCTGAATAAGGGATATCAATGGCATCTTATGTTCTAGCGTTAACAAGAGAGCACTATTCTCATATCTATGGCAGCAAACGGGTACTACACTTTCAGCGACATCAGATCAGCGACCCTACGCTATGGCGTGTAATCGAGGGCAAATACTCGCGACCTAAGGGCACGTTCGCACCATTCGAGAATAAACACCAGAATTGCCACGTGTTTGTTCGTCCAATTATTGCGAAAATGTAGTCTCGGTTAGCGTGAGGCAAATTAATGAACACGTAAGCCCCGTCTCGAGCGAAAGCGGAAATGTGAATCTCGACGTTCAGAATATATGCACGACGCTGGCAGGCTTGCAGCAGAATGAGAGGAATACATCAGCCCGTTCCTGGTGCGGAGATGCGAGCATCACGGCCGTGGGACGAAGCCGAGATAGATGGTACTGACGCGATGGGGGTCACGCGCAATGGATGCTCTCCGCGGCAGCATAATTGCCCACCGCATACACTCGCTTAGGACGGAGAAAGTGCTTGGGGCCACAGCCACACGCTATGGATTCCAGGGGATCTAATTGAACAATGTCCATTGAGCATCTCGGCTTCTAGGGTGCAAAATTATGTCTGCTTGTGTTTACTTGGCTGGCAGGCTTTGATGAGAAAGGAAAGCGAGGTCCGGTTAGTAGACAACACGACTAACCTAAACCCCGACCCTTAGTCACCCGTGGATCCACTAGAGACCTTGTAACACAACTAGAAGTCGTATGAATACTGGGACTGGGACATCTTGCACAGTCTTGCCGCATGTTACAGCAGGAACGACGACATTCTTGATGTTTCATATTAATATAATAAACAAAACTTGGGGGACGCTTAAGATTCCCCTTTAAAGGGACAATGAAGGCGATTTAATTTAATTTGTTTAAATTGTGTTTTTAGGCTTCTTGGGAACCTGGCATACTGCCTAAATTTTTATAGACATTTGTGACGCATATTTCTATACCTACGAAAGAACTGAAGAAACCGAAACTCAACTATCTGCGTTTCTCGTTTTTGGGCCTCCGAAAACGGAGGTGACGTAGGAGTGATGTCACACGTGAATTGTCGGTACCGGTAGCATTTAGGGCGTCGAGACTCTGGTTACCGCGGTGGGTTATAGCAGCGCGGTGGCGCGGTCGTTTCGCCGAATTTGTCAACATGGACGGCAATGCCGCTCTCGCGAGCGAGTTCGAGCTTCCGTTCGGTAACCGAACACCGACGGAACGGGAGTACGTGCGTGGCGGCCTCTGCTATCACCCGACGGAGACCGCACAGCCGGCAACGAGCGGCCCGCATGCCGAAGGACGGACGCCGGGGAGATGCCGAGGGGAAAGCGGCAGCGATCTGGCCGTTCTGGCCGTCAAAGCGGCGCGTCAGCGACCAATCGCTGACGCGCGACGTCGCAAACGGCGCGCGTCAGCCCGTTTGGCGGGGCCAAGACGCGCGACGTCACAAACGGCGCGACGCGCCGTTTGTGACGTCGCGCGTCTTGGCCCCGCATCGGTCACGCGAGCTCCGCTTCTCCTGGCTTCTCCCGCAACTCTCGGGGCGTCGCCCCAGTCGATCCCGGTGCAATTATTACCGCGACTGTTTTATTGATTTGCGCGGCACACAAGCGCCGGTTTCGGCTGAAATTTGGGCAACGTGGCCTGAGACGTGCCTGGAACCCAGTTCAATCGCCAAAAAGATGTCCTAAATTGCCTTCATTGTCCCTTTAAAGGGCAACTCCGATCAATATATATATTTTTTTTTCTTTTTTTGGATTGCGGTTGTGTTTTTTAGTTAAAGCAGTATCCCTGAATTATAAGTTTTTGGGTTTTTTTTCTCTACATATTGTGTGTAGTTTTATAAATATCACGGCTCAAAGTTAGGTTTCGGGAGTCTATGGCAAAACCGAAACTATCTGCTGGAGGGATGGCAACACTGACCATCAACCGTACAGCCACAACGCATGTGTGCACAACTAACTAGCACAGCTGGGGACAGGCGGGACAGAGGAAAATTCGGACTCCCTTCCGCGTGACTCCGGCCCAAAGTCTCAACCCTGTCTCCCAGTGGGTCCGGTGCTGGGGTAACACCGACTAGGCTTGACCAGAGGAAAATTGGCGACTCCCGCGCGCCGGGAGGGGGTGGAGAGGAGGAGGAGGAGGCGGAGGCGGCGGCAGGGGGAGGGGTGATGTTTTTAGTTTTTTTGCCCGATCCGCCAAGGATCACCTCTGCTTGGGTCGTTCTTCAATGACGGGCTCAGCCTTCACAAGTGATACCGTTTTGGTTGTATTAGTCATGCAACTAAAGGTCCGTTCACACACGTGCAACCGAGTACGACCGAGAAAGACAAGACCGGTTTTTCAGCCTCTTACGACGGCGTAGGACCTACTTCGCAGCAGCGCATCCAGTCCTCTGCCGTCGCAAGAGGCTTAAAAATCGGTCTTGTCTCTCTCGGTTTTATTCGGTTGCAAGTGTGTGAACAGCGCTTAATACAGCTAATTCATTGAACCAACATACTAATGCGTGACCGCATCCAGCTGCAGCAACCACTGGATACTACAGGCGTAGTACATCTCGAACTACACATTGCCCTTGAGCCAACTGCAGCAGGCTTTATGATTTCAAATTCCTCTGCCTGACGTTAAACTTACCGACTATTTATTACGAAACAGTTGAATTAATTACGTGCGTGGTTTGCGGAGAGCAGAACAGCGACATACATATTTTTCTCACGTTGCAGTTAGTAGACTTCGTGATACGGAATAATAATTTTTTATATTATATATTTAACGGTCAACGTCCTGTAAAGAAGCGGAGGACGCAATACGTCTCATAGTTCCATAAAGATAGTTCCAATAATTGCTGGAGCTTTCTAAGCCTACGTGTAGCAAATGGACTCCGACGGCGCACCCGACAAACATGCAGGGACTAAAATTAATGGTCCTTGCACGCAGGCAGAATGCGTGCGCTTTATCAATTACGGATGCATAACAGGCTCCATTAGGAGCTCGAGACTACGGACAAACGCTGGTTTAAAGTTTGCCTCGTGTATTTAGGCGGTCCTGACCAAGACCCAAGTCTTGAGAGGCTAAAGACACGCAAGTTAAGGGCAATTGGACCGCGCCTTGCGCGGAGACGTTCATTTTTGCTTACGCCCTTCACGTTTAGAAAAAATCCCCGCATAGCGAGCCATTGTTTAAGTGTTAGTTGTTTGCGCTATGGTAATTTGTGGCTCAATTAATACATGTCACGGACTACGCATTACGTTCAAACTGCGGAGATTAATTGGCAAGTTGAGGGCACAATCACCTATGGAGTGCACACTCTAAACTAGAGCACTGCACGGGCCCGGGCCAGCCCGAAGGCCCGAGCCTGGCCTGGCCCGCGGGCCGGGCTCGGGCCGGGTAGCACGAATTTTCTCGGGCCCGGGCCGGGCTCGGGCTCGAACCAAATATTTTTCCGTGGCTGGGCCAGTCGTGTGCCGCAAATTCTAAATTGTTGATAACAAAAAATGTGCTTTGGAAAGCCTTTACGTGGAAAAAAGGAAATGTGGGGATTTCACCAGCATAGTGGGAAAGAAAGTGCGGTCAAGAAAGCGAGGGCACTCCAGTCGCAGGATACAACGTGAGCGTTTCTTTTTTCTCTGCCTTTCAAACTAAAAAAGAAGAAGAAGAAACGTGAGCTTGACTTTGCGCTTTGTGCAGGGGCCTTACCGCTCATTCACACTGAAAGCGGATCCGCGTTCGCAAAGCGGTTGCGAACGCGGTTGCATAAAGATCCAGTACAATTGCACGCGCACTTGATGTCATCAGATGCGCGTGCAATTGCACTGGATCTTTATACAACCGCGTTCGCAACCGCTTTGCGAACGCGGATCGCTTCCAGTTGAATGAGCGGTTACTCTGCCACCAAAGATAAGCTAACTACCATAGATAATTTTATGCTTGTACAGCCTTTTGAAGATCCACTAGCGTGATTCTGATTGTTTCTTCTCAAAAAACACGTAGAGAAGAAAGCTCTCCGCGAAACGAATTGAACAACAAAAAGTTCAATATCTCTTCAAGAAATGCATAAATAAAATATTGCCCCAATAAGCGCTCCCCCGCACTGTCAGCTAGGGGTGATTTTGCCTGCCATTAGCCACTTGGCGTTCCCTCTCATGCACCGTTATTATTACCGAGTTGCGCCAACACGTGAGCAATGCACGAAGTCGCCCCGTCGGCGGAAGCACCCAAACCCGACTACTTGGTTTCGTCAGCACCAGCGCACACCAATCGTCGCCTTTCTTTGTGTGTGTGTCATCGCCGGATGATCCAGGAGTGCTCCGTAACCATGCATGTGCTTTTAGGCTGTGTGAGTCTGTTTTCTCCAACTTGGGGTTTAGCTGCAGACAGTAGACAGTTTTCGTATAGCGCTGCTGGCTCTTACGTACGCAATACGCAATAGTATAGCGTACGCTAAAAAGTGCCTTCTCGGACCGATTTCAGTTGCGCGTTCCCTAAATGTTGCCGAGTGAACGTCTCGCATGATCTTCTTGATTGAATTTGCCAGAGCCGTAGAATTCCGCGTGCTTACAGCGCCACCATGCTCCTCAAAAGAAATATTGAGAATGAAAATGTTTCAAATAATTTTATTTCAAATTAAATCAAGCCGCAGCTAGCTGCCTGGTCAAGCGCACTTTCCTGCGGGGTACGGAGGCGACGAGTACGAGTGCGTAGCCAAGTTCGATCACGAAGCCTCCGTCAATCGTCCCGTGGAAACGGCACCTTTTATCAATGTTATTGCGGGAAGACATCCCTGACCTACTGATGCCCAGTGCACGGCGACAACTTGGGCCATTGTTTTGAAGAGTCGTTCGTCCGTCGGTGAGGAACTGCGCAAAGGGGCTTAGCGTTGAGCAGATTGCAGCGTTCACGCACATTGCGAGCTGTAAACATTTTCCCTGTGCACTCCTTCAGCTGAGCGGCGATCTGACTCGACTGCTGAAGATTCCGGAAAAAATTGCCGAGCTGAACACCACGTAATTTGACGTAACACTGAACATCGCGGACATCACGTCACCCATGCTGCGCCAGTCGAGGTAACCGCCATCTTGAAACTGGTGCTCTCGCTGGGGCCGAGATCTCCCTCGAGTTTCCCGCAAAGCCCGGTAGCCTGAAACGCGAAATCCCCAGCGTTGCGTGCGTACGCAATACGCTAGCCCTTCTATTTCGTTGTACGCATGCGCACTCCCGACCCGCAATTTATCCGCGTACGCAAAACTTTAGCGTACGGTCCACTAAAACTGTCTAACATCTACAAGTTGTTTGTGTCAAAACTAACGGCGCAACTGACATCACTTTAAACTAGGAACTGGAGTGGGCTTTCCTGATCCCTTTTCCTTTCTGAGAATACAATAAGCGCTTTCACTCAGTTGCAGTACTCGTACTCAAAGTCATTGTAGGTAGATACCACAACGCCTTACTATGTTCATACTTTGGAATGTACTAAAAAATGTTTTGCACGGTTTTTTTTTTTTCTGTAGCAACAGTTATTTTTATTTGTGTTTTGTTCTCAATTATTTAAAAATTAAAAAAAGAAATACTGATTGAGTTATTTACAGTTTCAATATTTTGAACACTTTCCACGCTCATGCGTTCACTAAAGCAACATGGGATCGACACTCACTAGTGAAGCTTCTCTGACGTTACCTGCGAGTTCTGTCCTTATAAGCATATATAATTCTTGGATGTGAAGAAAAAGGCTTCGTACACACTTACGTCACATTGTTTCGAAAACGAATGTGTTTCTTCTTTTCAGTATATTATTCTTCATTTTGCGTGATATTTCGAGACAAGCTTAGCTGAGTTAAGAGCAGTTCCACAGTTTTGCCAGCTATGAAGTTGGGAGCTGGTACTCTCCGTAATGCCACCATATAAAACCCTATCCCTATTTTCAATTATACGGTCATATGAACTTCCATCACCTGCAGCCAGGGAGGTCAATACTCCCTTTTTCCAACGAATCCGAGATTCTACGAACGCATGACATCGGCGCTTTTATATTCCGAACGAGACACTGGCTAACATAACGCTCCGCCCGATTTGCGGCTCTCGGTCCACTGCATAGCTGACCGTTGGACGGAAGAAAAGCGGTCTCGCCCTCTTTCCCAGTCGGAAGGCCACCCAGAGATAAGCCGGGCGAAAGGGAGAAGCTGCGCGACGTGGACACCTTGAACTTGGCGCGTACTCCCGTCGCTGGCGGGCCCATTGAATGGACTCGCTTGAGCGTGTCACACAGCAAGCTCAGTGCGGCCGTCTCGAAGCGGGTCCCGCGACCAAAGCGGATTAATCGGGCGGAGTCCACTTCCGCCGGCCTCATCGGAGCCGAGGAAGCAGCGCCGGGGGCACCCCGACGTCGAGGTGGATCGTTAAACCCGTGCGGGGCGGCCGTGTTTGTCCAGGGGAGCATTTTATCGGCACGACGGCTCCGCTCAAACAAGTTGACGCAAGCCGTCCAGGACGAAGAGGAGCCCGTTTCAGGGGGAAAGAAGCCAGCGGTCCAGAGGTCGGCCACCTGCCCCGCTGGTGCCCGGGCTGTGTACCCAACCACACGTCGACCCGGCTCGGTTAAGGAGCAGCGCGGCTCAGCGAGAGGACCACCCCTGTTTGCGCAACATTTCGCCCAGACTCCCCGCGAGGAATCGAGAGAATGCGGACGGCCTTCCGAGGGGCTGCCGGGAGGACGCGCGCACTCGGCACGTTCTGTTTGTCCTGGACAAATGCGGGGGCCCCGTCGGCTGCACCGGTGCACGCCCCGACCCCGGCCTGACCCCGCGTCGAGGAAGACTCCGCAGCGACGACACGCGAGCCGCTGCTGCGACCGGAGAAAGTGGCGCCCTCTTCAAGAGGCGTCTCCTGGCGACGGCTGAGCGCCCCGCTTTCGGGGACATTGCCTCGAGCAGTTCGAGAGTGAACAAGCGCACCTGATCGCACTTGTTGGCGAGAGAGCGATTCCGCGCTCCGAATTAAGGTCTGTAAACACAGAACACGACTCCCGTTTAGGTAAGCCGGCGAAGGGCAATGACAAAGTGCCCGTGGCGAACACAATAGTTCGAGTGTGCGTCGGATGATGGATCTCTATCACACTCTGCCCCAAGTTTCACGCCGTCAGAAATAAAATTAATGGAAAGTGCTCAATTTTCGCTGATACGTATTGTCGCAGGCGCAACGCTGCGCACGCCTTTCTCTATATAGGGTGTTTGAAATGCCGAGGCTCGATTTAAAATGTGACGTAAAAATCGGCGCCTTCGCATAACAATCTAAACGTTTCGTCAAAGGTGTATTTCACAGGTGAGTTTTACATCGTAAAATTACAAGGCGTAGCTCCTTTCTGTAAAACATAAGGCTAAAAAATCTTACCAGGGTCAACGGCGGACGGCGACGCAGACGGTTGAGTTGAGCGGCGGGGCACGGTTGAAGCACGTATTGATAGATGGCGCTACCTCCGTGTTCCGGCTGGCTTAAAAAAATATCGAGACATGCTTCTGCGACCACCGTGGTCTATTAAAATGAACATGATATTTTTGTAATGTACCTTTGGTTTAAATATAAATGCGGAGAATGATAGCAAATCTTGAAGTGACAAAAAGAAAAGAAAACGCGGTTGCATGACAACGGCGCTCTTGCTGCCGACTGATTTCGTCTGCGTGTCGTCTGCTTTCTTTGGCTGTTCAGCTACACCTTTCGACGTATTCCGACGCTGCTCCCGACACCATATGTCAATAGGTGCGCAAAACGCGCCCCGCCACTCGACTCGGTCGTCTGCGGCGCCGTCCGCCGTTGACCCTAGCAAGTATTTTGGCCCTATTTTTTTCACGGAAAGGGAGCTACGCCTTGTAAGTTTACAAGGTAAAACCCACCTAGGAAATACACCTTTGACGAAAAGTTCAGATTGCTACGTTCAGGTGCCGATTTTTATGGCCCATTCTAGATCGAGCATCGGCAGTTCGGACACTCTGGAACATCGATGCTGCTGCTACCTGCAGTGGTGGTGGAGCCTGCGTTGATCGTCTTCCAAAATGTCGAGTTCGCATTACGAGTACTGGTTTTTACGACATATTTGATCTTCGTAAATAATGATGTCATTTAGACTCTGTATAGCCTTCCACCCAAAGGAAGGAATCCAAAGCACTGCTCTTTTTCCTGCCATCATCGTAGTATCCCTTACAAAAAATTGTTGCGCTTTTCTTTTGAAAAGCTGTTGAAAAAAGTCAATAGAGGATATATAATGTCAACAGCTTTTCTCTTTACTTTCTTTTGAATATTGGCCCACTTTTCTAATGAAAGTCAACAGACTTCCCACGACGCTTTTCTGTTGAAACGCTGTTGAAAAAAAGTCATTAGAGGATATAAAATGTCCATAGCTTTTCATCTGACTTTCTCTAGCTTTTTTGTTGACTTTCTTTTGAATATTGGCCCACTTTGTAATAAGAAAGTTAACAGACTTTCTGTCGCCTCTAAGATGCTTTTCTGCTGCTTTTCAATTGAAATGCTACAGAAGATTTTAAAAAATCGTTACAGCTTAGCTTTTCGTTCAACAAAGTTTTGAAAGCCTACTATGGCTTTCCACTCTCCTCAAAATTGGCTGCAACAAAATTCCGTAAAAAAAAAACACGATTTTTTGTTTTTTAACGTTTTTTTAGTAAATGGTGTGTCTCTGTGGTATTTGAGGGCACTACTACTACATACATCCGAGAACTACACATTCGAAACGAACACAAACACAAACACCATGAAGCACTGAACACCTGAAACACAGTCCCATCGACTGCTCCAGAGCCTTATATAGCCTACACATTGAAGGAATTCATTTGGTCGGTGACTAGCTCAACACTTATGAAGGCTCCAAGTATTTGATCTTTCCCTCGGGAGTCCTTCAAAGGGAAAACATTGTTTTGAAGGTCGTGGACGATATCTCTTACTAGAAAGCATTGATACATCTAATAATAATTCGGAACAGTTGCTAAAACAACAACCACAAACACGGCTCCTAGAAGAAATATTATGGCTTCTCTGCATAGCACCACTCAGGACGAACCGAGTCAAGGCAGTTTCTCCACTTTCAAATAGCGATTTTCCTTTTTACTAGTTGGCTATTTAATATGGTCATTCAAGTCAATATATATAGTCACAAAGTCAGAACGGCAGAGCATGCCTTTCGAACGCCTGGCCTCCAGCACACGCCCCATGCCTTCCGTCGTGCTTCGCACGCTCGACGTGCACGAACGCCGAAGCGTTGTCGAGGGTAGTAGGCGGCTCGCGCTGGAGGCGGGACAACTGAAGCTGCTTCCCGTTCTCACCTTGTCAGAGACTATTGAAAAACTTATCCACTTTTGACATCTAGTTGAAATGTACAATGTTCAATAAAATGTCAACAGAAAGTCTGTAGCTTTTCTATTGAGACTGGCTATAGAGAATCAACTGAATATTTTCAACACGAAGTAAACAGAACGTCTGCAGTCATTCTGATGACACTGTCAACAGAACGTCGGCAGAAAAAAATCAACAAAAAGTCAATAGAAAGTCAACAGCTTTTCTCTTGACTCAGGCTGAAGAAAGTCATCAGTAAAGTTTCAACACAAAGTCAACAAACTTTCTGTTGACCATGTCAAAAGAAAGTCAGCAGAAAAAATCAACATAAAGTCAATAGAAAGTAAACAGCTTTTCTTTTGACTCAGGCTGACGAAAATCATCAGAAAAGTTTCAACACAAAGTCAACAAACTTTCTGTTGACCATGTCAACATAAAGTCAAAGTCAAAAGAAAGTAATCACAGTCAACAAGAAGTCAACACGTTTTCAATAAAAAGTCAAAAATCATTTTTATAGGGGTATATGAAGTGCGTATTTCCCTTACAAAAAAATTAAACGAGTTTCAACTGAAAGTGTAAGAGTATTCACTCAATACACCACGTTGAGTCTCAATTGAAACTCGGGAGGTTTTTTCTAATAAGTTCCTATTGAACCGGCAGAGGATATTGGCCACTGAGTTTTAATTAAATGTTTAGCAATTGCATTTCAATTAATCTTTTGGCAATAGTGTTTGACTAGAATTTTTCATATTGATTTTCAATCAAATTTGTGAAATTGAATTTCAATTGAACTTTTGCAACTGTGCTCCAATACAAATTTTCGCAACTGCGTTTAAAAGAAATATTCGGCAAATCGTATAATTTCTTGAAGTATGGAACATGGTGGAAACGAAGCACATGAAGGAAACGAACACGAACACATAAAGCACTCACAATGCACTGATCACTCCTTGACTACTCCACCGCCTTATATACCCTACATAAAGAAAGGTATTCATTTGGCCGGTGACCACCTCAGCATTTATAAAGGTTCCAAGTTTGCTATTTCCTCCTCGGAAGTCTGATAAGTGATAAACAGTGTTTCGACGTCATTGGACTCTCTCCCTAATTTAAAAAACATTGGTACAGGCAATAATCGTTCGGTGCAGTCGCTAAATCCACAAAAGCGATTCCTAGCCGGTATGTTATCGCTTCTCTGCATAGCACCACTCAGGACAAGACGAGGCACGGTAGTTGCTCGCTTTCAAATATTTTATTGATTCTTTCTTTGCGTAGTGACTAGTATAATATGCTCAATGATGTCACTATAGTCACTGACAAGAGTGAAACCGGCATGGCGTGTCTTTCAAACACCCGGCCTTCAGCACGCGCTCCATGCCTTCCACCATGCTTTGACAGCGCGCGCGCGCTTGATGTGCACGAGACGTTGAAGCGTTTTCGAGGGGAGACTCAAGCTTGAGGGGAGACAAGTGAAGCTCCTCCCTGTTGTTCTCACCTTGTCAGTGACCTCAGAGTTATTATAATGCACGCTATGCTCTCGAAGGTGTCAAATAGTTTTGGATTCCATTTCATTGCACAAATGAATCTGAGCAAATATGTTTATTCTGAGAGACATAAGTGTACTCGTGGTTATTTGCAGCTGTGCCCTTGCTGGGTTCCTCAACAGCAAAGGGCGCAAACCAGCTGATGTCAACTACTCAATGACAAAAACTCGTTTGAATCTCTAATGATGAGACAATCAGTATATCATTCTTAGTCTGTCAAGTAATAAAACTCAAGTGCATGTCCAGTGACTAAGCTCAAAATAATGAATAACAAAACTCATTTATGTAATCTAATGAGTATACTTAAAATAATCAATATTGAGCTCTTAATAATGAAACTCATTTGCAAATGTAATAAGAATTCAAATATAATCGATATTGAGTTCTTGATGATAAAACTCGTTTGCATATCTAACGAGTAAATTCAAATGAATATGATATTCCAGTTCTTAATGAAAAAACTCAATTGCCATTCTTAATAAGTAAATTCAAATGAATAGATATTGAGTTCTTAATGACCAAACTCAATTGCATTCCTAGTGAGTAAATTCAAAAGAATCGATATTGAGTTTCTTATGATGAAACTCATGAGACGTTGAGTTTATACTGAGTTTCAATTGACTCTATAGGAATACATTAGAACCTCAGTTTAAACTCATTGATATTTTTTGTAAGGGTTATAGCACGGAGCGACGAATCCGCCACTTCGTTCCAACGGTCGCTGTCGAGTGAAATACCCCTCATAGATTGGGTTCCATGTTTTCGGTATACGAACCCCGAACCCTCGAGCCGGTCTTATCAAAATCGGTAAGAAACGGAAAAACCCTAAATTAAAACTGTCCTTAGAGAAAAAAAAAAGAAAAAGAAAACGAAGTTTCACGGGAAGAAATGTTTGATTATATTATTGACCCGGAAAACAGCCAGCACTGAACTTTCCGCGAGACTGCTGCTTTCTTCGAGAGCACTTTTCTTGCTGGGACGCTTTCCAAGCGGGCCATACACATGCTTCCTGGAGTGTGGAGAATCCCGCGGCTGTGCCCCGTTCTCTCCAACACAATCCCCGACGGACGCCAATTTCTTGCCAGACACCGAAAATAGACAGCAAAAAACATAGAATATATTGGGTAAAATAACCCGCGAAGAAACAGCCTCTAATCAGAAGAAAAATAAACCCCGAAAACACATAACATGCAATGCCACGCGCGCCACCGAGCAAGCGCGCCCGTGGCCGAATGGTTATCGTTCTTGGCTCCCACGCAAAGGCAGGGGTTCGATGCCTGGGAGCCGACGCACCTTTTTGTTGTTTCTGTAACTGTCGCGTTCTAGGGAATTCGAGAACCCTGTTGTTTATTCGAGGTCCGAGTGTTCTATGCGCCGAACCTTCTACGTCGATTGTTCCGCGTGTACGCAAGGGAGTCAGTCTCGCCCCGGCGCTCGATCCTGCTGTTTTGCCGACATCGACGCCTGCGGCGCTAGCCTTCTTCTATTTTGTTTTCGGGCAAAAGTTCGTCCCATTATACGTTTAACTTCCTTTAGTCATTCGTCGCCTCATCAATTGTCATATTGTCATTTGTGACAATAGTATGCTGTATACTCTCAGAACACTAAATGGCTCAGAGCCATCGCTTGGTTATCCCAGTGGAACGCTATCTGGCGGTGACGGGGCTAGTCTAATTTTCCTAGGCAAGGACAGTCGGTACAAAGCCTCAGACTGCTGGGGCGAACCTTGCGAAGATGTTTCCCTTGCGACGCTTCCGGGACATTCCATCAATTTCTTCATTTCGGCTCATGCCGTCTTTTCAGCAACGGCCTCTCCTCGCTTCACACAACGGGCTAGTTCATTTGTAACGCAGAGCTTCAGTTGCATAAAAAAAGGAAAAAACAAACAAACAACACACCAACGACTGCAAGTTGATAAAAGCAAAGAATCCTTCCTGTCCACCGAGCTCGCGCGTGTTCCGCTACGATTTATGTTGCAGTTTGCCAGACCGCTGGAGGAGCTCGCTAACGTTGTCTGCCCTCGTTTTCTTTCGCAGTCCTTCTTCGGCCGCACGTACAACAACTTGGCGGCGCTGGGCGACTGCAAGAACAGCGGCCAGTGCGTCATCAACAAGAAGAACAGGACCTCGTGCAAGAGCTGCAGGCTCAAGAAGTGCCTCATGGTCGGCATGTCCAAAAGCGGTAAGGCCGCCCCGAGATATTCGACCGGTCGGGAACACGAGACCCTCCACACTGCCGCTGCGTCCTCGCCCACGGGGAGAGGGGCTGCAGCGGCGTGACCCGCAGATAAAAAGTGGCGCATAAATATCGACGCTTGCAGGCTTCCGTTCGATTGCGCGTTTGCACGCCTAGCGATGCTCGACGCTCGGTTGCATGCAGCCGCTCTGTCGCCGAGAGGCGTGAGCTCTTTAAAAGCCGAACGGTAGAAAACAAAGTTCTTGGCGGTGTTGGTTCCAGGCTCGTACTTTAAAAGGTATACAGCGCCTCGCCATTTTCTTGTTTATGCTTTCTGCTCAATCTTTTACTAACGTGCTCGTTAGGAATGTACTATAGAACGAGTCTTTGAGAGACAGAAACTACAAAACTACCTAAGGTTCTTCTTCTAAGTTTTGGCACCAATATCTTGAGCGGTATTACGGGCTTATGGGCCTTTGTCGGTCTATCTCGTATTAAACTTTTACTAACCATCTTAAAACAAAGAGAGCATAGACTACATATTCTTAAAAACCGCATAAAAAGCTTATGCAACTATATAAACGATTTTTGTTTATAAAAGCCTTACGTTGACTCATCCTCGTTTCACAGAATCGTGAAAACGCTAAAGTAACGAGAACCAAAGTTCATGGATTTATTGGGCGGTTTCAATGAGAAAGATACGATCATAACATGAAACTAGCCCACATGGAGGCACCTTCTAAAGTTTCAGGTACAGGTTTCCCCGGTGATGCACCCTCAAATCAAATTCCAACTCGAGGTATGCGTGAACGTACACAAAGCGTTTCATACAGTCAGACACACTTCGCTGCCGCTTGTTCAGCTTGACAGACGGATTGGGTTTGGACCACCTCTTTCTATCCACTAATTCAAACCCTTACAAGTGCATTTGGCTGCAGGTGCACCAAAGCATGTGATGTTGCATTTACTAACATTCTGCGTTCCAAAATTCTTCTCTCAGTCATTTCTTGGAATTCTTTCCTCTGTCATTTTTCAATGTCAAAGCCTCCTCGTGTTGAAAGCTTCCAATCGCTTGAATATCAACCAATGGGCGCCAAAGCGTGAAAATAACAAACAACTCGAAGAACAAGTGGGAGCAGCTGAGCTAAACAAATTATTTCAGCAAAAAACAACAAGTGGGACTGGGCTTGAGAATATGAGCCACAAATTAACGAGCACCGAAAATGAGCAAGACAATTGAGCAGCATTCTGTCAAAACGAGACCTCTGCCACGAAAATACAGCATAACCATTTCTGTATCAGCAGCAGGGCCCCAAGTCGGGACCTCACTCCGTTACAAAACGCTCAGACACCTCTCTGCGACGTGACACTGAGGCTGACGTGACGATGTGAAACGTCATGCTCGATGTCAGATAACAGCCGTCAATTTTCGGGGAAGATAAATTGGCTCTCCGGAGTGCTTCTGCAAGATAGTAAACTCACGGAGCTCGGTTGCATAGAAGAATCCCGTGTTTTGAGCCGCTCATCAATGATTCGAGACGGTTCTCTGCGCCATGCAGGCACCGTGAGAGAAAGGAGCACCGCCCACCCTGGCTTTCGCCTCCTCAGGGTAACGAGGAAGCCAATAAACGCCGAGTATTTGTGCAAGGGTAGAACGGGTCCAGGCAGCTATACCGCAAGGCCGCCCCGCGTGATCGGTCGCAGAGCAATACGCACCCGGGAAACAGGTTTGGTGCCAGGTCCGACCCCAGCCACCGAAAGCCGTGCACCCTGCGACCTAACGCCAAATCGCGATGCGAGGGAAACCTAACCTCGTTGGTCGGCAATGGGGTCGACCAAGGAGCCGGCCAACAGAAAGGGAAGACGGCCGAGTGCAAACCGCGATTCGCGAAACTGCTGCTCTGCTAATTCGAGTCTCACACGGTTCTGCCTTAGCTTCGATGTACGAAATTCATCACGAGACGAACGCAATTTCTCTAAGTGGAACGCGCCCCTGCTTAGTGTTCAAGATGGCGGAACGAGCCCGCGAAAGCGGCGCAAGATTACCAATGGCACGACACAAGGCTTCTGTTTTGTTGTGCGAGGAAGGACACTTGTGTCAGAGTGGTTACGCAGGCTGGTTCCGGTGGAAATCGCCGATCTTTACGCATCGCTGTCTTAGATAGCCCCTTGGTATCAGGCCTTCATGCCTCCCTGGCTGCCCGGCCTTGACCACAATATGGAACGCGGTTTGCGCTGGTCTTCCGTGACTGTGTCTCGTTGCTGTATCCTTCCGATGAATCAGCTGCTTTTTGATGGCACTTTTATGTCAGCAATCCTACTGGCTGACTTTCGTCAGCCAGAGCGTTTGTAACCTTGCCCACGATTAGTCGCGTGTAAGACGAGGTGATCTTGCGTCAACCACCTTAGCCAGCAGGCACGTAGCCAGGGGGGGGGGGGGGCATGGGGCCCGTTCCCCCCCCCCGAAATCTTCCATTTTGCTGGGGCCTCCTCTCCCCCCTCCCCCTCATACAGCATTTTGTCATGGGCGGGACCCCCCCCGAAACAAAATTCTGGCTACGTGCCTGTTAGCCAGTATATACCTGCTCCTTTTCTAATCCGCAGTGTTATGTTGTTCCCGGCGCAGGCTCCCGGTACGGACGGCGCTCCAACTGGTTCAAGATCCACTGCCTGATCCAGGACCAGGCGGAGATGAACTCGCGCATCGCTGAGCAGCACCAGTTGGGCGGCGCGGCTCCGCAGCCCCTGACAGCTTTGTACGACAAGGACATGCTGGGCCACCACTACGCAGCCAAGGCGGAGGAGGCCAACGGCACGAGTTCTCCGCTGTGGTCGTCGGACAAGCCGCCGTCGTCGCCGGCCTCCTCGTATCCCCCGCCATCGTCGTCCGCCAGCACAGTGGCATCAACGCCGACGGCCTGCGAGACCAAATCCTCGAACGGAGAAAGCCCAACGAATACCGACGCATTCGCCTACCATCCCATGTCGCCCGTGTCGCCCATCTCTCCGTTGCATCCGAGCAAATTCTTCTTCCACCCTGGCGCCGGCGTGTTTTTCGGCAAGGCGCCTATCACTCACAACGGACTGTCCAAGCTGTACGCCGAGGGTGGCGGCGCCATTGCCTATCCGTACTCCCCCGGTACCTCCCGTTCGGCCCGGTCAAACCGTACCGGGACATGCTGCACCCGTCTACGCTGGTCGTCAACGGCGAGTGCCTAGCCGACTTGCCCGAGCAGGAAGGGCCCATTGACTTGTCCGTCAAGAAGGCTCCCTCGCCCAACGCCACGCCCGCCCGCGAGGGCGACGGCCAACCCGCCGGAGAGGACGAGGACGTCAAGCCCGCGGTCTTGGCGCCGTCCTCCTCTTGGGCCGTCGCCGAGATTCCGCTCGACCTGAGGAGCGCGAAAAAGTGCTAAGGGACCCTGCCGGACGCCCGCCCTCCGGCGTCGTTGTTCTTGTTCCCTCGAACGGGACCTCGCCGTTTCCGGGCGACGCGGGGGCAGCCCGTCGTCCACGTGTTCATAGCGGACTCCGCCGTGGAGGGGAGTTTGCAGTGCGTGTCAAAGGTCTTATACTATGTAATATATACCCGCCAGACACACACACGTATACATACACACACAGCCAGGGAACACGGACAGGGAGGCTACAGATGCAACTACGTCCACCGGGGAAGCTCACAGGCCAAGATTCCCCCCCCCTTCCCCTTTTTCAAGCGTCACTTCCCGTCTTCCAGGTTGACCTGCAGCCGGAATCTTTTATCCTCTCCGAGGGCCGTTTTCCCACACACCGTTTACTAAGGGCATTGCAGAAGACTGTTTTCGTAGGCAAATGTTTCGTCTTAACAAGTCTTCTTACTCGTTCCTTTTTGTCTTCGCGTATCATGTTCGCAATGTTCCTATCGACATTCCATCTTCCAAAGGGACCACCGACCGTCGAACGATCATTCCAAAACCCTGCCTTCTTCGCCTATCACACCAGCATTCCCACTAATGTCTCGAGCGGCTAGCGTCAGCCTGCCATCAGTATTACGCAAACATCGCGGCCTCTGTGCCTGGGGTTCTCAGAAGATCCTTCCGGTCTGCACACACCCAGCTGGGTGACCTCTACCGAGACCGCCCAACGCACTTAACAGAGAAGTCTCCGTGCGCGCACAGCGAACGCGTCGGCCCTCCATGAGTGCTTTCGAGAGACCCACCGGGGCTCAGATCAGTGACTCGCGTGCTGCGACACAAACTCCCCAGTGGCGGCCAGGTTCATTGTACAAATCCACACACTGCATTCATCTTCAGAGAGAACCTCTCTACGCAGGACTCTGAAATTGTACTGTCGTTGTTTTTAAGCGTTTCTTCCATTCCCACTGTGATACGACCTTCGAACCAGGCGGTTCGCTTTGAGCCTTTATATATATAAATATATATGTCGATTTTGCGTACACACGCAACGGGGCTGTGGGCATTCTAGTACAAACCATTCCAAGTGACTCTCTCTACTTGCGGCGCTTGCATCGCTCTCTATTTTTTATGCACCGGGCACGTGAGGTCAGTACCTGATGGGGTCGCGTCGTCAGATTGTCGTCCGCAGCGAAGAAGTGCCTCTGGGGCAGCACACACAGCCACGAGGGTGGCTTGCCCCCTTCACCCGCCCCAACACTTTCAAAATAGTTTGGTTCTCCCCGTCCTATTTAATCGAATTTTCGGACCTGCAAAATTAGCTATCTGACTGACATGTCTAAAGAAACAACAGAGCAGATTTTGACTACGATTTGTCATTGATTTTGTCGCCAAACGAACTCGGCGACAATCCAAAGCCACATGGAACACAGCGTCAAATCGCTTCAGTGAGCGAAGCGTCTCGATCTTGGAGCTTCAAATGATCAACGAATTTAATTGCTACATTGGTGCCAATCTTGCGGTTCACTATACTCGTTGTCACACCAAGACAAGAAGGAAGTTTTGCGCATTATTCACGCGCTCCGCGAAGTAGTTCTTACAAGATTTGCTTGCCGAAGGCAGAAACGCACATGCCTTGAATAAATTACTTATGTCTAATCTAAGGTGCACCTACATATTTCTTAAATCGACACCGGAAGGGGAAATTAGTAACGTTCCGCGGTTCTTGAGGTGAACACGAGTATAGCTGATCGTTTTATCGTTCCCCAAGAAGACTGTAGACGCGTGCCTTAGTGCGAGAAGTGCCAGATGGCCCTAGTGAAAGACGCATGGCAAAGTACACTGCGAGCTCTGTCCTTCTCGGCACGTGTTTACGCATCTTCTCGCATCTTGCCCAATTTTAAGTCATTTATTTCATGGAAGTTTAGACAGCAGGAAGTTAGTCTGCGCCAAAGGGCGTCTGACGTCTCCGCAGGGCAGGGGCGGGACTCGAACCCTGGATCCATCGGATCTGCAGCACGAGCTGTCGCTCCACGTGCTCCGAGACCACTAAGGAGCTTACACGAGTGCTGGGCTGTGGAAATGGCACGCTGGGTTGTCGGTTCGTAAACACTTGAATGGTGCGTGGCAAGTACTACGGAGCAGAGTACTGTCTGTAAGTCCAATATTTTGCATCAACAACAAAAAGGAAGGAAAAATGAGCGCTGTCGTTTTCCCCACTTTCTCTCCTCATCTCTGTCTGGAAGCCCGACTACGTGAGAAAAAAAGCGAAAGCCATGGTACACACCTAGACTCGCTTCCCCTCAGCTCGCCCCTCTTCAGAACCTGTCGCGTGTCAGATGTCAGGAAACGAGCTCGTCTATGCAAGGCGAAGCCAGGTCTGGATTTGTCGAATGTAAATATTCGCGAATACGTTGCCTTACTATCCTCTTTCTTCACCTCCAGTCGAATGAACGCATCGCTTCGACCATGCCGTCCCACGACGCGCTGCTACGTTCTACTGTCTCTGAACGTAGTATTCTCGCTAAACGCCATTCTGGCAGACTTGCGTGCCGCAAACTCGTTTGATGCGCCCCCTTCCTCTACCCTCTTTTTGGCTATGCCGACAAGTACGCCCCCTAGCGTTGTGCGACGAACCATTTACAGCGGCGGCAGTGTACGGTAACCGTCTCAATGACCGCTTTAGCGCCCGACGTATTTATCGATTCACACCAACAAAGAACTTGCGGTAGAAGAATGAGCTTTTTTTTTCTGACAAAGCTGCGGTTTTTTTTCCTTTCTACTTACTAACCAAATGATCTCGTAAAAGAGAAAATGAAAAAAAAGTCCGTTGTACCGACGACATGGCAGCGCAAGCGAAGTGGATGACGTGTTACTTCGCATTATCTCAAAAGTCCGAAACGCCACCGGACGCCCAGAAGGGCATGCTTTATGTTTTTAACTTGTTTTTTAATTTTTTTTTTAAGGATATCACAACTTCATCCGTCCCCTTCAACGGTCACCCCTCACAAAACATCGAGATCTGAGCATTGTTTATGCACGCCATTACCGCCTGAAGCATTTCAACCATGCCACTTTCACTTTTTTTTTTTCTTTACCCGGCTTTGTTTTCAACATGAGTCTCATTCGTGCGTCTATTTAAAAAAAAAAGTGTATTATGAGTATATAAATGACAGACTACGGCTGTAACATTGTTAAAATAAACGATGCGTTGAGCGTTTTCAGTTTGCGTGCACCTGAGTGTTGTCTTCTGCCCACAGCGAAGCAAGAAACACCTTTCTGTTTCCCTCTTTCGTCGTTGCCCTGCTTCCACGCCCACCTCACGGTTAATTAAATCATGTTCAAAATGATAAAGAACACAGGAGAAACTAATGATCACAGTGATCCGGCCGTCGAGTTGACTTCACTGATCAGTCTCCTTTTATCAGTAACTGCTGAAAGCTATCCCGTTTCACGCCGTGAGAGCATACAAGGTAAGTAATTTTAAGCTCCGTCGAGTTAGTGGGAAGCATAAATACATTTATTGACCGTGAGCGCAGTAATTTAGCGCGGTGGATGTATGTTCGTACATCTTCAACGCGCGACAAAACTTGCGTCAAAATTTGTTTTTCTCTGCAAATTCAGGAAAACTGCGTGGAGGTCCGCTCTTTGAACTGTTTTGGTACAGCGACGTAGTTTGAGAGTGACGGATTGCTCTTTCCACCGCCCGTAATTTTATCTAACTCGGTAGGATGCCGGGTCATAAAAACCATGCGGGTCATAAAAACCATGCAGCACCCCACGCAGCAAGAAAATGAATCCAGGAGAAAAGCTAACCTTGACTATAATTTGTACGTACGGTTATCAAAATCAATGTTTGTTTGATGAAGTTGGAAGTTGTTGCCATATTCTGGAACCGGGTTAAACATTTTATAGCAGTATAGTGCAATAAAAGCTACAAGCTTGTCCCAGGCAGGCGTTACACATTTCAAAGCGGGGCGCTCTGCCACAGATGTTCTGCCTTCATGTCGACCATTTCCGTGTGAAAATTGCCATATTTAATTCTTACGTAGCTGGGATAGAGGTTATTTATTTTATGACTGGAAGAGGTAAGAATTGAAAGCGAACATTGTTAAACGGTAAAAGGGAGGTTTGGCAATACAGTGCCGGCCCCTACATGAAAGGCAGCTCAATATAACAACCAAGAAAATCGTCAAGCTGCAAGTTTTATTTCCCCCGGCTGTCCTTTAATTACCGTGTTATATAATTGTGTTTATTATTTTGCATGGCGAAGGTGAATAAAGATATATTAAGTATACTTGTGTGAGATACTTCTAAAAAAAGGAATTATCTGCTAGTGAAGCACGTAATAAGCGCGTGCACATACGCAAAGATTCTTCAGCCGAGTTAGACTAGTTCTGTTCGGTCAACGCTTGATTCACAAATTCGTAGGTGAAATTTTCTCTGCATCCGTCAAAAGGCCGGTAAGATTTTCTCCGCATCGGATGGTTTTTGGTGTGAGCTTTTCTACGGTGAGTGTTTCTCCGGTGAGCTTTTTCTTGTGAGCTTTTCTCCACCGCCCAAAGATAATACACTCATCTTGATTCGGCGAGAAAGATTTCAGGCGGCCAACACATATGCTAAAATCAGCCACGTTGTTTTTGACAGATGACGCTTCAAGACGCTCAGAATTGCTCCAGTGTTTCCAGTTTCTGGAACAAACCATCTAGGGTATATGCCCTTTGTTTTTGAAATGTTCGTATCGCTCTCTCTCTCTCTCTCATCTCTCTCTTTCTCTCTCTCTCTCATTTTTCCAGGACGCCTGAAGACACGGGCAAAAGCGATTTTTGCCAGCGAACTTCAAGAAGGTCGTCATTTTCGAGAATCACCACGTTTGGTCTATTCAAAGCCCAACAGCCGTATGATTTACAAAACACGAGAAATGCCTGCCCGAAGTCATTGCGAAACGACTCAAGCAAGCGTACTCAAGCAAGAGTGTGAATGGGTTTAGGAAGCATGCTCGGGGCCGCTCAACATGAGTCTTAGTCGCCTCGCAGGTGCATCGCAAGACTTGGTATGTCCAGGCAACAGCTCCTATATATGAAGGCCGAAGGGCTGAGTTTTGAACGTGATGAGGTTCATAACTCGGAACGCGTTGGCCTCTTTAGGCCAACGCGAGCCACTGATTGAACACGAGTGCGGCTCAGACTCGTGTCGTCGCTGATTGGGAACGAGTCTCTGCCGAACGCTCACGCAGCACTCCTGTCCAATCAGTGCCCTGTGTTTGCCGAGACGTTCGAAATTCAGCCCTCCAGCCTTCTTATCTACTAGGTGCTGGCCCAGGTCGCTTGCGCACACTGTCTCGGTTATTATTAAAATGCTTATTATTATAATTATTAGCACAGACAGCCGAGTCCCGAAACCCTAAAGGGGGGGGGGCAACCTCTGCTACCTCTTCGTCCAGCTATGGGCACGTTAATCAAAATAGAATAGACCAAGCCACACTGTCCACAAAGTCAAACCGGTCGAATTTGGTTAAACGAGGTTCGTGAAGGTTCGTCGAAAGTTCGACCTAAAAATCCGGTTCGACAAAAGTTAGCGAGACACCTAGTTCCGCGTGGGTTCCGCAATTCGGAGATGGCTATCCCAGCACTAACCGTCTTATTCAAAAAGTCATAAGCGATTTTCTAACATTTCAGTGAGAAACTGGCAGCTGAATGGCCCTGCAGTGACCTAAAACGAGCGAAAACAGGCCCCATTTTTCCACCGTACATTTTAGAAAATCACATATAATCACTTATAAGTTATAATTTTTTTAATCAGATAACGGTTGATTCTGAAACTGTGGCATTGGTTCAAACCACTAAGCGCTACATTTGGGCTCCGATGCGTAGTTTATTTTGCGGGGAAAGAACACTTGAATGTTTGGGGTGAGTGCGCTGTGTAGTACGGAACAAGTATTCGAAATAAACATAACTAAAAATTATTATTATTATTATTATTATTATTATTATTATTATTATTATTATTATGTATTATTATTATTAGTACTACACGACGCCGGGTCGTGCAACATTCCACCCTGGAGGAGTGTTTTACCTCTTAACTTGAGGTTGCGCTACGGCGAAGCGACATAAAGAATATAGTGATGGCTACTCCGACGGCGCAGCTTCTCTGCAGTGCTCCAGTGCGCGGTGAGAAGCGCACTCAACGGAACAAATTAAACTGCCCGAACCATGGCCTCCGAGATTCTTGGCGAGCAACGCTTTACAACCTTTCCAAACGCGCGTTGTCCAGCAGAAGGAGCGTATACACCAACCAACGTTATAGATTCGCTCACCTACGGAACTGCCCATAAACGCTGTTTGCCCAGAGCAGTACCTCCCCATCTGCAACCACGGCTCGCCACCCGTCTTTCGACGCGCCGGGCGGCTCCTATGGTAACTGCAGTGTGTTCTGTGGAATACGCACGTTTAAAAGCACAGCGTCCAGATGGCGTTCGGCGTTCTAGCTCTGCTCTATGTAGCTCTATGGTCCGGAACACACAGTTGTGAAACGAAAATCTAGATGGTGCTTCAAACGACGGGAAGCGGACTGAAGTGAGTGAGGAGGGGTACCCCCTCCGCGGGAGTTCCACAACTGAGCTAATCTAGTAATGTTGACACCAACACACAGCTCTGACGCCATAAATCTGCGGTGGTGCTGCTGTCAACACTGCGCATGCGCAGAAGCTTCGCCTCACTCTAATTTGGTTTGTGCACTCTACGCGCAGTGCCCGCACCCGGTGTGGACAAACAGCATCATAAGCGGCGATTACAGGAACTTGAAGCTATACCGGGTGACAGCGGCGCTACGTTCCAAGCCCTGGACACGAATGCCTCGGGGTGGCAGCCGTCTACTTCGACTGGGCAACATTCTGGAGCCCGCTGGGACTGCCAGTGCGTTACCATCTGAAACCTTCATTGAACAGCCACGCATTTTGTTCCGAACGCTTTTATTTTGCTCCATTTTGTTCCGAAACGCTTTTGTTTCTTTTTGATCCGGAGCGCGTGAAAGCGCATCTCGCGGCACGAGCCCTTGTCATTGACAGTAGAGCCCCTAAATGAGCTGCGCTTAGAGTACCGGCGCTCCGTTCCCCGACATTGTTGTGGGCGCCGCCATTTTGGTTCATATGCAGAGCAGACGCAACTGTCGATCGTCATGATTCAAAAGTGCGACTTCCTCAGCATTAGATTCGGTGTTAGGAAGGTCATGTAATATTGCTTTGCTCTCTCGCGAACTGTTTAATCATTTGTGGAGGGCAGAAAAGCGTTTCCTGTGATTTCAGATAAAGCTTCAGATAACTGGCAACCATGATTTTTAGACACGATATGGCCAAGTTCCGTTACTCTGAAGCGTAGCTTATTTAGTGGCACTAATCGAGGGTATACGACGGCAAGTTTTATGAGCAGGCAGTTTGCACACGAGCCAGATTACAGCCGCCGTCGCTGACCTTCTCTGGTCTTGAAGAAGTGCCCAACCACTGAACCGGGTGATGACGAGCCTCCACGAAGGCCTACGCTGGGGGAGACGGGCACAGTAGAATCTAAAATGGCAATAATGCGTCCTGCTGCAGTAATGATGCCGTGAAGTTACCGGAATAAGAGGAAACAAAAACTGAAGGTCGGTTATGGCGGTGCCCACAGACAGCTGCCGAAAAGCGTCTATAGGCTCGTAGAGTGATGTCTCGTTATTATAGACAACCCTGTTCCCCCACCATAATGTGAGTTGTCCATAATAACGAGACAAAAATGCATATATTTTCCAGTCCCGAAAAATGGTGTCCATATAGCGGGGTATTTATATTAACGAGACACGACTGTACTTGGTTTTTCAGAGAGCGCGTGCAGTGGGCATTGAATACTTACAAAAGCCCCAAGTTTAGAGCGCGTTATTAACGTTGTGCGTGGCTCGGGCGTAGCAAGGAGAGGGGAAAAAAGTGAAGCTTTCGAAAAGCTGTGAAAATATGCTATCTGGTAGAAACACCGCATCGGCCACTGGACTAAGTTATCTTTGTATCTTCGGATGTCATCTCCAGTGAGTACAAAATCATACTTCCACGTCTGCCAACCGATAACCTCGTCCTCAATTCCGTACTTCTCCACGCCGACATAACTACTAGGCCGTATACGGCCCCGAGATTTCGGATTATCGGGGGGGTGGGGTGGCGCAAGTGCAGCTTAGGCCCGATCTTCCGATATGGTCTCAAAGACTTAATCGACCTAAAATTTATTAAAGCCACCGGACAATTTCAGAATAGCCGTGTGGATGGTGACGTGCGTCAAGGTCCAGCTTTGAGCTCCTAATGGATGTCTTGGAGGTTGTCGATGCTTCGAGACACACTCCCACGTCACAGCGTTCTTGAGGCTCGACGAAAGGGACGTTCCCTCTGCTACAGTGCCCGACCCCGGTGTCGAGCGAAAACGACCCAGCACTTCCTCCCAGAACCGACCCCTCCAGCTGGAGATGATGATGACAACTCATCAACCACAGAAGTTGTCGGGGAAGACGTTGCAGCATGCGAGGAAGAGACCGTGGCCAGCTGCGAGGCAGCGCCGACAGCCAGTGAGACGGATGCGGTGCTGTGGTCCCAAGTCTTTCCAGAAGGACTCGGTCATCAGAATGGCTCTGTGCCACTTGATGAGGGGCCTCTTACACGTCTAACGACGAATTCCACTGGCCGTTTTGGAACGCGCCGGGATCAGTTGACGAGATCCGGAATGGAGCACACGATCCGAACGGGGTCGCGCCGCCTACGGATCCCTGTGGAACATGACCACTGCTCCGGGATCGGCGGATGCCTTCCCGTCATTCACCTGCCCACGAATCCCCTTTCCGCGGCCACCGCGGTCGTTTCGAAGACGTTTTCGTAATCGCGGCGCTAACACGTGCTCCGACGCACGAGCGGCAAGAATGGCTCAGTAGCTTCTAGCAAAGGTTGCCGGAATGCCGTAGCGCGGCAAAACCTTCTCTTCTCCTTGCTGAAAACGAACCGGCTGTCGAGCCAAGGGGTAAGCGTAAGCGGCCATTACGAATTCTTCTGAGGTTGGCTATGTATTTCCGGGAAAGGAAGTCACCTGTGTGCGCCAAGGGCTGGCCCGGCTGGCTTACGGTTGAATCCGCCGAAATCGTTGGAGCGACTTTTCTCGGATCCAGATCGAGATCTGGAGCGGGAGCTAATCCAAAACGACCAGTGGAACACGTCCGTCTCGATCCCGATAGCCCAGTGAAATAGGCTCGCTCCAGAAAAGTTGATCCCGGCGCGCTCCAAAACGACCAGTTGAATTCGCCATAAAAAATTGGAAGCAGGGAGGCTCTGGGCATCAACACTCTTCTAAACCACAAGGTAACCAAAAACCGCTCGATGTCAATCAGAGCGTGGACCTCAAATCCCCTTAAAGTAGTCTCATAGACCCTACCTTCCTTTACATTTTACCACCTTAAATGTAAGAGGCCTGAGGAGCTAAGCGGAAACAATGCCAACTGTTAAGGCTCTTGAAGCACGGGCGCATTGACATAGCGGCCGTACAAGAGACTACATTATCAGCAGAGACGAGGACATTGTAGGGTGATTTCAGATAAGATCGACCAAAGGGTGGCTGGTCGACATTTTTAAATCAACTGATGTTTTTATATTCCATTGTCTAGTGTCTGGTATAAAGGAGTCCACACTTAGTTTTCACCAGAAAAAAAATTTGGCGACAGGAACATTCGTAAGGCATGAAGAGGTGGACAGTTGCATTAACGTGCACTGACGGAGGGGGCACGTTTGAAATTGAATAACTAAAATTATATAATTAGGAAAATTCTAATACTTTTTAGAAACAAACTATGGGTACAGCTTGCTTGTAATATATAGTAATAATATTAATTTAGGTTATATTTATTTTTCTAACAATTGCCAAACATGCCAGCTCAAACGACAAATGGCAAAATTTGGAGGCCCGTATCTTATGAAATAATTTAATCATCATCATATACTTTTCAGATAGTATTTTACTTATATATGGCTATTATTTAAAATATATATTAGGTATCTGAGTGATACTATAATTGTGATATATTTAGGCAAACACGGGGGAAAAATCAAACAACGAAAACTTCCGATGCCAATAAAAAAAAAAACACCACCTTCGATATTTTTTTTTAATTTGGGTACCTTGTTATACGCTATTTCGGCATTCATTTCTATTAAAAACATGTTGCATTATTTTATTGAGAAATAAGATATAACTCCCCAAAGTAGTGTTCTTTCTCAAAGCCTACACTCTGAGTTCCAGTTTCACGAAACTAGCACACATCTTTCATATGTTTTTATTCAGATGAAGTCATTGATAACTAGAGCAATCGGTCACACAGTAAAAGTAAGGAGAAAGTATATACAGAATTTTATTTACAGCGTACAAAGAGGTATCATATGAGAAAGAGAAAGGGGGACTAGTGATTCGAGAAAAGAGATGCAGTGTGAAGTTTTAGTTTCCGGTATATTTTATATTTAGAATAAAAGAAATAACTTTACTTCCACTCACAAAAAAGATATACTACTGAAATTGTTTAGGTTGGCTATGTATTTCCGGGGACAAACTATTTCAGGCGAAGGGTGCCACCGCGCCGGACTGTAGCAGCTTCGATACTCTCGGTGTACGAATGGATCGTGGCAAGCCGAGATATTTTATCCTGCGCGAGGATAACGTTTCGGGATTCTCGTATGGTGATCAGATAAGGATTATAAGCAATCACCAACTAAAACATCAGGTTAAATACCCCGCGAAGAAAAGTGTGATAAATAGATAACCGGGACCGGCGCAAGATGCCGCTATGGGCCTCCTGCGCTGAAGCTTTGAACAAACTGTGTCGCCCTCGTTTTGGGTAGTACAAGCTCACCTGGTTGGGACTCCCACTATTATGGCGCCTTCGCCGTGATTTTTGTCCTTCTGTGTAGTGCAGAATAACGGAAAAACACCTTTGGACGTCCGAAATTGGCTACATTCAACGCCTCATGACAATCGAAAGTTCCGGATTCATGCCACCACCGCTGGGGTACGCGTCTCGTATCTCTAAGTGGTGACGTTGGAACATCTGCCGTCCCGACGTTTTTGTTTTTTCGTCCCCTTATGTTTCTCTGGCATGCGTGATACGGCGTTTCTAGGTTCACGCTCTTATCGTCTTTGGCCTGTGCTTCGACGGCGTTAGCATTTTTCGCGGAACACGTTATCGTGTTCTGCGCCAGAGCAGGCACGCTTCTATATGTGTGGCAGTTTGAGTCGCTCAAGTTTGTGCTACCCAAAACAAGTCCTAAACAAGTCATTTTTTGCAGCGCCTCCTGGGCAACGCAGGAGGCCCAAGGTCAATTCATATAGGTCGCGAAAGTGGAGCAAAAAAGCGGCCCAAAACCAATCGTCAGCGTCATCACCCTGGAGGCCGCGCTACCGCAGCGCGACTGTGTTTTGCGCGGCGAAACACTAAGCTGATAAAATATTAAAGACACATTTTTGGTGTTTAATATAGTTTAATTTAAATCAAAGTATTATTTATTCATAATAACTTAGTTTAAGCATGTTCAGTTAGGTGAATTTATTAGGTTATGTTTAATATGTATTATGTTGTGCATACTCGTTGCGACCTCTACAACGTCGCTATTACGGGTGTTTACGCCGTCGGCAGAAGTTCGCAGTCCTGATACACCTCGTGTTTGCATTGGTTGCGTTTGCCAGTGTGCCTGCATTTCTGTAGCTCCCATCAAACTTTCACTTTGCAATCGTTTAACGAATTCGTAGTCTTTTTAGTTTTCCCACGTGTCCGAGTGCAGAACGGTTTGTACTGGTTGAATCCTATTGCGCCGTTCTTCGGGTTTTGTCGTCGAGCGCCCGCCGGGCGCGTTCAACGTTCGTCGGGACAATGAGCCGGCCGCATGCAAAGAGGCGCTGCTCGGTAGCGCGATACCCAAGTGATGACTGCACCGCTGGCATCACACTTCGTCGTTTTCCTGCAACAGCAGCTGTGTCCGCTGCAACTATGTCTGATGTCTGTTGTCCGGTGATGTCTGGTAAGCTCTTGACCTCTTCTATGGGCCCTCATGCATGCTCATTTATTAATAGGCACCCATTGATCGAGCTTTTTTGGGCCCAGTCTTCATTCCAAGCTGCGCGAGACGAAACTGATCTCAGATATTAGTGGCGGCTTTGCGTGACCTCTGCTGAATGACTGCGTGACAACAAAAACCTAGCAAGGAACAATGATTGAACATTTCGTTTTTATCGAACTTTCATATTACGGTGAGAATAACACTAAAACCTCCTTTCTGTTGGAAACGTGTTTGGTGTCGTCCCTCTAACATGCTGACGACTGTCAGGTCTACTTGCTGTGGATGTCGTGCTCGGGAATCTAGTAATGTAGTCGTCTGCGTTGTCAACTTATCTAACCTCACGGGCACAGAGGTGTGCTCCGCGCTCATGGTGTTCGCTGAACCCAAACGGGAAACTAGGTACAATGATGTCACTAGTTTATCGCTAACATTATAGTGTAATCTTGTTTCTTTCCTAAATGTCCACTGAAGGCATTTGGCCTGTTCAGTTTAGCCCAGGGTATGTAAAGTAATACACTGCTTCACATTCAGGCGGAGGGTTTGGGTTCAGTTCTGCCGGAACACAAGCCTAAAGAACAAGACACCACAGCAGCTGCGGGATCGGGTGGTATGGCCAATTGATCAGCGAGGGCGAGCCCACACCGGCCAGCAGCAGTAGCACCGGTGGGCCCACATCATCACGGTGTCACACGCACCGCACTACGGAGCAATGTAAAAGCAATTGCATATTGGCGGAGAAGTGTTGCAGGCAATGTTTCTTATATATTTTGGACTGTCGCGTAGTAGCCATCCTATTTATGATAGAGTGTGTTCCCAGTACTTGTGCTTTCTTGGGAAACATGCAAAACATGTATGACCATGTTTTTAATCTAGCTTGTCACATGCCGCAGGAATATCCTGAAACAATGCAATGACTGATGTTTTTGACAGATTTTTTATTTGCCTCTTTATTGCTTTGCAGATATAGAGAGCAGTCTCACGGCTCTGACCTGTAGCACGAAGACTAGCCCTCCAACCAGAGTTCTGTTTGGACAAGTAAGACCGTCCCTGGTACACGCAAAACGCATTTGTAGGGTGCTGAGAAGTGAGTTGTGGCGGCAGGTCAGACTTTTTTATGACTGTCTTCGAGTTCTGTGTTGCGCTTGTCCGTACCTACTCGCTTGTGATTGTCCCTTCTGTCGCGCAAAAACCTCTAGACTGAACCAGAGTTCATGGTGAGTTTTGATAGTGTGCATTGTTTACGACAGTCTTTAAGATTACTTTGTTGCGTAGTACTTGACCAGCTATAGCTGGTTCAGCTTTTTGCAACCTCTCTGTCACTTTGTTTCCTTTGTTTTGTTTTTTGTAGTGGATTACACATACGCGATGGATGGACATGGTCTGCCTTCTGGAGGAAACTATGTGTGGGCGCCCGAACCTTCCCCTACCGATTATGATGCTTCGGTAACTTCGACGTCTGCAGTTTCTCACCAACGTAGGTATCAGTCATTATGCACAAAGCTTACTTGTACTTCCACATTTTCTACAGTGGAGGCGCATTGCTTCTTTCATTGTTTCCCGAAACGTTTCATAATTGCTTTTGCTTTCTCCTTGCAGAGTCCTGTGCCACCCACACCGAGGGCAAGGGGAAGATGGACGTGTTGAGGGCCAAACTTCGACAGCTTCGGAAACACAACAAGAGACTCCAGCAACGACTGCAGCGACGGCGTCATATGCTGAATTTCACTGAGATAGTTGAAAGTGTACGTAGTCTTGTGTCTCCAGCCGTTGCTGCCCTTGTGGAAGCTCAGCTGAAGATGAGCACTACAAGCAGGTTCGGCAGGTGGTGGTGCAGCTAGAACAAAGCCTTTGCCTTGGGCTTGTACTTTCACAGCCCTAAGGGTTTCCGGTACTGTAGGGAATTGTTGAGGCTCCTATCCGTTAGGTCGTTACAGCTTTGGCTTCAGCGTGTTCCCCTGAGGGTTGGTTTTTACCCAGAAGTTTTCGAACTTGTCAAAAGACGTGCAGCTTCTTCTTCAACAGAAGACAAGCCATGTATCACTGTCTTTGACGAGATGCACGTCACGAAAGAGCTCTCGTACAGCCCCTCTGTGGACAGGTTTAAAGGGCTCGAAGAAAGTAACATCGGAAGAGGCCATAACCTCGCAAACAAAGCTCTTGTGTTTATGGCTTGTGGGAGCCGAGAGTGAAAGACGAGGCAGAGGGCTCGTGACAGGCGGTCGGCGGAGAAGACACGAGCTGGCGCGAGACAGAGCGTGCTGTGCGAGGCTGGAGCTGGGCAGGAACGACGGTGCCAGGCTGCCTGGCCTGGCCTACGGCGAACCCCGGAGCGGTCCACCACCGAGGTTCGAAGTCCGGACCGGTGGAAACGGCAAGCCCTGGCCATCTGGCCTAGGCCATGACGATCCCGGGGTAGTTCCGCAGCGAGAATCGGGCAGTGATAGCCCGGGACAGCCAGCCTACGCAGCGCTTGCGTGGGGAGGCCGACCCGCAGGCCTGGACACGGACTCCGACTGCGAGCTCTGATCGACGGGCGACAACAAGGGTCGGCGGGCCCGGACTGCCGGCTCTTAACGACGGGCAACCGGGAGGTACAGTAAAAAAAAAAAAAAAACACTGAGGTTTTGCAGCAGGGCCAAAAATCCTTGATTGTCTTATTGTAGTCTTTAAGGAGTACATTAGCTATTATAATAAGCTGTAACGCTCGACTATCAAGCCACTCGTGAAAGCTGGTATCGTCGGTTCGACGTCAGTGGATTGAACGTCGAATTGTTGTTTTGGGGTGTTACATATGGGACAAGGGGTGTACCTCCTTACACCCCTTATTTCTGAGAGTGTGTCCGTCGTCGAAAGCCGGCAGTCCGGGCACGCCGACCCTTGTTGTCGCCCGCCGATCAGAGCTCACAGTCGGAGTCCGTGTCCAGGACTGCGGACCGCCCTTGCGCCGTTCCCACGCCAGCGCTGCGTAGGCAGGCTGTCCCAGACTATCACTGCCCGAGTCTCGCTGCGGAACCACCCCGGGATCGTCGTGGCCTAGGCCAGATGGCCAGGGCTCGCCGTTTCCACCGGTCCGGACTTCAAACCTCGCTGGTGGACCGCTCCGGGCTTCGCCATGGGCTAGGCCAGGCAGCCCGGCTCCGTCGTTTCAGCTCAGCTCCAGCCTCGCTCAGCACGCACTGTCTCGCACCAGCTCTCACCCTTGGCTCCCACAAGGTTAAGCTAGATGAACTTGAGTTTTCCCTGGATCAATATCAAAATTTTGGTGTCCCAGCATGCAAAACTGAATTTTTCATTCAATTTAAAATATGTTAGATTCATTCGACCCTCGCTGTACAGTGCTAGATGACGTCGCTCACTTGAATGGTGGAACAGGGTGTCTACCAAATTACTTATTCCGAATTCCACAATTTTCCCAAGGTTTTGCTGACTATTTCAATAAAATGTTGACCGTTACTTTGGTTCAGGGAGTGCTTAGTGGCCTGCGCTGCCTAGTGACGTGTCGGGCAACGTTATTCAGTGCAGCGGCACCAGCCTGCAATCATCGGGCTTCGTTGAACGCTGCCGTTCCACTTTCACTTATCATTCTTGAACTTTTTTATGGTGCCCTTGATTTTACCCTGTCCTTCCAATATAATCCGCATTACTTCAGAATTTTAGGTTTTCCAAGTTGGTAGACACCCTACACATCCTCTGCATGATTGAAGAGTGTGTGAGAACAAGCGTTGGCCTCGATGTTTACTCGTGCAGTGTGACGACTTGAAACAAAAACCTGGATTAATGTTTGGTTGTCTGAGTTATACAAAAGTATATCAAAATGCGATGAAAGGTAAATCAGTGAGTCAGTATGGTGCTAACAATTTGCAACAGAGCGAATTGATAACCTTTTTCTAATACTTTCTTTCCTGTCTATTTGTGGCAGTTTCTTGCGTACTAGCGCTCACATAGACAGTCCAAGGACAGTCAAGCTGTGGAGCACAATAGGTTTGTGTCGAGCGCATTTACTATAACGAAAGGTCTCAATTTTCAATCTCTTGAAGCATTAATTCATGTGGACATTCAAATGCAAAAGACGTGCATGGCCCCGCACTTCCACCTGTGATTGATATGGTTAAATTTTGTTACGAGATCTTAACGTGAACAGTGCAAGATAAATGCGTAAAGGTGCCTCCTGTTGAGACTATTAATTGCGTGCATAGAGTTGTCCAAACCTCATTTCGCTATGTTTCCAACGCTATATCTCTATCTTTAAGTGTCCTGTGGTGGTGGTGTAAGTTCGTATATAATAAACTGTGTAAACCAAGCTTGTGCCTTTTTGTCTTTCTTGGCAAACAAGCCATTGTTACAATAATAAGTATGCCTTCATAGGCGTGCTGTAACATACTGCTTAGTTGAAAAAGATGGTAACTTATTGGTAGTTCCCAGAACTGATAAAAAACTGGTTCTTTTGCAAGAGGGATTACATGGGAGTGATTGATACAAACAAGGTTATGACGCGTGAAGCAAGGTATGAAGGACGGTACTTGCGCAGGCATCTAGAACATCTATAAAAGCATTTCAATTTCGCGCCACCGGTGAAAATCATTTAAATTTCGCGCCAAAAACAATCGTGACGTCACAATCATGAGGAAATTGCGTCATTTCGTGTTTCTTTTAATAAAGCTTCACTTCCTGTACGTCACAGGCAAGCATGACTAATGACAATGCCGCACATCTCCCAGATGGCGCTGCGCCCCATGAACCGCCATTTTTGCGCCTATGGGCTTCTATGGAAGCTTCGCTACCATCCATACATATACCTTGGGAGGCCTATGACAGCCATCACGTGGCGTCTGCCTCAGCCACCGTGATGGGTGACGGAGCTCGCGCATGCTATGCATGCTACAGATAACGCTTCGCGGCACCTTGCGCCAGTCCCTGTTATCTCGTGGGCGTTGAACGGAAGCGAGCGAAAAAAGCATGACTGCGAACAAGAAAAGACGCGCATGCGCAAGGCGTGAGTCTTGAGAGCGGCAACGCGCCGTGAGAAGGCGCAGCCAGTGTTTTCGGCTGGCGCTCCCGTGCCCCGCAAACTTTTGCTCCCGACTGTACGTAGGTGAACGCGGCGTTGAAGAGCGGGGTTTTCCTTTCCATTGGTAAGCCCGGAAAGCTTTTACTTTATAGGCAAACACGCTTGAACCTAGTGTACCTCTCCGGTGTGCTACTTTAATTGTGCGGGGGTTAAATTCACGGAAAAAACAGTACCACTTGCAAAGATTGGTAAATGACGAAAATATAGGTGTATTTGTCCTTCAGGAAACCAAAATGGATGATGACGAACAGATAATGCAGGCTTTAAAACCATTCATGAGCAGATATGAAATAACAGTGAGTCATGCCATCGGCAACTCAGCAGGGTGGTTTTTATTTCTTTCCAAAACTATTGAACTAACTGATCTAAAAGTCGCCACTGACAATGAAGGGCGACTTATTAATTGTGATTTCAAAATGAAAAATCAACCTTGGCGGGTGCTGTGCGTTTACACGCCAAATAGAAATAATGACAGGGAAACATATTCTCGAGAAGTAGAACTGTACATTAACTGTGACAGATATGTTGTTCTCTTAGGCGATTTCAACTGTGCAAGTCGGCCACAAGATAGGTCTTCAGCTAATCTGCTTAGCGACAAGAGCGCGCAGCTTTTGCAAACAATAATGGATGATAACGAACTACAAGACGTCGCAGAGATGCTTAATACGCAAAACGAATTACGTTTCACACATTAACAGTTTTCCTCACATGCACGTTTAGACAGGATCTATGTTTCTACAGACCTTGCCCCATACACCATGGGATGCACTGTCAAACCGCGCCCCTTCAGTGATCATTGTCAAGTAACTGTAATGGTGGGGAAGAAGGAAAAATCACGGCCCAAGTCTAATTGGTAACTCTGGAAACTTAATGTCACCCTGCTAAAAGATGAAATTTTTACAAAAGGAGTGATAAGCATTTTAAAGAAAATAACTGCGCGTAGGGGCCTAAGTTACATGGAGAAATGGGAGGATTTTAAGTAAGAAGTTAAAGCATTAGCAATAAAAGGTCGTCTATTTTAAACTTTAATTCAAAGAAGGAAGAAAAAATGATGCAGCAATACTGGCACAACTTGCTCAAAGACGAGAGCGATAAACCGGGTGGACTGAGTACAGAGATAAATGAACTAAAAGCGAAGCTTCAGATATTTCAAGATAAACGGTATCGTGGAGCGGTTGTGAGGGCAAGGGCTGAAAAGTTTCTTCTGGGCGAACAGCCCACAAAGCGTGCGCTGGGTGACGAACGGAAGTTTGCGCTTGCAAAGGAGATAACGTCTGTGGACCAAAACGGTGTTGTCAGCTCTGACAAAGACGACATTAAAAAGGTGTTTGTCGCTTACTATGTCGAACTGTTTGGAGGCAAGGACATGACGGCCATCAATGATCTGCTCCGGACAGCACCAGAGCTCTCGCAAGAAGCGAAGAAGGATGGAAGAACCCATCAAACTGGCTGAGATCGATAGAGCTATCGAGGGACTGGCCGCCCACAAAACGCCTGGTCTTGACGGTCTCTGCGCAGAGTTTTATCAGCACTTCCGCGCCCAGCTTTGTCCCTTTTACCTTGAAGTTGTACGAGAAGCTTATGAACTCCAGGCGTTACCGCCTTCGTTCTTACAGTCGCACACGATACTAATACCAAAATCAAATGACACTCTTAAACGACGACAGCCGTCGGGCTATCGCCTGATAGCGTTAAGTAACGTTGATTACAAAATATTTGGAAGGATTTTGTCTAGACGAATCCAACATGTAGTGACTGATCTGGTGGGGGAACACCAGACTTGTGGGATTAAAGGCAGAACTACCCAGAGAAACATTTATGTATACATGAATGTTTGTCTGGATAGTTCGTCTCAATAATGGTTCGAGCTATAGCTCGAACCATTATCGAAAGTGCCAATTCCGAGCGAAGTCAGGTTGCAATGATACAAATTTATCTGGAGAAGGCTTTTGACAGAGTGTGCCATGGTACACTATTGCATATTTTATCTAAAGCTAATGTTGGGAAAGTTATTTGTGAAGGCATTAAGATGGCGTACACTGGATGCACCACACGATTGGTTATAAATAACTCCGTTACTGAAAAGATAAATATTTTCTGTGCGGCAGGGGTGCCCTATGTCACCATTGTTGTTCAGTCTTTATCTTGAGCCGCTATGTTTGAGCATTATAGAGAACGAGCACGTGGAGGGGTTTACGATGGGTAGCGCGGAAGTAAAAGTTTTAGCGTACGCCGACGATATTGCTGTGTTTTGTAAGGACAAAAGCAGTGTCACAAAAGTTTTGAGTTATGTAAAAAGTTCTGTGATTTGACAGGAGCCAAGATCAATAGGGAGAAGTGTCTTGGCGTATGGTGCGAGGACTGGACCACAAAGCCAACTTGTTTTTAGGGCATTCAGTGGAGCGACTCTCCAAACAAGTACCTTGGAGCTCCGCTAGATCACTTGAAAAAAAGCACGCCATATTGGGATGGTGTTGCAAAGAATTTAAAGGAACATACGGGTAAATGGGGTGGTCGCAACATGTCAATTTTTACAAGAGCTACAGTGTGTAATATTTTTTCATTGCAAAACTTTGGTACGTGTTACAGGTATTATACTGCACGCGCAGCTGTATTCAAAAGATGCATAGGGTGTTTGCTTTGTTTATTTGGAAGAGTGCTGGGGAGCCGATGTGAAGAGATCATCTTTTTCTGCGTTCTTCCAAAGGAGGACTTGGGTTACCACATTTGTTTATCCGACAACTCGTTTGGCGTTTTCTTTATTTACGTGATCAGAGGCACCCGCTTCTGCGGGTTATATTTCAAACAAGGCTAACAAGCTTCATCCCGTCTTTCATTGTATCTTCGGACATTGGCCCCCTGCAAAGATGGTTGGATTTGTCTAAGAGGTTATTGAAGCTTTTAAGTTTTTAAGTGTAAAGTATTCTTACGAATATTTGGCTTCGGTCACCCGAAGAAAGTTGTATCGCGACTTGCTTGACAACCTTTTTCCCGTACCGCTGTATCGGAAGTATTTCGAAGATAAACCAGGACAGGACGTCTTGACTCGAGTTAAGAAAATGGCCATACCTCCAGCAGCAAAGTCGTTTTTCTTTCGCTTGCACAGAGAGACTTTGTCTGTGAATCTGTGGCTTGGAGAAAGGGGTTTAATTGTGCCTGGCGGAGTCAACTGCCCACTGTGTAAGGAAGCCGAAACGATTGAGCATGCCTTCCTGTACTGTTGGGATGCCGTTTTTCTTTGGGATGTTTTGAAAAGAACCTTAAAAAAGGAATTGTGCATAACGTCGTATACGATTCATTCCTGTTGAGCCTTATTCTGTTGTTCCATATGACATGGATATGGTTCTTGCGCTCTTCGGTCTATGGAAGTCTCGTATGTCTGTGAGGCATGCTGAACAGCCCCCGAAATCTGCCCGCCTGTTTTTCATTAAGTTGATTACACAAGTCAAGAGTGGATATGAGTACAGCCAGACACTGCCCGAGTGGGCAGATACCTTGGATAGTCTGTGAAAGATAAGGGAATTTTGAACGTACAGCTGCCCGAAAGGATCGGGTACTGGGTTTTAGTGGAAACGTGTAAATACGCGCTAAATAAAAAAATATAAAAAAAAACGATACCGCAGCTAGAGCGTACGGAACCGCGACCTACGCAGCCCCGAAAGCGGACGTTCGTGGTAATAGTTAGACAAAACATTTCAATGCAAATACTCCGGTGTTTCTTTTCTTTTTTGGTATGCAATGCTTTTTTTTTACATATAAACGTGCACCTATTGCAATCAGCAATTATATTTAGAAAAAAGCGAGTTAGAAAACCTGGAATAGAAAACGCAAAATGGGAGCATATATATGCTCTCATTTCGTCAGTTAACGATCAGATAGAAGTAGATGATATTTTATATCGGATCTCGTTATGATGTAATGAAAAAAAATATGATGGTAAACACCCAGAAAACGCAATACATGCACTTGACGAATAAGAAAAATATATTTTACTTTGACTACGAGCTTGACTCTGTCAGGCTTACTAAAGTTGACAGCTATAAATACTTAGGTGTGATTATCACTAGCGATCTGAAATGGAACAAACATGTAGATTATGTAACAAAAAAGGCCACTAAAAACTGTGGTATTTACGAAGGAAACTGTATAAGACACCTCCCTCGGTTAAGCTTGTTGCCCACAAAGCTCTTGTAAGACCAACACTGGGGTATGCTTCCGAGGTGTGGGATCCCTGGCAGGCCACGCTTTCTAATGAGCTTGAAAAGGTTCAATCACTTGCGGTGCGTACAATATTTTCTGATTTCAGGACTACGACGTCTGTAACGGAGCTAAAAAAAAAAAAAGCAGGCAGACGTGCAGCCCTTGAAAAAAAGATAATGCCAACGCCTGAAATTATTTTTTCAGATTTATAATAATCTTCTAAAAATTGACAGCTCTAAATATGTAACACCCAAAAGTGACACCGTTCAGAGCGCTTACATCACCCGAAAGTCCTCGAACCCATTCACGCCCGTATAAATATATTTAAACAATCATTTTTTTGTGCAGGCTATAGATTTTTGCAATAAGCTTCCAGGTGCTGTTATTGCTCTCAAATTGATGTGATTTCAAAAAAGCTCTTCGAGTGTTGTTTAAATTTAAAAAAATATATATATATACTTTTGTGTCTTTGCCACTCCTCTGAAAGCGGATTTGTAACACCGGCTTTTTTATTGTGTGTGTGCGCGATGTACAGAATGGAGTGTACATTGCTTGTTTTGTATTATCCACTCCTGCTTTGGCCCTTAACAGCACTGGCAGTATTGTGAAATAAAATAAAAAAGATAGCTGGCCAGGTATGATGTTTCCGTATAGGCGAGGCAAGCCGAAGCTGATCGCTGCCACGCTTGTTGGCTTGTCTTGTTCCTCCTCCGCGTCGTCGCGTTGTCGCGAGTATTACGTACGGTACAAAGAACCAAAGAGATGAAGCGGCGAAGTACGTTGCAGAGAAGACTTCTGCTGTCCCAGTTAAAGTGGCGAGAAGTAGAAAATTTGGTTTGTTTGAGAAATGAGAAGAAGCACCGTGGTTTTCGATCAAGGCATCCTCCACATGAGAGACGAGGATTTTCGGAAGCAATTCCACTTTGAGAAAGCTGACCTGGGTGCCCTTCTATCGGCTCTGTAGATGGCCCGAGTCTTTCAACTCGGCGCAAGGTGTTGTTGTGCCGGGTGACGAAGCACTCTGCATTATGCTGCGGCGTCTGGCCTACCCCGACTGAACTCTTGTATACACGAGAGTCCAGCCTTTGGGTGACGCAAAAGGGTTTACAGCTCGCACCTCGCGGAGAAGGCAGAGGTCTTCGTCGACCGTGAACCGCAGACTGAGGGTTGCCGGCATGGTCCGTCGTTTCGCGGGCGCATCAGACGCAGCCATCTTGTCATGGAGAGCGGACGAGCGGAACTGCTTCCTACTCCGCTCTGCACCGTCGAGACGTCGAGAGCGTTACGTACGCTCCCTGCGGTAACTACGCTCCCTGCGGTAACTACGCTCCAACTCAGAGCGGGCCGCGCATGTGCAGTGGTGACTCCGCCCTCCGCAGAGCGGACCGGGCGCACGAAAACGGTCTACTAAAACTCCCTAAGGTTCCAAAAGCTTTTATTACGCTTCCTTCAGCGCGACGCGAGTCTCTGACATGTAATGCACAATTTTCTAGTGTCTTGACTTGCTTGCTTTGGTATTCAAGGTTTCTTTCCTAGATCACTGTGCACGTTGCATTTGTACGTGCCGTAATGGACCATTGTCGTACGGAGATGGTCGGTCGAGGCGCCGTGTCCCCTGCGCGGCATTCTCGCGTTTGTCGCGTTGCGTCATCTGTCGGCAGAACATCGAAAACGGGTTAGCACAATATGCCAATGCTGTCGTCCTGCGAACACCCAGGCTCAGCGGCGTCGGTGGCGTCCCTCGTCTTGAGATAATTAATGATGATGATGACGATTATTAAGGTTTTAATGGCGCAATGACAGCAAAGGCCATATTGAGCCAATTCAATGTTGTTTAGAATGCATTAAACAAAACGGTTTGAGAGAACAGGATAACAATTACAACAAATGTAAATAGCCAGTTTTTTTTTTTTTTCAAGTAGTAACAAACACGGCGAAAACGCACTAAAGGACAGTAACTATGTAAACACTATGGAAGAAAGGGAAGATGACCTCTAAAAGTTAAGGGAAGCTAGACCGGCGCAGTTTATGGTGAAATGGACAATGCCATAAAATGTGCAGCACTGTAAGTCCTTTGCATCAATGTGCACAATGTGCATCGATCTGTTCCCTTTACATTTTCGCCACGAAGAAAATGCAAGTGCTTCAAGCGTGTGTGGCCAATCCTCAGGCAGCAGGGCAGAACCTTTACACGCCATTCCCTGTGAAACGAATTCTCCCGCAGTGCCAAGACGGGCTTAATGACATGAAGTTTATTGTCACATTCTCTGCCCCATCAAGAGTGATTTCTTCAAAAGCGGTTTCAAATCTTCATGGGGTAAGCCAAGAGTTGCTATGAAATCCTTGGCACATGCTGCAAATCTATCAATACGCTTTCTCATTCCCTGGAATCCTAACATGACTCGGTACCCAACAAAGTTGTATGCTATATCCGAGTTGAAGGGCTTCATTTAATTTACCTAGTACATACAGGGTAAAAAGATTCTTTGTAGGGAGTCGCGAGGAAACGGCTAGTAACACGCTTTGAGAATCCACAAAGAGAATAGCTTTCCTTATATTGTTTAGTATGTGTTCAACAGCTAGCAAAAGGTCACAGAGCTTTGCGGTAAGGATGCTTGCTACACAGTTAAAGCTGCACTAAAGACGTTTCTGAGATCGTCTGTTCTTGGTGATAACTAATCTTACCGGCTCCAAGCATCCTAGAAGTCCAACAATTATACTTGTGCGACGTCTATTTCGGAATATTTCCCCACTAAAAATGTGATAAAAGTTCGTGCCACGCCCCTTCCTAAGCGCAAAAATCTGGAGCACAGAATTCAGCGGAGGCGCCGGCGGCGTGAAGATGGGCGCGCGTCAGCCAATAACAAGCCGCCTCTCTCGGAAAGACGACTTGTTGATCTGTTCTAGAGCAGACTTGGAAGTAATCCGTTACAAGTAACGGGATTACTTGTAAATAATTACTTTTCTTGTAATTTAGTAATTAATCTGTTACTTTTTGAAAATATAATTTGTAACGTAATCTCACTACTTTTTTCAGTAACGAATTACTGAAATTACTCGTTACAATTCTTCCGTCCCGTCGAAGGGAGAAATAGGGGAAGAAGGGCGATGCAACGGTCTTCGCTCTTTTAGCATGGTAACACAGGATTCTGGTGAGGTGCTGGTGAGGGAAAGGAATTCACGGAAAGCACGACAGCCCAGCCACAGACCGTTTCTCGACTGCTTCATACGGCCAGCCAGGCTGGGAGGATTCGACGCTCTACAAAAAGGCAACAGGCTTCGACTTATTGGAAAACGAACGGACTGCTTCGAGCTTACAAAAAAGCAAAAAACGAATGGACCATAAAACTGGCGTGGGGTTCGTGTCGAGCGGGACCGTGGACAGGGTGACCGTGTTGCATACGTCCGCTCCCTTCCTCCCCCCCCTCCTCTACCCTCCTTCTTCCCTCCCCACTCCTCCGCGCCTTGTTCCTCCAAAACAATTTTATTTTTAAATGAAACCGTGCTTTGCTTGTTGATGTTTCCGCCAATACACACGCTCACCCCGTGAACAGAGAGGCAGCTCTAATGAGACTTCGACCCTGCTCATCCTTGACAGCGCTGTGAAAGCTGAATACTGGCTGGGCCAATCAGTTACGTGGCTCCTGTCACTTGGCTTTACACTAGCGGATGCGTAGGGCAAAAACATGAGGGATGCGATGGCGGCAGTTCATTGGTACAAGAAAAATCTAGCATCAACCCTTCTGTCAGTTTAAACAGTAACTTTCGACAGCAGGCAATAAGCTGGTCGGGGAGCACGACAAAACGGCTTGGGACATCCAAGCTGAGTCCGTGTTCTTAAAAACGAGAATGCCAGGGTTCTCGTCATCGGATCGGCCTGCGGGAACTTAGACCGAAATTTTAGGGAAAGGAAACATAGCCCGAGTTTTCTGAGAATAAACGGTGACTCACTTGGACACTGGAGTTGTGAAGCCGTCTGTAAACGCGTGAAAGACATGGAAGCGTGCTGTTCACTGAAAATTGGGCTTTTCTTAATCATTTCTAGACGGCAAAGTCAGTTCAGCTGAGAGATTGTGCATTAATATTTTGTGTGACGTCTTGGTTCTGAGAAGTTTGGTGATCAAGAAAGAAGATCAAGTGGGCCCCATTCGGTCGGATCACAACCCTCATCAAGGAGGAGTCTCTGAAATGTATACCCAGACGCAAGTAGCGCATGTTGGTCGCAGAGCCAGTCCGTTTTAGAAGGTAAACCAGCCCCTAGTTAGGCAACATGCAGCAAACATAGAAAAACCATATCTTCAGGGGATTCGTGTTTTGAAGCTCGCCAACGCCAAACTCGGATTAATTCGAATGGTGCGCGTGCCTCCACCACCCAGGTGCATTCGTCGCACGTTCATGGGATTTAGTTCTGTCCCGGTTAGACAGCGCAATGCTCGTTTATCTTGAGAACCAGTTCAAGTTCTTTATAACTTTATAGATTCGTTCTCCTAAAATTATTAACCTAAAATATTCGGTAGAAAGTAATGAATATGTTTATTTTTGTTTTAATTTTGATGGGGCCCAAAATTTCCCCGTTCAAACACGCAGTAGATAGTATGTCTTTTTGTGTTCCTTTGGAGTAACGTAAAAGTAATCGAGTAAAGTAACGAAGTAATTAATCGGTTTCATTTTACGTGGTAACGTAAACCATTACTTTTTGGCCAAGTAATTGTAACTGTAATTAATTACTTTTTTGAAGTAACGGGCACAAGTCTCTTCTAGAGTACGTTATTATTCTGTGATCCTGTAGTTTCTGTAGGCTGTCGCAAACACTTGATAGTAGCATGTTGGGGTACCCCGCAGATTTTTACTTCCTGAACTAAAGATCGAAGCCGGTTGGCATTTTGTGCTTGCAACCTTTTGTGAGGGCCGCCAGTAAACAATTGGTAGCTATTCCTCTTTTTATAAGCTTAGAGTAGGAACTTTCGAATGACATAAGACTTTTTTTGTATCGCGGGTTGTACATCCAGCACAATGGTTGCCTAGAGAAATCAAGCTGCAAATAAAAAGACTGCATGAAATTTGGTTTGCCATTTCACAAGTGAACTTTAAACCTCCCGAGAGAACATTAAAAATGGCGATGATTTTTGAAGCAACATCAACTTCAATTTCCCCAGTCAAATCTCCTAAAACAACTAGAAAATCGTCTACGCATCGGTAAACCTGAAACACATCTGCATCTCCAAGATACCCAGATATTCGTTTATCCATTTCGCACAGATAAATATCCCACAACACTGAGACGACAGAGGACTTAATACATATACCTTATTTTCTTTCTTTTCTTTTTTTTTGTATAAAGAACTGGTCATTGAGGCCGACAGCTGTCGACTTGACATAGAATTCCAGGATAGTTAGAAAGTTCTCAGAGTTAGAAAGTTCTCACAGAAAAGATACCTGGTAAGTATGACATTCATCTAATTTTATTTGGCTCCTTGCAAGCTAGGCAAGATACGTACAATGCTTACTGGGCATAAAAGTGCTCAATGCGCAAAAAAAAAATGTCGTCATGTACCCTAACATATTGCACAAGTGGGGTTGTTTACGAAATTCCTTTTAGCTGTGACCGCATTTACATTGGACAAACGGGTCGGTGTTTCAACGAGAGAGCGCGCGAACATAATCTGTCGGTACGGAGCAATTTGTGTGGTCATCTTGCTGAGCACGTTAGACGATATGGGTGTAAACCACTTTTGAATTTGACCAAGTTCGTGAAGAGAACAAAAACAAGACAGAGAAGAAAAAAATTATAAAAGCGTTTTTCATTAAAAAAAAAAAAAGAAGCGGGAGACAAGTGCGTCCGCATGCCGTCGGTGTCTCATTGACAAATAATTATATTTTCTTGATTTTATCTGAAGATAGGCGCGGGGTAGACATAATCGTAATGTATAACTATTTTTGTATTTTTTATGTCCGCAGGCGATGGTATATATTGCTTGGTTGGATGATGCAGTAAACTTAGTTGGAAGTCGGTGCCAGCCCTCCGTACGTGCGCCTTTCACCGTCTCTGTCCAGTTCCCGCTATTTTAGTCATGTATAATGAATGGTTGTATAGGTAAGGTGACGTCGATTTCCCAAGCTAAATTTAGGGGCGAAACTGGATTGGTGTCAACAGGGTAAACGATAAAAAAAAATCCTGAATAAGGGGGACAAAGGACAACAGAAATCTCCAAACACAGCTAGGTGACTTGTGCACGCTGAAAAAATCCGCAGAGTTCTGATACCGAACCAGGGACCTCTCCATTTCCAGTGGAGCGCTCTACCAACTGAGCGTTTATTCTGTCCAGCTCGCCTGCCCCCCCCCCTGTCCATTAATTCATTAATTGCAGTGACATCGCAACTTTAAAAGGCAGGCCGTTAACCTTTGTTGGTGTTAAACTGGTGGCAAATGAAAAAAACAAAGGTTTGCTCTACTGACGTTTAACTCCAGGTCAGCTATGTTGGTAGAGCGCTCCACTGGAAATGGAGAGGTCCCTTGTTTAATACTAAAAGCAGGCGTGTTACCAGTCATTCAGCTGTGTGTGGAGATTTGTTTGTCCTTTGTCCCACTTGTTTCCCTTGTCCAGGGCTTATTATCGTTTATTCTCGATAAATAAAGTCACCTTTGGGGCTTTTACGTACTAAACCAACGAAGGGCATCCGGCACGCCCCAGTGGGGACTTATGAATAATTTTGATCACGGCACCACCTCCGTAATAAGCCTCCGTCAGATTGCGGGCACCTCGGCCGGGATTCTAACCAGCAACCTGAGGATCCGTAGGCCGCCTCGGAGCAGTGTTGTACGGAACGGCGTTCCTGGAACGCGTTCCGTTTTGGAGGAACGAAGGAACGCCGCCGTTCCATTTTGAGTCGGTGTAACTGGAACGGGAACGCGTTACATTTTCACTGAAACGGAAAAAGGAACAGCGTTCCTTTTTTTTTCGTTCAGTGGGGTAATTTGTATTTTATTTCTAAAAGGGAAATTCCAAAAGTATAAAAACAATATCTTTACGAAGTGCAGGACCTCATTAACTTTTTGGTTACTTATCAATGGTTTATTTTGCGTTGTCCTCACTTGATAACAGTCGGGTGAAGGAGAGCTAATGGACATTTGTATTATTTTTCAGTGGCCAAGCCTGCAGTATAAAAAGCAAAACTTTTAGTGAAAGGAAAAAACACAGAAAGAGGGTCGTCTCAAATTCAGGTATTTCCTTTGCTTCCACGAATCCCCATACATCCAGAAACATATGGCCGATTACAGCCATCACTTAACTTCCACAAAGGGACCTACAGTTACAAAAAAAGAACAGGTTACCTGACATCGAACGCATCCTTGTATCCCGAATATCGGTCACTTAAAATATACACAAAAATTAATTTTTGTTTCTTCTCCCCTCGTCCCCCACCTTCAAACTGAACAACGAATCCAACCTTGACGATGGACTTGTTGTTTTCAAGACTGACCTTCCAAAAGCCCTACCCTCTTCTTCACTTTGCTCGTCTTGCAGACAGCAACATCGAGAAGCAAGAGTTGTTATGTTCGAACAAGGAACTTTGTTAGATTGAAACGTGTGAGGTTGTTGTAAAACGCTCGTACAATGTGGAGTAAGAGTACATTTGGATCGTCTGAGTCGCCTACCACAAAATATGGTTGAAAGCTGAGATTTTTAAAGGTAAATATATCAACAAATGAAATCCTGTTTCTCTTGTCTTCTTCTCCTGGTGCCCTTCCATCACTGCATTCAAATTCGTATGTTGCTATTTGATGGAACAGATAAAAAAGAAAACTTTGCTTGATCTAACTAAATATGATGATCAGAAAAATACAAATGTAACGTAAATGTAACGATATGTTTTTATCTGTAACGGGAACGAGTTCCTTTTCCACATATGGAACTTGTAGGGAACGCGTTCCGAAAATCACAAGGAACGAAGAACGACCTTTCGTTCCTTTTGTTGAGGAGCGTGTACAACACTGCCTCGGAGCTACCAAGCAGCCGTTTGTTCTGTCCAGCTCGCTTGCACCTTTGCATTAATGCATTAGCATCAGGGCGACGGACGCGGACAAACGGACGGCCAAACTTTTTGGGATTGGGGGTAGCGTCAAAAAGTATTTCATGCCTTAAAAAGCTCCTGAAAAGAAAAAAAAATTGTTTTTAACAGTTTAATTGTGACAATCCAAAAAATAAATTTTACGCGCAAAAAAAATATAGAGCAATATTGACGGCGAGAGATGTATTTGAAATTCTGCGCGCAAAGTCCATGACTTCACGGAATGGTCATTCGCTCTTTCCACCTCAACGTGAAGGCGAAGCCGGTCCACCCTCCTTCACGCGCCCGAAATGCCGAGAGAGAAAACAAGTGGAAAGGAGGTGGCTATCAACTAAATCGCGTCTCGCGCCGTCAAGATTGCTCTAAAAAATGTTTTTTTCGAGTAAAATTATTTGTTTGACACGCGTGTCTGAACCAGACTGCTTAAAAAAATTGTTTTTCTTTTCAGGGGCCCTTTAATGGTTTCCTGAGGTTGAGGTGGCTGGGATGTTATGACTTGGGGAAAGAGGGGGGGGGGGGGTCAAAATGCATGTGTATATTATAGGGTCGACTGGATTTCGGGGGGGGGGACTGAAAACCTCCCCCTCCCTCCCCTGGCTACGCCACTGCCAGTCGCTCACACTTATTGTCAAGAGCAAAACCTTTAGGCTTTACATATTTCTTGTGCGTGTACTCTTTGGTCACTCATGCGTTAATGTGTTCGCTTAGCCATTGAAAGTATGGAGGTGAGTGTGCACTTGTTTTTGTTATGTAGGGATTGCAGTAAGAATGTGAGGTGAAACTGTTTCCATGGGGTTTTGTTCGTACACAGTTCCTTTATTTCTTTTTACGTCGAACCGCACCACCAAAAGAAAACACCCGCTGAAAAAATGTTCTGGCTACGCCACTGGTGAGTAGAGATGCTGTGAAATACAACATAATAAAAATCACTGTTGGGCTAGTTGGTATACCGAAGATAAAAAAAAAGTGCAAAGGACAAGATAATAAGACAGGACAAGTGCTCGCCTTGTCCTGTCTTACCACGTTTTACCACTTCTACTTGGATGTTCCGAGACGTTGGGCGTTCTGGCTCGGGTCTCACGTGGCCTGCTGGACGTTTTGTCTCGAAAAAAATGAAAGAAAAACGAGCAGCGTTCACCACCCCCAGCTCGTAGCCAAAACAAGCGGCCACGTGATCTGGAGCCGATTATATGCCGCCAATGTTGATCATAGCCACGCGCTGGGGTTGGCAAGGCAAAGGACACGCTCCGAGTTCCAGACATTGTTATGGTTCGGCTATTGTCTTCATTGCAACGATTGGACACGGGCCACTACCCGAATGCTTCTCGAGCTATCGATTATCACGAGCCCAAATCGAGTGCCCACGCAATGCTCGCGGTTCCAATCTATGAGCCGTATTCAAATATCATCACTGGGCGGTACTGCGACCGCCCAGCTAAGTCATCAAGTTTTGCGAAGGAGCGGTTAAATGAAAACGCTCGCTTTTGTCCTTGAAATTCCACCGCAACAAAGGAGTTTCTTGGCCAGTGGCGTTGCGTGCGAGTATCCTTGAGTCACTAGTTGCGTGCAGTACATGGGAAGGCAACGCCAGGCGAGGGGAGAAATGGCAAGCACCAGGAAGGCTGGAGCGAGGAGGAGAAAAACCTCCTCTCTAACGTTCCTAGTGCTCTCTTTCTCCCCTCGCCTGGAACATGAGCGCCACACTTCATTTTCATTCATACCACTTCAAATATTATGTTAAGAGTAATGTGTCGGCCTGTCCAACCAAAAGGCAATGTTTGCTTTGCCTTCTCACTTACATGCAACCCTTTGTTAGCATTGCACAGCAAAAGCGATTCCCTCAAACACAGAACTAGTAATCACTTAGTTGCGTGGAGAAGCACCAGACACAGTAACAAGGAGATGACTGATGAAAGCACAGCACGGATTGCTGTAAATGGTTATTTTAGGTACTGAATCCCACCGAAATAGTTAGAATAGAATAATTTTGACCACTTAAATTAATGTTTCTTTCAAGTTCTAGAGGTCGCAATAAATTGCAATTTATAAATCAAATAAGGAAACAAACATCACTTGTCATTTGATTATGAACATTAATTACATTTTATATGTAGAACTTCATAACAAAAATTGGTATGGGAACGATTAATACGCCTTCTTAAAAGCAATCCCACCGAACTTGTTCATGTACTCCCCAAAGTTCCATGCACTTCTCCTGCAAATTTAGTTCTAATATACTCACTATATCATATGCTACTATATAAAGTGATAACTAAACAATAATTGACCTAAAAGATAAACCTACAAAAGAGTGCATATCAATATTATTGCGATACCGAAGTACCATTGCTAAATCTCGAATTGGAAAAAGGTACCGCTTGAATATCGCAGCCTACAAGCCGAAGATATTTCCAGAAATTGAGTCGCATCTCAAATCTGGAGGAGAGCTTTCCCTTAGCACGCGGGTGCGCTGCGGCAAAGCAGGACACAAAAACTCGCGAAGTCTACTCCGCGGTTCTCGCTTCAGTGCAGTACTCCACTGCATAGGCGTAGACTATGGGGGGCAACGGAGCTCGTGCCCCCCTGGTGAGATCCAGGGGGCAGAGCCCCCTCCGGGCCCGGGCCTTGATTTGTTTTTTCGCTTGTGTTTGTTGTTAGTTTGTCTTTGATAATTTGTATTTTGTCTTAAATGTATAAAACTTCACCCATGTTTGTGCACCACACAATAGAACGCTAAGTTGTTTGTGGGCACTGGAAAATAAACCATTATTACTATTATTATTATTATTATTATTATTTCCGAGACGCTGTTTACGTGCCATGTAACGAGCTTCTAGTCGTAGGATGTAAACAAAATAACGCCCACGTTGCCTTTATTGACAAAATACGTGGGAAATGGAATCCCAGCGTGCTTGCGTTAGCTTCAATCTCCAGTTCTGGCGAAAACATAACGCGCAGCACCCCCCCCCCCGGGAACTTCTCAGCTTGCCCCCCCGGGAAAATGGAAAGTCTACGCCGCTGCTCCACTGCACGGTGAGAAGCGCACTCAACGAAACTAACTAACCCGCCAGAACACACTATGAACATGAGAATTATTTCGAAACTTCTGAGTACTGTCAGTCTTTGATACAAAAACGCGGACAATGATGGAAACGGCATTTGAGCTTTTGGAGCAGGTTGTGTAGCAGGCAAATTATTGGGTTGGAACACATCACATGAAAATAAAAATGTGATTGCATCGCTAAACGAGTTCATCTTTGGTAATGACTGAGGGTTCCTCTTTGATAGAGGAGCATATTACTTATTACCTTTTGTAATAGCAATAAAAAGGGCACAGAAGGAACAGAACTTTCTTTTAAGAAATAAGGCTCTGGTCAGAGTAGGTACCTTTTTGCAATGGATATTTGCTTAAAAATTGCTAAAAAATGAATCACAGTGCAACACCTCAGTCGCGATAAAGCCTCACTCCGCTTCTATACTAAGTAGCTTATTTAGCCTGTAAATATAACTTCAGTAAAATGCCAGCAAAACCAGCATATCCGCTAACACGTCTATCAATATAAACGCATAATTTTATAAAACCGACCAATATAAAAAATTTATTATAAACTGAAATAAAAAACACAAATAATCAGAATGCTTACATTTGTGCTTCAAATCTGACAATGTTCTTTAGCGGCGTTAGAACCAGAGTTCGCTCGTCTTTCGATCGACAGCTGCACGGGAACTACATTGACTAGCGTATGTCTTGAAACATGAACCCGCTTTTTTTTTTTTTTCTTGGCGCCGCTTTTCAGAGTTGGAGGTCAACCTATAATCAACACCAGAGAAGGTAGGCCTGTAAAAATACTGAGCATAATTTCCGGGTCCGTCGCGCTCGACGCGCGCGCTCTGGCGAACGGCGATGTGACAAACATGCAGGAATAAAAAACGCTGGTTTTGTCGTATCACAGTATCCGCCATACTGCTATTTTGCCAAGTTTCCTCGCGACTTTTCGCTCCCGACATCGTCTGGAAATTTAGACGTCGGTGATCAACCGGGCAGCGCATCAACCATGCAGCCAGGACGGTTGACGAGCAATCTCAATACACCTGCACAAACCGCATTGTAGCTTTCATGGCTTTTTCTTTTTTAAAACAAATCTGTTGAGTTTAAAAAGAAAAACCCTGTATATTTGTACCATATTCCTTTCCTCCCACTTTTCTAAACGTTATCGACCAATTTATTTATTTACTTAATTTGTTTAAGCGCGCCTGGCGCAGGTGTGGCGCAATTCTTAGCAAAAGTGGCATTTTGGCGTAAGATGTATCATGTAACCACTTTCGTTCATGGCGGAATAGACCATATGTGAAATGTAGAGTACGAAGTGGAAGCTCCTCCCACCCCATTCCACTTTAGTAGAGCAAACGCGGGAGAGGAGGTCGCCTCCTCTCCAGCGTCCGCTCTAAGGTGGAAAGGGGTGGGAAGAGCTTCCACTACGGAACTACGTCCGCCATCTTGGTAGCGGCGAGAAAACGAAACTAGTGACCCGACCGGCAAAGACCCCACTAAACAAGCGACTGCTCTTCATGCGAGAGATGCGATGCCAAAGCGCTGCTGCGTTCCGCTGCGGATGCAGCGATAAACCTTCGATTCGTGCGCGATATGAACGCGAACATGAACAGGGTTCACAATTTTTTCTTATTTTTAATTGTTACCTGAGACGCAGCTTTTGACAAAAACAATCGGCGACAACGCGAACATGCGGACGTTATCGCGCGGCGCGAGACCATTTACAACTATTGAACTGGGCCCTAACCTTTAAACAAAATTTGTTTTTGGACTTTTTTTTATGCACGTTGTAGTGTCGGCCTGTTTTTTCTTGATACGCAAGCAGCTCAATGTATGGCTGTACACCACCAACCATAACTTAGAGTGCCTCGATGTCCCTCTGTTTAGGGTGATGCCATCGTTTGTAGTACCCGATGCCGACAGCACGCGCTCACAGGAAAAATACAAAGAAATCGCAGGAAACAAAATGTCGCTGCAGCACAGCCAACGCCACGAGCGCGTGCAGGGACACGCTCTTTCACGCGCTTGAGAACAAAAAATAAAAATAAACGTTAGAAACAAAATGGCCAGATGTCATCACCCCAAGCAAAGCGCACATGAAGGCACCCTACCATAACTGAAGATGCGTATGCTTAGCAGTGAACAACAAAGGCTAAAAGTACCACAGAGCCCTCATTTTAATGTTATATAATATATTTAAAAAAAAAAAAAACTAACAACTTTCACAAGCCAGAAGACAATATAATTCTTTGCATCCATTTCTATACATATGATCTGGCGTCGGTAAACGAGGTTTGTAAAACAGCTCTAAAATTAAGCAGGAGAGTTTGTAGATATAATATTCTAGCATCTTTAAAGCGCGATAATGTAGAATAGAAAACACAACAGACACGGACGACATGTCCGTTTGCTCAACAGTCACAGAGACGGGATTTCGCTGTCTTTTTTGTCGATGTACTCGAATGCCACGTTCTGATGTAATCGAATGCCACGTTCGATGTAATCGAACGTGGCGTTCGACTTAGGTTTATTGCAGTGACTAAAACTTCAATGTCGGCGGCGGCGAAAAATTACGTTGCAGACGCTCGAATGGAGCAACATCAGGCGGTGCCAACTTCATTTCACAATCTCCTTTTTTCTTTTTTTCTTTTGGTTGAAACCCAGGTAAAAAATTTTGTTTGGTGCAAAGAAGCTCGGGGGTAGTCTTGAGAACGTTAATGCAGTTATTCTGCCAGGGTTGAACAAATCTTCATTAATAGCACAACATCCGTCAACTGTGCTGGAGGTCAATGCTATCTGAAAACAATTTGAGCTCTTTGCAACGCGTGAAAAATATTGTCCAAGCCACAGTTTTCTTTAGAAGAACACAAAGTTTTCCACCAAACAAAAGAACTTTACCCAGTAACGACTAAAATTTAAAAAACTAACCTTGAGTCGCATGTACTGGCGTGGAGCAGTCTACCGCTAAACAGCACGACAAGTTGTGCCTTTTTCCTACGGCACTGCGCTTTCGTAAAAATTTCCACGTGTTCTCAATGGCAATGTATCACGGCTCACACAGGATCTCTAGAACATCTTCGGCGAATGACGACGAACGAGTAGAAAACGTGTCTTTAGCATGCTGCCGCCGGCCTCTGCAACGCTAGCAAAACGAGCAAAAGCGGCATGCAAGATGGCCGTCCGGTGGCCGCACTCGTGGAGCAGGGATGCGCGATCCAGCATTTGTCATTGAGATCAGTGCCTACACCTCCTGCCCCGGTGCAGGAAAGTGTAGGGCCGTGTACTTCCGGTCGTATCTGAATACACATACCGGAAGTACATTGTCCTACACCTTTCTGCACCGGTGCAGGAGGTGTCGGTAAATCGAACGCAGCTACCGTTGAACGTGCAAATCTAAAACTCGGAGACACAACCACAAACTAAAACTAAGGTCACGGTGCATGCCTGCGCTTGACTGGTTTACCCACTAACGTACTCGCTGGCAGACAACAAGCGGCGTGACATTGCGCTTTTGACGCTGCATGTTTGCATCCATTGTCACGTAGCGTTGGTTGCGCTATGTCATGTGTCCTCCATTGTGCAGGGATTCCACAGCTTCCAACAGCGGGCAGACTTTCGGAAAGGCTCTATTCACAGCAAGAAGATGCTTAAAGTAAAACAAAGAGGTAAAAAGAAAATGCATTTATTTTGAGCCACAAAAGTGGGAAGTCTTCATGCAGGCTAAAAACTAGCATTTGCAGGAAAGAAGAATCTCAATGTTTCAGCAAGTACTGCCTGATTGCTTCAGTGTCTCTTGCAAGCCATGAAGCATTCAGACGAATACTTTCCAGGGACTGCTGAACGGTGCGCTCGGTGCCTGGAAAGGGATTCTGGCTGAAGAATGACTGCAAAACAAAATGCAAAGCACGGTGAATGCTTCCTGGTGTGGCAGTGTGAGGCATTAAACAATCCTGCCTCGTCTACTGATGGTAACAGAGTAGCTATCTGGACTCTTTATTTCATACCACCAAATGTTCCGTCACACAAGCCATGCAATACAAAACTTCAGCGGGACAAACTGCATAGCTCTCCATAAACCTACTATCATCTCTCTCCACTAATACAGAATACAACACAGCATGTACACCATTAGTATAGTGAAATGTTCTTAGACACATGACTCTACCATGTGAGAATAGAATGAGAAAGAATGCTAATATCATGTTTGCACTGTGTACATGACTAACAGCACTGCGGACATTTTCTTGTCCCAGTGTCTCATGATATGACATTGCCACAAACCTAGAATACTCAACTATTCAATGTTCCAAATGTTGCTTCAATATCTTGAAATGACCTACTGTCTACTGTCTTCTAAGTTTCATACTATGAAAGGGAACTATCAATCTTGCCAGATAAAACACTGGCAAATTTGAAGTATGTGAGATTGTGTATACTAAACACAAGAGTTGATACAGTTCCTTACTGATTTTATAAAACACACCTCTAATTAGACCAACTTGGAATACTCCTCATTTTCAACACAGCTTCAAGCCACTGATTCATGTTTTAGCTTCAGTGTGACCTGCCATTCTTGCTATGCTCAGAAAAAAGTGCAAAGGAAAATAGAAGTCCCAGAATGACTAAAGTAATGTGCATTGTCTCGGCTAGCCTAGTGGCACATTTGCTTCCTTCTACAGGTAAAATTCCGTAAGAAAGCCCTCATCCCAAGGGATTGCCCATCCAGTTTTTCTGGCTAAATATCCTGAACATTAAAAATTCTGAAACATCGCCCACCTACAATTCCACATGATGTCCGACAAGATGTCCGAAATCACATAAACCGCACGATCTGCGGTACCGATACGTGTAGCCAACGAGTTTGTAGCGGGTTCCCGAGTTTATGTCCGCAAGCTGCGCGTGCGATATCTGTTCCCGTGTGTATATTGTATCGTGAAATGTGAATCCGCAGTGTCCGCAAACTGCGGTATCAGTTCCCGTGGTTTGTAGCGGGTGCCACGGTGTTTATCCCCAATGTTTTCATTAAGTTGTGATGTCGCATCCCCAAAGATAGCCCACCCCAAGTTTTTCATCATTTATCTCATCATTTTGAGTGGACGTTCTAACGGGATTTTATGGTAGTAGGATTTTTATTGAATACAAAATATCAATGTCTAAGACAGTGGTTCTCAAATGGGGGTCCGTAGACCCTTTGGGGTCCCCAAAGCCCTCAACTGTAAATCAAGCCGAGCAATCCTTTTTTTTTTCTTTTTGTTCATGCTGGCTATTCTGCAAAGCTAAATAGACCAAACTATGAGCACCAAGTGAGTAGGGTTGATTATTCTCCGTCCCAGAGCATCAAAGTTTGTTTGTATGCACTTAGTTTTCTTCATTTGGCTTCATTCTGCACGAATTATTCAACTATCTTGCTTTTTTTCTTAAGATGCTAAATATCTTTGCAATCGGTACTTGCACAATGAAAGCCATGCAAAAATATTCTAGTTTAGAGTTCTCCACCTGATGGAGCAGTGCATCCCGGCAGTTTCAAAAGCCAATCGTTTTGTTTAAATTTGGAAGCACGCAGCCACTTCGAAATTCATGTCTAGTCTTGAAGTGGGCACTTATCACTTCATGACTAGATAACAGGCTATTTGGCATACCGCATGCTGCACCAATCGGGGACTTTTTGTTTGCAGATGGATGCCGTAGGTGGCGAAATTAGGTTCTCGTTTTTTTCTCTTTACTCGGGCAAGTTCATTTGTTGAAAGTTTCATGCACAAAATGCACTATATTTGGCCACCTCTGTACAAAATCTTAGCACAATGCATTAAAAGGGCCATGAAACAATTTTCCATCTTTTTCCTGTTTAGCTTTCCTCCTCAACTCATAAATCGCGCATTGTACCAAACAGTTCAAGACAGAAAGGGGAGTCCCCTCTTGCTCGGACTCTCGTTTGTGTACCCGGACACAGCCATTCTCCCCTAGAATATTAGCCCGTCCCTCAAAATTCAGAAAAAAGTTGCTTTCCCCACCCCCTTTCACCCCGAATCTGACAGTGCTGTGGAAGCTACATGCTCGTTGGGCCAGCCACACTTGTGCCACGTGATCACGCTCTTTCGCGCATACCCACGCGCAGAGAAGGAGGCAGCTGATTGGTCCGACAAACGCGTAGCTTCTATTGCAATGTCAGCTTAGTGGTGAAGGGAACAAGTGAGGTCCGGTGTCGTGTGACGTGCGTTTGGAGCGGGTGACGCGCTTTGGGGACCGCGGATGTATCACAGTGAAAAGGCAGAGAGCTTACGAAGGGAAGGAGATACAAAATAGTCCGCTGTGTTTTAAATTTTCGCTACCGAAAATCAGGCTTTTGATTTTCTACCCTTTTTTTTGTTTTGGCCCACTCAACGATGCGCTATTAGTAAAATCCCAATCTAAATTGATTTATCCCAGCCCAAAATTTGTTTCATGGGCCCTTTAAGGAACCAATTTATGCTGTCTCATCAAAGGGCCAACAATCCATTTACCTCATGCGGTAGAAAGCCCTAAAGGGGCACCAAGTGCTTTTTGTAGAAGCTTATTTTTGATGGCATAATGTCTGTTGCGCTTTAGTCAATAAAAATTACCATTTCTAGATGGAAAGACGTCCCAGTAAACTTGCAGCAATAGAAATACACAAGCACTATTTTTTGGGGGGAGGGGAGGGGGGGGAGGCGGCATCCTTGGGTCTTCACCACCTCCATAAAATTTGATCAATGAAAGAGGCGCTGTTCTGTCCGTCCCTATGTTTATTTCTGTTTTTATGAAAATAGTTAATTGCGTGCAGCTTTTGAACGTTACAACAATTGCTCCTTTTAGGCATGTTGTGCAGTACATTGACAAAATTGTCAAATCTTTGGGTGTAAGGGAGGTGATACAGCAATTATTGTCTGAAAACGCCATCCGACAGCGCCCCCTGGTGTCTGCTTCGAGGCGCAGAAAGAGGGGCATATCACAATCTTTGATTGGACTTTTAATAGGGAAATCGGCCGCCCACGAGTGTGATTTCGGGTTTTTAGGATGCCTAGAGACCCGTAGATTGAGTTACCACCAGATATGTATACGTTACCCCAAAAAAGTAACATAATAACGTTACTCGTTACTCGCTCAAAAAGTAAAGATGTTACTTCTTACAGATTTCCAAAAGAAAAGCATTACTTTACCTCAAATGTACTGAGTTACTTTTCTCATTCCTTTGACAACCAAATACACAAGTGCTTTTGTTTCACGCTTTGTTATCTTTTCAGTAGTCATTGCACTTAGTAAGCAGCAGCTGCCTCTCCAAGTTTTCATCAATTATGTTTCCCCGCTTCCTTGAGAATACATCTCAGGCGAAGCTGAAGAGTCATTCTATTGACATGCTCGAAGGAACGGGCAGGGTTCTGCTTCAGGAAGAGCTGGTGAATCAGGGATTCCGCTTTCTCTTTTGTTCTCTCTGCTTCTAAAGTTCCAAGTTGACAGTGGGTTCTGTGCCTTCCCGTGTTGGCAACCTCTGGGTTTACATTCGGTCAATCTGTACAGGATTTTAGAAGGTTACACCAACAAACCTTATTGTGTTCGCTCGGTGAAGGAGCATTCCCAGCTGTAGAGTTTGACTGACATGTTCAACAATAAACGTTGCTATCCGTCGTACTGCATAGCTGTTTTTCGGGTTGCCCATTGGCCTTTGTCGCAATAGATGCATACTCAGGTTAGAATTAAAACCAGACTGCTTAAACGATGTTCTACACGTTACTCCTCAAAAGTAACGAGATACCATTACTTGTTACTTGGCCTAGGTAACTACCGTAAGCACGTTACTCATTCCTTTTCTAAAAAAAGAACTAAATATGTTACTCGTTACCGAAAAAAGTAACTAGGTAGACGTAACTCGTTACTAGTAACGCGTTACATACATGTCTGGTTATCACCATAAATAGAACCTCAGAATCCACTTGGATGCCCCTTTAACAAAAACCAACAAGCCCATCCTGTACTGACCGGTCATAGCTGACCAGTTGATCAGATGAGTTCCCTGTACATCTTTTACATACCGTAAATCTTAATTTTTTTCCTCCCACTAAGATGGCCAACATCAGCCAATCAGAATGCTCGAATGGCTCGGTTCTAGGTTTCCAGCTAATCTGGAGTATGAATGAATGGGGACAGTTCAGGGATGCGTGAGCACTGCACAACACAGTTGGTTCTAACAAGAACGACACTCGTGGGCATTTTACTCCAAGGTTAGCATCGAACATAAGACCTTACTGGCTAGTTTGCCCCACATAAGCACATTCCACTACACGTGTTGACCACAGCCTATCCAGCTGTTGAAGAAAGGAAGCTGTTGAAGAACATTTACTCGAGCAACAGACACTGTTTATGAACAAGGCCCGTGCATCTACTTTCCTGAGGGGTCCACAACAGCCAATCATTGCGTTCTACACAAGAAACTTAGCGAATTACAAGGTCAAGCAAATGATTCTCCACAAAAATGCTATGTGTACAGACAGAACTAGTTCTGTCTGTACACATAGCATTAGATCTATCCCGTAAGTTGCAACGTTCCTTCTGTCGATTGAGACGAATGGCTATCTGCAAATTCTGCAAGAAAGTGGATGTGCAGGATGTTTGTAAACAGTGCGCCTACCACTTGAGCAAATACGGTAATCATACAAAGAACATTGGCACCGCCTGCGAGCGTTATGTCGACCTCGTTACACCTGGCTTGCACCTTCCTGCAAGATGATGACTGCGGTTGCCAACTATATAGTACACAGGTGATAGAGACCACAGTGCACTGAATAAACTTTGCCCAAGAACGGGCAGATCAACAGCTATCCCAAAGTTTAAAAATTATTACAATACCGCAAAATACCGAGCAAGCGCCTCACTCAAAATATGAAGATAATCGCGAAAATTAGGGAATGGGCGCTTGTTAGGTCATTACTTTTACCTATATATCTACTGTGCACATTCCTTCAGATGCTGCAAAATTTTGGGTGGGCACTTAGTATGGAATGGGCGGATGCTCGGTAATTTACGGTAAATAGAAAGGCCACTGTTACCTTGGGAGCACACCGGCAAACATTTTTTCTTTATTCTTTTTATTTATTCTCCACATCAAAATCTGGTACCATGAGGATCTAAGACACGTTTAAATGGAATTAAGGGTAATGCACCTATTGCCAGGTGTAACCTAGTTGGTCCACCCCACATTTTTAAAGTATGGTGTTCTAAATGATGTAAACACAGCAGTACCACAGTAAGACTGGTTCAAGCGAGGGAGGCATTCAAAAGTTGGACACACTTCCAGTCATATCCCCACCACTTGCACGAAAGTACTTTAAAAATATTCATGAACATATATAATATTGGAGCTTGAGTTGCCCAACGGGCTTGGCAAGTGATAATTCCCGTCCAAATAAAAAAATAGTAAATATCTGTTAGACTTGCCTTCACTTCCACGGCCATCTCTTCAGAGACAAAGTCTTCGGTGACTTGCTGCAAAATAAGAGAGCGTTGGAAAAAATCTGGCCCAGGACAAACAGCGTCTTCAAGTTCCCAAAGAACCGACCGTACCTTGACCAGTCTAGTGATCAAGAAGCCAGAGAACCGATCACAAACATGGTCTTTGTTGCTCTGCAAGAACCTCCAGGCCATGTCCCGGCTGATGGGCGTCGCAACACAGGAGATTATCACAAAGACAGCATCCTGAGTCTTCACTTCACTCTGAGGGGGAAATAAGTCAACGAGTGCCCATTAGGCAGTCTTCTCAACAAGAAAGTGTGGCTAGAACAAAGAGAGTGCACATGCAACCAGAGAAAAGGAAAGCTGCTAAGGATTAATGTTACATTCTCCAATCTCATTTTGTTGATCCAGAAGTGCTGTTTTACAGCGGAGCTGTTAAGGGCTAGGTTCCCCATGATCGTGTCTCGTACTAAAGAAATGTTGACACAAACCTACACGAACCTCTGGACAGTTACCACCATCTATAAGCGACGGCGGCAACCAGACTGGTTGCCTGGTTGCCGCCGTCATTCATAGATGGCAGCAACCTTTCCGCTATCATAGAAGAATGGATAGTTGGGCGAGCTGGTGGGAATTGATCGTAGGAAACAGCACAAAAAACAGACGAGGACGAAGAAGAAACGGATGTGACCAGTGTAGCGCATGTCCCGTGTGTTTCTTTTTTGCCCTCGTCTGTTTTGCGCGCTGTTTCCTACACTCTTATCAGTTTCGGTTTGGACTCACGATAAGTCGGCCGCACGCCCTTTCTTTGGGGAAAAAGACTGGGTGTGGAAGGAGCGGCAACGTACGCAGCAGCGCAAATGAGTCCGTAACCGCCGCGTGCGTCAAGCGCTTCAGGTTCCCTTGCGAAAGAAGAGCAGACTGCTCGCCTAAAAACCCACCGCCGAGAACAGAAGCTACAGCTCCGCTGCTCTTCTTTCTTTTTATTAAATGAAAACTCGCTTTCATTCTGGGCTAAATTGACTACCAGCTGCAGCCATATTTGGAACGAAGTGCTCGTCTGCACTTTCGTTTTCTTCTTGACTTCTTAGCTTTTTGCTTTGATTTTACTCAAATCTGGAAGCATAAATTAATGTTGAACTAGCCTTTAGAAAAACTTAAATGCAAAAATTTTTTTTTTCAAGAAGCCTGTGTAAAAATTTATATACAAAAAGAAAACATTGTTGCGGTAGTTTCGTTGTTAGACACAATTTAGGTGGAGGCAGTCCTGCTCTCGGCCCCGCCCATTAGTGAAAGGACCGTAGCTAGCCACACTTCATTTCTCGGCTTTTATTGGTTGGAGACACTATTGATGCGTGGAATGTTGGTTGTAAAATTGTTTCTCTGTGCCGTCATAGTCTTACTCAACAGATTTTTATGTTTCAGAAAGAAACAATACAGATATTAATTATTGTTTTCAAAGATATCACGAGATCACCTTTTCCACTTCGGTTTCAAACAATAACAAACATGGCTGCCAGCGTCTGCGACAAGCAGTTTCTTACACTACGTAACTCGTTGAGTTCATCTATTTTTACGCGTGTGAGCTGTTTCGGATTCATGAAGATATTCAGAGGAAAATCTCGTACAGTGTAGTTTGCAGCAAACAATTGTCGCAATTACAAACGCCTTCGGAAGCGCTGCGAGAGTGCTTGTTTTCGTAGCGGGACTGGTGCAAGCCCAACGTCCCACGTCGACTAGTATTTTGCTTGATCTGGCTTAACTTGTTCGTTTGTGCGTTTTGATGCCGAATAAATGTGTCAGTTCTCGTAAAAGCGTCCCCACCACTTTGAGAATCCTGCAACTGTCGTGATTGCAACCACGGTTTCAGTAGCGAGACGTAACCTACACAGGTAAGAATTTCGAGCCATTTGGCTGGAAGTAATCGGACATTCACCTCGCATTAGCTAGGTTTGTCCAGGTATGTTTCCGTCATTTTACTTCGGAAGGCCTGTAGGTCAAGTTTTGAGCAGTGCACTTGGCTTGGTAGAGTGAATATCTTTAGGCCGCATTTTATTTGTGCGTCTTGAAGCTCACACACCTTGCTCGCGGATGCTATGTAAAAAAACAACAAAAAATGAAAGCCGTTTACAACTCCCTGTAACGCCGAATTAGAGCGCAGCTCTTGAGCAGGAGGGGAAAGCACACGGGGGGGGTCACGTGACCTCGGAGAGGGGGTCACGTGGCCTGGGAGTCACGTGACCTCGAGGAGGGGGATTTTCCCCGCTAAATTTAGCGGGAAAAATTTTCTGCTAAATTTAGCGGGGAAAATTTCCCGCTAGATTTAGCGAGGAAAATTTTCCGCTAGATTTAGCGGGGAAAATTTTCCGCTAGATTTAGCGGGGAAAATTTTTAGCGGGGAAAATTTTCCGCTAGATTTAGCGGGGAAAATTTCCCGCTAGATTTAGCGGGAAAATTTTCCGCTAGATTTAGCGGGTGAAATTTTCCGCTAGATTTAGCGGGGAAAATTTCCGCTAGATTTAGCGGGGAGAATTTCCCGCTAGATTTAGCGGGAAAAATTTCCCACTAGATTTAGCGGGGAAAATTTTCCGCTAGATTTAGCGGGAAAAATTTTCCGCTAGATTTAGCGGGAAAATTTTCCGCTAGATTTAGCGGGAAAATTTTCCGCTAGATTTAGCGGGGAAAATTTTCCGCTAGATTTAGCGGGAAAAATTTTGCGCTAGATTTAGCGGGAGAAATTTTGCGCTAGATTTAGCGGGGAAGATTTCCCGCTAGATGTAGCGGGGAAAATTTTCCGCTAGATTTAGCGGGGAAAATTACCCATCATGCACCGCGGGTTACGCCGACGGCGACGCCGCTCAAGCCGGAAACGGGCGCCTAAGAGCTGCGCTCTAAAACAGAAAAGCTCCAAAGACTGCATATTTATTTGTAAAAATTTTCTTTTTGTCCTTTCGGTTGTTTCTTAGTGCACATTGACAGACGCTTGTATTGGACCGTTGCTCGTGCATGATGGAATGCTAGAACACCGCTTTCATGGTCATGTCTTGCGAGCGTTGCAGACGGTTTTAGACGGGGGCACAATAGCAGATGGACGCAAGCAATGGCAGATGCCAACATGCTGCTATCATGGCCACGTTTTGCGGGCATTCCAGGTGATATAGTGTGTGTTCTAATAGACGATGCTGCCGCGCGTCTGCCTGTAAGACTAGCAGACCGTGTCAGACAGCAAACGGATGCACCAGACGTCGCGGCAGGGAGACATCAGTAGTAATGGGCGGGGTCACCGTTCTGTGGGTGGGGCTAAGAGCGGTTAGTAACCCCAGGAATGGAAGCAAGCTTCAGCCTTTTGGAGCAGGTCTGGGAGCAGCAAAGATATGCCCCCTTTGAAGCAGCTTTGGAGCAGTAAAAGTTCTGCTTTGGAGCAGCTCAGGAGCAACAAAAGTCGAGTTTCAGAGCAATGTAAGTAAATCTTGGAGCTGGTCACCCAAGTCAAACACGGGGCTATATGCACAGATCTGTCTTTCTAATTACAGAAAATATAAACAAAAAAGCATCTCCACGTGGCATTCCAAAACCATTTCCAAACATACCCTTTCCTTAAATATATTCAAGCCCATAGCATAAAAAAATATTTTAATGGCAGCTATTGACGAACTGTCCTGGTAGCGGGTTGGTTCCTCTCATGTATTTACAATAGAAGGCAGAGTCAACAAAAGAAGCACAACTTAAGCCTCATGAAAACAAGACGTTGTGCCTATTTAACAACCTAATCACACGTTCTGTAAGTTGAAAACAAAACCATTTCAAGATGCAAAAGTATGGTATGAAATAAAATACAATACTGACTACTATAATAGTTTTCATTATTAGGAAATACAAATATTCAAGTCCCTGTTTAGCAAACAAAAATATTCCAATAATCAACAGAACACAAATCTACTCTATCTGATAAAAGTACAAATGCAAAATATTGAAAACTTCATGATACTATCTATACCATCCCTGCTCATACATATGCACTAAATTAACCGTTACTAGACTGACTAAAAAAAAAAGGAGTTTAATAAAAACAAAGTGGCTGACAAAGGTAGCAAGTAAGACCATAAAACGGAGGGTTTTCTTAAGAAGTAATTGCTTGGATGCATTCTAGCACAACGGTTTCGAATTTGCTTCGCTCAGCAGGACATTCCCACTGCTCTCCTCGTCCTCCTGCCGGCTTGCTGTTTGTGTGCCAGTGCGTGTATTCGCCATGATTGCCATTTACAGTGGCGTAGGCAAGGAGGAGGGGGGTTCAGGGGTCAGACCCCCCCCCCGAAATGCCAAACCTACCCTACCCTATCCCCTTACCCCCCCCGCGGGCCCGCTTGCTCCCCTGCTCACGCAGTCGGTTTCGCACGGGGCATGGAGCAAAGGGGGAGCCAAACTATGTCCAACTTATATGCTTTCGGGAAACATGTTTGTGGGGTAGAAAATTCGCAAATAAATAAAATAGGCAATATTTATTCATTCACGTTTATTTGATGGGATGCGGAACTTTATCTCAGATATATAGAGAACGGATATTTCCAAACATTTGTGGGGTGAAAGATGGCAATTTCAAGGCCAAGTATAACAAATTATCCTCACTAAAATACACAGTTCAATCAAACCCAAGAGAACATAATAAAATGAACACATGGTTATAATATAAAACAATGTCAGTGATGTGTTAAATGATTTGTAAAAACAACTGCACTGTAAGCAACTGATGGTGCTGCGCTCACGCATACCTTGAATACTGATCAGAATTACGTGCTTTCGACTAGAAATTACCACGAATAAAAAAGTAAGTGTGACTAGCTATTTCAGAAAGCAATTTACAGGCTCTCTGGATCATCTCGTATATGCCAAGCGCCTACACATTAAGATGCAGCCGCCTGCGTACACGATAAAGAATATCCAGGAGATCCTCCGCTTGAACTTCAATGTCGCGGTGAACATTCAAAGCGCTAGACCGAGCAGTCCTTCATTCGAAGTGGACGCTCTCAGGCAGACTTGTACGTAATCCGTTACAAGTAACGAAATTACTTGTAATTCCTTACATTTATCGGTAATTTAGTAACGGAATAATTACATATTTTCATGAGTAATTTTAAAGTAATTCCCCTACATTTTTTACGTAACAGATTCGTTGTAATCCGTTACATTTTTTTCAGGACCAGCCCCCCCCCCCCCCCTTTCTAAAGAAAAAGTAGTTTTTATTTTGGTAAAGTTGAGCTTGGCAATCTTCAGTTCCGCAAAGCCTTTTTTTTATTTTTGCAACACCAAGCCCTTAATCTATTTATTTTTTACAACCTAACAACAATGTAAAAAAATCCAAAACATTCCTACAAAAAAAAAAAAAAAGAAAGGGGGGGGGGTGGGGGGCAAGTTATATTTGTTTTTTTTTAGTGTCTGTACTTTTTTTTTTGCGGTTGAAAGCGGGGAGAGGAGGATACAAAGTGATTGTATGCCTCTTCGAGAAGCTCAAGGCTGTAAGTGCACAGACAAGAATTAACAATGTCCTACTCGGTTATAGTGACTCCCACCATTATAATGTCACAACACGAGACAATGCTCCGTCTACCCTAAAATCCACTAAAAGCGATGGGATAATATGTGAAGGTGTTATTACCACAAGCATCCTCGTTCGTTGCTGCACACTTATCATCTTCTCTAAGAAAACAGGATGTATTTTTTTCTGCTTATTTCACCTTATTTGACCCCGTTTTAAAAGCTACTTACTTTTTTTAGTCCAACTTCTAGGGTTAGCCCCCAAGTTATCTGCATCTCAGTCACCCTTTTTGTGAGTTAGTTTTTCCGAGGAGTTTTTTTCTTCCTGCTTTTACCCCAGCAGGATGCATTTTATCTCAAGCAGATATTTTTTACAAATAAAACATAATGTTGGCTGATGTAGACTTGATATTCTGGGCTTGAGGAGAGAGAAACTCGTGAGTGGGGCCATAGTGTGGCTGACTTAGTACTCTACGCTTGACTGCCCGTGGCATCAGCGGACGTCTATCTGCAGAACACCGGAGTAAACTGCAGTCGGTCCGAGTTCCGTGCGTTTTTGAACGGCACCAAGAAAGGTACACACAGCAAACATGCGTTTACATTTCCTTGTTTTAACCAACGTTCTAAAACTCTTATTCACCAACGTCTCAACCGAGGCTCGACCTGTTCGGAACCAAAGGAAGAAGAATATCGAGCCAAACCTTGTTTATTATTTAATTATCACCTTACTGTTACCAACTCTACTAAAACTCTCGAATATCAGGCAATGGCTGACAGATGAAGCTTTGCTCTATCTTCGAGCTAAATAATACTTCCATTGCTCCGCTAAAGAAGCCCAATGCAGAGCATTAAATATTCGTGAGGCACAATATGGCACTCCCATCCGGTGCCTCAGTTCAAAGGGTGTTCAGCATAGCAGTCGACATCTTCAGTAAGAAATGACGCAAAATGTCAGACGAGACCTTCGAGCCAGCTGTTGCTCAAAATACTCAAGGTCAATAAATGGAACAGGTGGCAACAATAAGAACTTGAATAACCTTCTTCCCTATGTTTCTTAATTAAGGAAAATATTGTTGGAAGTAACGCCACGAAAGTAACGGATTACTTTTGGGAGTAACGGTCACTTACTTTTATAAGAGGTAATTGTAATTGTAAAAATTACAATTTAGCCTTGAGTAATTGTAAATGTAATTCCTTACTATTTTTCAGTAACGTGTACAAGTCTGCTCTCAGGTATGCTTTCAATCGTCGTAGTGAAAAGAACAAGCGCTCAGCTCCCACCGTTGTTACGCGCAGAGTCACTAGGATTTCAAAGAGACGATGGACGTTTGGGAATTGGCAGTGTGCGCGAACTACCAGGGGCGCTTCTCTAGCTATCATTATCATCTTTTGCGACGTCACGGGCAGGACAGACTGTGACCGGACAGACCACGCAGTTCTTGGATCCCTCAGTTCGTCAGCTCGCTTCATGCGCTGTTGGAGTAACGGCAACAAAGCCTGTTTCACGCGTTGTATTTATTTGGTGAAGTGATATTTGAAGTAGGACATTTTACCAAAGCTTTAAACCCGATGTGGCACGCATAGTCGTGCCAACAAACACTTTGGAGCAGAGGTGTCGAAGTGGTTGGATGGTGGTGTGCTGTTCTCTATCCCGTACAAAAAGCTGAACGAGGAAAATAGAATGTCCAGCGCTTTATCGCACGACAGCGTCTACCACAGCGAATAGGGTGCATTTTTTTATTGTGATTCGGACAAAATAAAACTAAGAAAGGGAGATCTCATCAAATTGAAAAAGGAGAGCGAAATGCGAGAACCTCTCGCGTCTGTAGTGAACACTTCAGTGAAAGCAACTCCGTGTACCCTCTTGGTTCCAATGTGTTCTGTGAGTGTTGGTCTCTTATTAGTTCTGAGTTGATTCCTTTTCTTTTAATTGTGTAAACCAGTAAACAACCATTTCCTCAAAATAAGTGGCAGGAAAAAGTGGAGGCTGGCTTCCGGAGTCGTTTTGACTAAATCCCTGCTCATTCACCCGGCCAACCCGAAAAGTGCGAGACACCCTCGCAATCAAAGTAATCTAGTAAGTCGGTGACAGTTCAGCGTCCTAGAAAATGAGGAATATACCTGCTATAAATTACTACCGTTTGTATATTTAGTTTTTGCAAACCCAAATGCGCATAATGCGTGATGCGCTCCTCAGCGAGCGATTTTAAATTTGTAAACAATTCTTGGTAAAAATAGGATAGAACAAATTAATCAATCACCCGAATTTTCCACGCCATAGCCGACAATTTTAAGAATTTATGAAAATTTCTTCATTTCTTTCAAGCAGAAGTCGCGATGTGACAAAGTTATTTGCCGCGTTTTCGATTCGAGAGGAGTTAAGCGTCAGTTGCTGACGAGCATTTGCTCGGCAGCAGCTGTCGAGTCACACCTGGATAGAAGCGTCAATATCGGCAAGCTCAATGCAGCTAAAAAACAAGTGTGCGGCGCTTTCCAACAGAACTGTGCGCACATGCACAGCTAAGAAGACACTACACTATGTCAATTACTCTGGTGAATGCAAAACCTTTTTCACAAGCAACCTCCACAGATCTAAAAAAAAACAAAAAAAACAAGAGTCAGAGAGGCTCTGAATAGCCCTGACGCACGCCGCGCAAGCTGTAATGTAATGCTCCAGGCTTGTTTTTGAACATTTTAAAGTTTTTCTAATAAAAAAGCAACTTCGAGGCACTGTTATTTATTAGAAAAATCACTCGCAAAATGTTATACCCATTTCTTTAATAAATAAACTGTTTTAATCTGCATAGCTTTGAACTAACATAGCCACTCCGTGCTTTGACAAAGCGCTGCCGTCTGCTCGCATCCTATCAGCTGCGTCACAGGAAGGCGCCCACGAGGTGGCGCAACCAAAAACATCTCGTTGCAAATAGGGCCTCTGGAAAGAGGGCGACCACGTGTAGCGCGGACGTGACGGGCGTTCCACGTTTCTCCGTCTTGCATTTGAAAGCCCATGTGAGCAGCTCACATTGGAGTTCAGGAACTGAAACCAGGCCTGAATAGAGCTCCAAAACTCTTCAGCACAAGGAGCTGAAGAGTTTTTGGGCCCCCCGCATTTGCTGGGACCTCCTCTCCCCTCCCCCTCATACAACATTGTCATAGGTGCCGTGCCGCCGCCGCCGCCGCCTGCCCGCCGCTCCGCCCTCCCGCCCGCCGCCGCCGCCCGCCGCCCTCGCCCCCCCCCCCCGAAACAATATCCTGGCTATGTGCCTGACAGGACCCCAAGAAAAACTGCCTCAAAAAGCCATCTGCATGACACATTTCTCTTCATTTTCCTCCCTATTTGACTGAAGGCTTTTTAGAGCGCTTTAATAAAAGAAGACCTCAATTTATGAACTCTCAAATTACTTAACACTTAAACATCTGTAGAAGTTGCCAGAGGGCAGACCTCCTCACATGTGTATTGCCCTTGCTTTCCAAGACCATGATTTCTGAATTATGAGCATTTTTCTTAGAAAATAACCAAAACTACAGTGTAATAAATATGTCTGCAAAATCTGAACCACCAACAACCCCCTCCCCCCCACAAAAAAAAAGAAAAAATTGCACATTAAAAAAGGATAATAAAATTGAACTAAGGGTTACTGCACTAGAGACCGTGATTTCTGAATAATGAACATTTTTCTTAGAAATCAATCAAAACCACAGTGCAATAAATATATGTCTGCAAAACCTGAATCACCAACAAAAAAAATTACACGTTAAAAAACAACAAAACTGAAATAAGGGTTACTGCACAGGCAAGCTGGTAAACGATCATAGTAAAAAAGAAGAAAAAAAACCTGGAGTTTAGGACAAAACTTGGGACAACACAACACGGCATTGTATTGTCCCAATTTTGTCCCTAGTTTCAAGGTTCTTTTTTTTTTCTTTTCTTCCACTATGAACAATAAAATAGTTCTGTGTTTTCTGTGGTTCCCCAAACAATTTTTTTACCAGGATCAGACTCCTCAAAGAATAGTAAAAGACTTTGCTACAGGTACCCTCCAGTTCTGGAACTAACTGTCAGACTTAACGATAATGGATGGCTTCCTATCTTGCTGACCTTGATTTCAAAAGCCTTCACAATGCTTAGGGTCACACGGCGACACCTTCGACATGGTTATACAGGCAGATAGCCTCCAACTGAAGTCGCCATATCATTTTGAAACTATAGGTGCAACTCTCTCGCAGCTAACATGGTACTGAAGCTGCAGCTATAAAAAGCAGTTTAGAAAATACTAAATGAACTGATGAGCGTGTTTGCACTCTCTCTCTATTTCTGAATGCACATTTCCCGCAGAGAACTGGTGAGTTCCAATTTCCCATGCCTCATTGTATATTGATACACATTCATTGGACAAATTTTACAAGGCACATGCAAAACATACCGACAGAGCAAACTCCAGTGTAGCTTGGATCAGTTCTGGGTCTGTGAAAGCTGCCAAGCCCCAGCAATCCTGTTTCTTTCTTCTTGCAGGTCTGTGCTCCTATACAGCTAGAAAGATATAGCAAACCAAGCCAAACAGCAATAAGCAAACTGCAATGTTCGTGAAAAAAAAAAAAATAAATGGAAAAGATGATCCAGTTGACACATTCATAAAACTTTCTCTCACAACAAACAAATTCAGCTACAGTCTGAGCTCATCCTAACAGACCTTGATTTTGACCAAGACTTCGGTCTGTTGTAAAAGGAGTATGTTGTATGCAGATATGAAGTTGAGTCAATGGTTTGTAGAGGAAAACCAACCAAACTTCACAAATCGGTATGTTATATCCAAATGTCCGTTGTAACCAGGTCTGTTGCAATGAGCTTAGACTGTAGAAGGAAGCTGCTGCTCGACATCACTGCAAATGAAGCAGGTGGCTGCTGGAAAGCAAAACATGGCCACCTGGGACAGTGACCACCTAGTCCTCGTACGAGAAGAGAATCCGGGAGACGTGAAACGCATCACAGCTCCTGTCAAACTTTGCCCCATTTGATTGGCTGGTGCCAAGGGCACCAAAGCACCAAGGGCACCAAAGCACCAAGGGCACCAAACACCAAGGGCACCAAGCGTGCCAAAGCACCAACGGCACAAAAGCACCAAGGGCACCATCTATGGTGCCAAGGGCATGCTTTTGTTTGTCCCTAGGGAAAGCCCTCTCCCAGCACAATGATAAAGTATCCAGGCCAGAAACATGATGGTATGTGCAAAGATGATGCAGAAGAACTATTACCTTCAGGAGTGCATCATAGAGCTTTCGATCTGCCGTGGATGCTGCGGCCTGGTAGACCTAGGCATAGAAAGTAGTGCTTTTGTGAGCCGACATTAAAGAAAGCGCTGTTACTACCTATATCCTTGAATCAAAAACATTTCTGCACGCACTAAATGCTTTTCATAAAATGGGTACACAGCATTAGTGGAAATTCTGTATGTAATATTTATTAGCAAATTACCCATTTCACAATACTAGGAATTACCATAAAGTCCAGAAGAGATGCCAATCCCAAAAGGACTCCTTCAGCTGCACTCCCGTAAAATAAAATGGACTGGAGTTCCAAAATGGGCAGGTCAGTGGGGAAATGCTAGGTCATACCACCAACAGGGTTATAGGATCACGTTTTCCCACCATCGTATCGTAACAATAAATATACGCTAAACCAAAAAGCGAGTCCTTGAGATTCTCTATTTACCATTAGGTGCTCAAATGGGAAAATATCAGGGTGTCGAACCGAGCTTGAACTGAAAACTGGAGCAAAACCATTATTTTTGACCAAACTGGAACAAAACCGGAATCGAACATGCATGTGACATTCAACCCGAACCGGAATTTCCTGTGGTTGTTACCGGTTCCTTGAAAACGGTTCGGCGTAATAAATTGTGAGCCTCACATATATTTGCGGGTGGCAGCGTGAAGTCAATTAAATATTCGCAATGGTGGCATCAGTAGCACTGCTGTGTTGACTGAACAAACAAGAGCAACGTGAAGCCAGCACAATAACAATGAAGCAAATAAATAAATTTCCTGCCTGCATGCAGCACAACTTGGCATCGGCGCGGAGGCATACAATTCTTTATTTCTGACTATGCCAAGACGCTACAAAGCTATTATATTTTTTTTATTATATGCCGCTAAACAATATTTTTTAAGAAAACAAAAAGCAAACAAAAATATTGATGGCTGTCAGTGTGTTTAGTTGGCTTGTTCCACAGTGGCAAAAGCCGTACCGCCACTGGAAAGGCGAAGCAATGAGGACCGCGACCTCGTTGGGACGCTCAATCACCTGCAGCTCTGAACGCTGCCTGAGGAAAATATTTTGTTTTGTTTTGTTCTTCAGCTGCAACATAGCGCCCATTTTCTTCTTTTTTCTTTTGCATCGTCTTTCTACTGTCGTCTGCCGTCTTCTCATATTTAACTCAGTGTGACGATATGAACAGGACTTAAGGCCCGTTCACACTTGCAAGAGTCGCTGGAGCGACCAGCGACTAGCGACTGGTTTTTGGTCGCGGAGCGACCAAAACAGGTCGCTAGCGACCGATTTTGGGCAGTCGCTCCCTGACCGATTTCTCAAGTCGCAAAAGCGAGTCGCTGGACGGCGGAGCCAATCACAGTCTCGTCGGAAGTGATGCGTGCGTTTGTTTATATTCATACTGCTTCCCGCGGAAAATAGCGACGCGCGCACGGCGGCGGTAACTGGCATGGAGTTCTCCGCGGAAGCTCTTATTAATGCTGTCAAAGACTATCACGTTTCTTTACAATAAGCGGCACCCTGACCACAAGGATCGGGACAAAAAGCTGCAGGCCTGGAACGAGATCGGCGACATTTTCGGCATGGCAGGTACGTACAATATCACGGTTGAGGGAGCGCACATATAGCCGTTGTTTTACGTTCCGAAGCACCATTAAGTTTTTGTTTTTTCCTGCCGGCGCCTTTGATCAGAAAAACCGTTCAGCCGGCTCGGGAAGGTGTTGATTATTATCCGTTAAGTTGGCAGCGAGCCTGGCGACTCGTCAGTTGCTCAATCAGGTGTGAACACTGGTGGTCGCCAGTCGCTTGTCGCTAGTCGCTCCAGCGACTGTCCCAAGTCGCAAGTGTGAACGGGCCCTTAAACGAAGGAAACGAGACGAGGCACGAGCGCGCGCAGAGATGTGCTTGTGCCAGAGGATCGAAGGCAGTGATCGAAGGCATTGCGACACCGGTGGATCAGACAACCGAGTTAGACCCCGGACAGGCGTCGATAGGCTTGTGGGGGCTGAAACCAGGCTTGCTGGGGATCTGCCGTCTGCTCGGAGTCATCGCCCTGAAGAATCGACATCCAGGCTCAAGGCTGCTGTGAATCCCAAGAATGAGCGGCGCCTTGTAAGTGGAACCTTTCTGACTGACTTTATGTGGACTTGCTTCTTGTTCTTTTTTATATTCTTGTAAATAATACCTATTCTTTTGCACACACCGTTCCGGAATCCCGAGTCCTCATTTCCACCTTTTTCCATCACGCTCAGTCATTCGAGGCTGGTAGTTCGTGAGGGGGTGCCAGATAGTGTCACAGTGTTTCTGTGGGTGCTGGCTGATTCACTTCCATGAGAGTACTGTATGTACTTTGGTACTGTTTTCGAGTGCTTGTATGACCACGTAATTTACATACAACGGCGTTTACAATAAAAATTCAAGATCAGAAAACGAAGTTAAGCATCTCTCCTCACTTTGGTGGCACGGCTTTTGATGGCCACTTTTACAGCAGTAGCTGTTAGTGCCCCTTCCTGGGAAAAAAAAATGCTCACGTACAAACCCGAAACCCCACTCTACAGCAGAAGCACTGCTCTTCCTCTCCCTGTCGTTCCTCACACATACACGCCAACTGCGGCAAGGCTCCCTCTTGTCCCCCCCCCCATTTCCCCCCTGTGGGCCGCTGAGGTTCCGAAAATACCCACGTGATGGTGGGGAGAGCACTCTCTGCCTCCCCATTGCTCCTGCCACATCCACATGCCCTCCGACGACGCACTCCCTTCCTCTCTCACCCCTCCGGCAGCCGCCGTTACAAAATACTCACGTGGTCGTGCTGTGCGGACACGCTCCCTCTCCTGCCTACTGCCACCGCCCAGGTTTCGTTCTCGTATGCCCTCCGCATCTCTACAGAACAGTTTGCGTACATTCTTTTGCTTCTTCCACGGTTTCAGTCAAAAAAAAAAACAACACGTCTCTGGATCCTTTTCCAACACATGCAATGTCTTGCGCAATCGTCAATCCCAGTGAATCAATTCCAGTGAAAGCAAACAACCGATTGCAAACATTGTGCAGCACACTGTCTGAAGGCAAATCTCCTTCAACATGCCTTTTCACAACACAGCAACTACCGGCCCGCAGCACACTTCGTGTAGTTTTTTTCTTTTTTTTTCTTTTTTAATGCAAGCGATGTTGAGTCCAACACACTTATTTTCTTAACCATTGGGAGCTTTTCTTTTTGTTTAGCGCAGGAAATGCAAGGGCGGCCACAAGCTAAGGTAGGGTTATGAACCGGTTTGAACCGGTTCACGTTTGTTGAAACTGGCAATCGAACCATATTTAAACGCATCACTGGATTGGAGCCGAACTGGAACACAATTTGCAAAGCCACTGAACCCGAACCCGAACCGAAATAATGACTGATTCGATACCCTGGAAAATATGAAATAACGCCAAGGTGGGGAGCAAGAAATACAAAGTAGAGACACAAAGGACAAGGTCGGAAAAGACTTGTCCCCATTCTTTGCCCATTACCTTTAGAGTTGTTATCAAATTTCGAGAGTAGAAAATAGAAAATTGGTGGCATGCATGCCAATGAGCACACACATCTGATTATACTGCCAGTGCCCAGCAGATCGCAGGTACCTACCTCAGTGGCAACTTGAGCCAGCCATCTGGGGATCCCTATGCCAGCATTTTGCCTTACAGCCATCGAGGCGGCCTGTTATTGGTAGTAGCTAAAAGTGAGCCCAGAAGTGCTAAAGGCTGGTAATTCATTCATATGCACAAGGATCTTGGTATCTTATCCTACTGTAATACGAGAGATCCTTTCTTAAGTTTTTGACATCCCTCAAAGAGTTCTGTTAACCACCATGACAGCCACAGTCTTCATTGTGGTTTCCGCATGCAGCTCAGACACTAAAAGTGTTTCTTTATTGCCCCGCAATGGCTCAAGTCAAGTGAATAGAATAAGAAAAAGGACCTAGACATAAAAGCTCCACAGCTATAGCACTTACCACGCTCCGAATGTCAGCCGGAATGATGGCAGTGCCAGCAATGTGGGCTTCAAGCCTCTTTCTTTGCTTCAGTCAACACAGCTTCATCTTTGAAGCGGGCCAGCCGACCAATCACCGTGCTTCGGAGCAATGTTTCCAAGTGGCCTGGAATAGACAATGCATAAAGCGAGAAAGTTAAAACAGCCAAAAAACCGATTTGTAAACTTTCTGTATATGCCTCATACATTATGAACATTTCTGTGCACTTCATTCAAGAGTGCACTCACCTTCGAAAAATAAGTGAAAAAGTGATTAATACAAGTATACAAAGTTTTTTTAATAACGATGCATAGAATAAATGCGACAGCAATGGCACAAAAAAACAACCACCAGGTCCAATTTTTTTTTTTTTTTTTTAGCAGAAAGGTTATTATTGACATTACTATAGTCACTAAGAAGCTAAGAATGGCAGGGAGGAGCTTCAGTTGTCAGTACCATGAGCACAAGCTTCCTACTTTCGAAAATGCTTGGGTACCTCAAGCACCTTGCATGCAGCCCAAGCGCGACGAATGGCTGGAGGCCGGGAGTTTGAAAGACTGCGCCCTGCCATTTTCATACTGTCAGTGTCTATAGTGTACCACAAGAAAAACTGTCCCAAGCTCAAAGTGATTTGCAAAGATGTTTTATTGATTTAGGCACGCGTAACCTAACATTGCTCGAGCCCCCTCACAGTAGATGTTTTGGTGTTCAATATTGCTCACCAACATGCAAACATTCACAGTAAACCTGCCAACTGAGAGTCGTAAAATATAAGTGCTCACTGTAATTCGCAAACACTTTTGACTTTACAGTCTCCATCTTAAAAAAGTATGTTTTCCGATGTCCATACTACAGTCGAACCTCGATATATCGAACTGCACGGTGATGGCGAAATAGTTCGATATAGCCAGAATTCTATATATTAAATCACATCAAAAACGCGTCAAAAACTTGTTAAGAGCACGTGGCCGTCGCGCTCCGCGAAGCGCCGACAGGCGGCACATGCGCGCCGACCAACCGCAGAGGCGGGAGCAGCCGCGTGTCGTCTGCTACGGCGCGCCGCCGTGCCGCTCAGCTTGCGGGAGCTGGGAAATCTCGCACTCGAAGGCTGAATTAAAATAAGGAAAAAAAAAGAATACCCTACTGTACAAATCAATCAATGAACCAACCGTGGTGCAGTAAATACTCACTTGAAGCTTCAAACAAAGTATTTATTTTGGCTGAAAGTACTGCTGCAGGGTAGCCTGCTTCTTGTTGCCAAAGGCGTGTTTAACTAAGGCGTCCTCAACATAGTCTAAACGATCAACAAGCGATAGGCCCGTGCCTTCTATTGCGCCACAGTAGCGGCGTAGAAGGGCCAAAGCAGCTACTGACTCAGTTGAAGTCGGGAGCGGAGCACCATCAGCGCTTGCGGGATCAACCTCGGCAACGTCTTCGCTTCCAGTTTTGCAGCAAATGTCAGGGACGTCCGTTTTTAGCGTTTGCAGCCATCACTCACGCAAGGCAACACGACACACGAAAGAACTACGATCACACGCGTAGCACTACCGATAATACCGAGGAGGAGGAGTCGGTGCGGCAAATGCAGTGCGTCGTTGACGTTGCGACGAACTATCCAGGCAGCGGCGTGCACGCGCCGCTACGTTCAAATGGCGCCCCGGCGTATGTGTAGGCAGTCGGAAACGCCCATTGCGCCACCGCTATCTTCAAGGGTGTTGCGGGAAAGCTCGCCGCCTGTCAAAAGAGCGCGGGCTGTTTGGGGTGGTGGAGTTCGATATATCCATTTTATGCAAGAGAAATAAAAAATAAAAAATGCATGCGATTTTCCACGTGATATAGAAAGCGCTCGATATAGGCAATTATTCTATATATCCGTGTTCGATATATCGAGGTTTGACTGTATAAGGAACACTGCAATCAAAGCTGCTGCGAGCTCTCGGGGATTTGAGAACTGATTCAGGAAGGTCAGAGTAAAACTTAATGAGTCGATTGCTTTAAATGCATCCTACAACTTATTGTTGTTTGGTGTGAATTCTATCTCGCATGTCTCTTAAACTTGGCTGAGTACTGTCTTGAATAAATTTTGGAAAATGTGGATGTCGTTTTGAGTATTTCGCAAAATCGAGGAATCCAGCTCCGACGCTGTTCAGGTCGTGTACTATCACACAGATAATTTCTTTATAGAATAGTGTGCTCGTTCCACCTACAAATATTTCTCGGAAAGGAAAATTGTATATACTGTAAACGACTAAATTTTTGCAAAGACCTAATTTACGCGAATTTCGCGAATCGCCTACAATTCGCGAAAAATGCGTCCCGCGAACAATTCAGGTCATATGTGAACGCTACGGGAGCTACACTCCATTCGCGAAAATTAGAACCCGCGAATAATTTCAAAGTTTCAACTTTGGCCCGATTTGCGAAAATTTGAGCCCGCGAAAATTACGTCGTTTACAGTATATTAGTGATGGACCGAACCTGCCGAACTTCAGATCCGGCAAAGTTCGGCAAATGCCGAACTTTTGAAGGAAAGTTCGGCAAAGATTCGGCAAAAAGTTCGGCAAATGTCTACGCACGCGCGAGAACGCGACGGGGCCATGGATTGCAAATGGACGCCGTGCAGTCGTGCGGTTACTATCGCGCAGTGCACGTTGGTGCAGCATAGTACAACCAGTGGTTACGGCGAGGTGTGGAGCGAGCAGGCAACACGGTAACTGTGTGTGTGCGCGAGCGTACCTTCTGCCTCAAGAGTAGATGATCAACCAGTAATTTACGCAGTCCACTGCGCAAGTAACAAATGATGCGGTACATTCTGGATGACGTGATTTTCATTTGACATTTCCAGTGATGCAACAAGTTAGTTGAAACATTGGCCGACAATTACTTTAAAGCACTCCTCGCAAATGTAACAATTCTGTTTTCGGCTAAGAAGTAGTGTGTGCCAAGACAAAATAATATTGCTCTTTCAATTAGCGTTTTTTCGCGATTTTCCTGTAGGTATCTGCATAAAACTAAACACAGAACTATAATGCTCGTACGTTGCACATCCGACGTTTCTAACTTTCCCAATCTTTCTAAACGTTCATGTGTGTCCTAACACCAGAAACTGGCATTTTAAAGGTGAAAAACGAGACGTTGCTAATATGGGACGCATACTTTCATGCAAAGCTGACGTCAAGTGACTCAAATCGAAAAACAATTTACAATAATATTATTATCTCTTCTGGTGAAGGCTCAGCAACCGTTGCATTCGTTTTCGCACACAAAACGGTTCGCACACAAAAAGCAAGAACGCAGCGTTATTGCCCTCACACACATGCAGGCTTGCGCTAATAATGCCCCAAACCGAAACTCTCGTAGCGTGATTCGCGACTGCGCCACGCTCGCTTCTACCCAACCCAACCACGCCACTTCTGCAAGGAGTCACTAAAATTGCCAGTAAACACACAAAAACGACACTAATACAATTATATTGTAGAATATCATCTTATTTACTAATAACTGTGTCAATATGCATTACCTGTTGCATTTAAGATAAGAAAAAAAAAACGTAAAACCTTTTACTAAATTTCAACATTAAGTCTGGTAACAATATATTTTTGCCGAATCTTTGCCGAATCTCCAGAAAAGTTCGGCAAAAGTTCGGCTTTGCCGAATCCCAAGATTCAGCGCTGAGCTTTCGATTCAGCAAAAGTTCGGCCCATCACTAATATATATTCCTTGTGTAAAAATATTCCTGGTGTTGGGAGACATCGAGCTTCAGCTCAAAAATGTTTACGTCTGGTAACATACCGCCACGAGTTTCCCTTTCTTTTGTAATACTACGTTTCAGTCATTAGGGTGGTGTAAAATATCAGCCAGAAATGCCAAGTTCCACACCCAATCAGGACCAGGAAGGCTCTGCGAGGGCATCCTTTGATGGTGAAAAACTGATTTCTTTATTAAGCTAGAAAATAAGAACAGAAAAACTCTTGTTTTTGCATAGGACTGGACATCTCCATAGTAAGCCTCTGTGTGCAACAAAACTGTTCAAATTAATGATGGTACAAGTTGTCGTTTCTGACAAAATTTATACTAATGACACACCTTAATTATTGATCCGCAGTGTGTCACTTAATTTTTTGGTGCATAACAACTGCCAATAGATAATACAATGAATGTGACTAAGTAACTAACCCCTAGCATGCCATTTCAAAGTTATACATTTGATTACACTAGATATGCAACAGATTATATTTCTTGCACTATTGGCCCCAGTGTGTGTGTCTATGTGTGTGTGTGCGCGCGTGCATGTGTGCGTCGGGTGGGAGGGGTCTTTTCTGGTATCATGCCAGGGGCCGCATAATACTGCCTTGCGAGCAGTGGGTTCCCAACCCCTGGTATAGTGCATCACTATCCTGTATGTATAATTGCGAAAAGGCATGCCAATATACTAGTGTATACACTACTTCACAAAGTGTAGATACCTAGCCGTTACCAGAGCTGTATGTATAACTAATTACAAAGGAATGTTACTGTAATTAGTTACAATAGGCAACTAAATACTTTTCGAGTTACAGTAAAATTTTAGTAATTGTAAAAGCTGGTTCAGGCAATTGTTCTTGGGTGTTTTGCCTCACCACTACCATTAATCCATTGGAGTAAGTGATGGTCCCACAAAGATGTCAAAATAACAGAGCATGTCCGAAATTTCAGCGTTCAAAAAATCGGTTACCGCACTAAAAAGATCCTTATCGAGAAGGATAAAAAAAAAAACATTTAATATAGCTCGACCTTAATTTTTGAAGTGGAAAGGACTGACCTATCAGTAATGCAGTATCTTTGGATCGTGTGCTCGCAGCAGAGATCTGTCACAAGCGCGTCACACTATCACCACTTAGGGGTGATTTAGGCCATGACAGCCTAAATTCCCCAAACTGGGTCAAAGAAAGATTCTTTTTCTTAAAATCAAACAACTGCTACGACTAATTTTGACCAGAGGCTAGATATCTCTCATTGTTATGTGCCTGCAAAAATTAAGATTCATAAAGTTCAGTAGTAAATTTTAGCTAACTAGTTCGCTAGTTACTGTAAACAACTTGATTCTCGAGGGCTCGAATTTTTGCGAAATGGGCCAAAGCTGGATATTTGAAATTATTCGTGGGTTATAAGTTTCGCGAATCTGGCTGGTATGCTATGTATATGCTACTATAAGGAAACATATTCGCGGGACCTATTTTCACAAATCTTAGGCGATTCGTGAAAATAAGTAGTTTACAGTATGTCACAATCATTCCCTGCTGTCTGCTTTAACCAACATTACCTTCAAAAAAATTATAGCTCCTTTATGTCAAGGATTCTTTTATATTTTAACACGTTTTCCGTCCAAAAAGCGCCGTGTAAATATACCTTAGACCCTTTAAATAAAAGAGCGCCATCTGTTGCATGAAGAGGCATGGATGGATGGATGAATATTGGCTGTTCCCCTTGTAATGGGTGGCAGCTTGTGCCGCCTAGCCTAGTTTATATCAGTTTATAAATTTTGCACAAAATTTTGTCTCTTGTGTATAAGCATAAATCCTGAATTTCGTGCAATATCACACTTTTCTAGACCCTTTTCCACCAATCTTCTAACCTCCTCTTTGTTATTGTAATAATCTATTCACCCATTCCTCCATCCCCCCATCTACCAGACCCAGTACTCCTGCACGATCTGTCCCCTCCAGGTGGGTGGGATGAAGCCCCGCACAGTTTATAACCAAATCTTCATTGTTTCCTCCTCACTATGGCATACCGTACATAATGTGTTATAGTATCAGAAAATTTTGCCCTATGTGTCTTAGTTCTCAGAACCCCTGTCCTTGCCTCAAAAAACAAAGCGCTCTCTTGCGAGTTATCAAATATATTTTATTTTCTTATTTACTGTTTATGCGATCTGTATAGTGTTAGAGCCAATTTCGTCAGCATCCCTCCTTCCACATTTTCTCCTTGGTCTCCTTTACGCCCTTTTGTACTGTGGCGTTTTGCTCGCCCCCATCATTACTTTGTAGGTATTTAAATTTTAGCTTTCGCGTTCGATTTGTCCACTTTATGTTCAAGCTCTTCATACATAAATAATTGTACACCTTCCTCCCCTCCCCAATCTGCATATCCTCCATTTTATCTAGCCTTTGCTCGAATTTCAGTTTACTGATAGCTTCTCTAGCCTCAAATCATGACCAGCCCATATCCCCCTGTACCCGTTATTCGGTGTGCCCCCATGCACTCCTAGTGCCGACCTGCCCATACTTCTTTGCCGGATTTCTAAACTTGATTGAACCTCAGCTCTCATGCACAGTACCGCATTACCGAACGCCAGTCCGAGCACCTCAACTCCTTTCCAGATACCACTTACTACTTCATATCTATTAAAATTCCACAGCACTGTTTCATAATTGCAGAGTTTCTATTCCCCTTCTTTAGTACATTTTCCTCGTGTTCTTTTAGGTATTTCATTCCCTCATTAATGCATACCCCCAGATATTTATAGGTGTCTACAAAGACTATTACTATGTTTTGTATTTTCAGGGGATCTCTTTTGTCGTTAAAACCATTACTCCAGATTTGTCGCCGCTGAAATTTGCCTAGGTTCAGCATGTCGCCCTCCCCTTCGGATATCCCCATTAGTTCTTGCAATGTATCATGGCTATCTGCTAAAAGCGCAATGTCATCTGCATACATAAGCCCAGGTATAACTTGATTCACTTTTCTCCCTCCCTCCATATAAGTCACATCAAAGCCCAGATTAATGTGTTCTAGTCCCTATTCCATTCCACTCTCGACAACTAGCTCCAGACAGACCGACACCATCTTGAAGGAGACCGCGCCGCTCATGCCAGTCTGTGCACGTTTCAATGTTGCAGTACTATAATCAAAATACTTTTTGCGTTTATTGGTGAAGTCAGAGGGAGTTGGTTTGTATGCCCAATTTAGTGAAGAAGCTTTATTTGTCTTGTTCTGCCACGACGTCCAGACTAGAAGTCAGTCACGATCAGCGTGGCGACTGCCTGTTCAACATGGGGAGGCCCGTTTGACATAAAGATGTGCAAGTGAGGCAATGAACTACAAAAAGAGCTACTATTGTTACACATGAAAAGTGTGCAGCTAAGGGTTCTGAATACGACTTTATTTGTGCGCAAAGTTGTGGTCATAAACGTGGAAAGATGGATAAAACTGCTGCTCGCTTGGCAGATTGAAACGCTGGATAATTTCAGACTGCTAAATACTATTGAAAATGATGTTATCGCAATATTTTTGTAGCTAATATGTACAATTTTTTTTTAAAGGATTGGTCATCTTAGCAACTACGTTCGAAAAGGAGTGGGAAAATTATTTGGACATGCATACGACTTATTAAGGGGAGACACTGCCCAGAAAAAAAATTTTCTGCAAAAAACGTTGATTTTGAAAAATTACATATTTACATCCACCAACATCTAGAGAGTAATCCCAAAAGGTTTAATTAATTTTCAATGCATAGCTAATTTTTATAAATTATTTTCTGTCCAGCAAAGCTAAAGAAAAGGTAGGGTTTGGAAGCACTTTGAGCGCATTTTTCTCCGTTCCACTTTTTGCTATAAATTCCATTTTAGTCAATCTATCGTTTGATAATAGCAAAACAGGGAAGGCTCATTCTTCCCTTTTCCTGACTGAAATTTAATAAGGAATGTGGCTATGGAACGTTTTTGTCACTTTACGGATGTCTTTTATAAAAAATGTTGACATTTTGTTGAAGACACAGAAGACCAAAAAGTTTACCAATTTTGCAGAAGAGAAAATTTATAGAAATACATTACTTTTTAGGAAAAACGTTCCATAGCCGCACCCTCTAGGCATTCTGCTACATATCTAGCAAATAAAAATCTTGAATATTGTGATAGTTTTCTGACGATAGATTGACTAAACAATGTAGGCGTGTTGCTGATAGAAGCTACTCTAATTTTCTTCTCATTTAACCGACAGACCTGAAATTTTGTTATACACCATCTAGCATGACCACCAGCCTACCCTGTAAATTTCATTAATTTTAAGACAAGGGTTCAAAAGTTGACTCCCCTAGGGGTGTGTCCCCTTAAATAAGAAATAAAAATTAATTTTGCACTACAGATTTTGAGGTTTGTACATTTTTGTGTGTGTGCTAATGCTCGAATCTGAGGTAGAACTTAGAAACAGTCCAGCGAAAATCGTGATATGATCGAAGTTGGCTTTTACATTACCAGCCTACACAGACGATGTGCTAGCGTCGTCCAAGCAAACAAAAAGGACACTGCTTCCACAAAACTGCTTCTATAGGTAAAAAACCTACCTGCTTTGTGTGCTGTCTGCAACCTGCTAACGAGTTTGGTAGTTTGTGAACTTGAGAGCGCGGCACATAGCAACCAGTAAGCCAATCGTCACCGGATCGCTGATCTGTGCACTGCATGTTACTAAAGCTTGCGAGTGGTTGGGAATAGACCCTTGAATAGCAGGATGTACAACCACAAGCCTTTCAACTCGTGTAGCCACGAATATACATACTTATGTTTGACAACAAGGTGGCCTCGAGCGCATCACCGAAACATAAAAACTATGTTGAAGGTATTAATCCACTCTCGCTTTTAATAAATTCATGGTACAACTCAGTGGCCTGTTTTCCCTCCCAGCCAAAATAGAACTTCACAACGTGTGTTAAAGAAACAACAGTTGTATTTCACCCATGACCTCCTCACCACACCACGAAACTTGTACTGGGGAGACGTAAACAAACCGGAAAAATTATTCAAGATGGAGTTTGCTGCGCAATGTGCCCAACAAATTTAGCTCTTTTTTTCTTTTTTTTTTTTACGTCATTTATTTTATGTAGTGTTCTGTGTATAAGAACACCAGAGCCTCATAATAAGATTCACATAATATTTCACAACAACAGAAATAAAATAAAAACTGAAAGATTAAGGGTTTTATGGCAAAACAGCGTCAATGGCCATACTATGCAAGTTATATCTTCAAGGTGCAATGCTGTATGGCATGAAGTTTATGCTCAAGTAATAGGTAATTAGAACAGATTACACAAATAAAGGTAGCACAAAAGACGAGGGCAAGTAGAAGAACACAGACACGGACAATTAGAACTGGTGCAACGGGTCAGTGGCTGCAACAAAATAGAGTATGTGATCAAATAAGATACCAAAGAGAAATGGTGAAGGAAGCTTACCCTCGCCAGGCTTGGAGTCCCAGCCAACCTTAGAAAAGATGGCACCCAGCAGCTGGCGTCCATAGGCATGAAAAAGTGGCTGGAAGTCAGTGTATGATAGCAACTGGTTCAGCTTGCTCAGACACGAGTTAATGGAACTCCAGACAATGTAGTTTTCTTCATCGGTATATGCCTTCATCAGGGACAAGACCTCCACGGTTGACTTGCGTCCGCTTTGCACCTGTAAAAGCAACATCATTATGAATCAAGTGTAAAGAAACAAATATACCAGATTGCCCATTCTATAAATGAGATTTTCATAAATTCTGCTGAAAAAATGGTGGTCAACGAAGCACAGGAAACATGAGTACGAATGGCGTTGACTACCGGGAACAAGCACCGGTTTTTCATTGAAAGTTGCTAAAAACCTTTCACAACTCTTGAATTGCATAAAGGCACGCTTCAAAACTTTGGCATCCGGTCCGAACCTCTTACAGCTGTTTTGGTCACCCTCGGGTATGCCCAAGGGCGACCAAAACTACTGTTAATGCCAAGTCGGCTCTCCTTTTTGTCCAAGAGCGTCTCTTGGTTTTGGTCATCATAGGGGCGTGTCCCTCCGCACCTCTGACTTCACCAATGGTGGCCTCATGTCACCTCCAGAAGCTACCTACCTCCACATGTTGGGTGGACCTGGAACACTTCAACTATATGACAGAGAAAGAAGACATAACTCCCAAAGTAGGGTCCTTTTTCAAAGCCTACACTTAGCAGTGCCCTATACGAGAAGTGACTCCAAGATCCAGTTTCATGAAACTAACACATATATTTTATATATTTTTATTCAGATGAGGGCATTGATAACTATAGCAATCGTTCGCACAGTAAAAGTGAGGAGGAACTACTGCGTACAAAGAGGTATCATAATATGGACTAGTGATCCGAGAAAAGATTGTGCAGCCATCGGCCACTGACAACTTTGTTTACGGTACTTTCTTGTCCTGCGACACTATCTGCTCCTCTCTTCGCCTCTATCTCCATCCCTCTCTCATATATATCCCTGACTTATATCTAGAATAAAACATGTTCAAACATTCCCTTTCTGCGTGATAGTGTTCAGTGGCTAGCAACAATCATTTCCTTGCAAAGATCACGATTAGGGCGCAATAGTTGACGGAGTAGCAGACGACACTCCTCGCTAGTTCTGGCGAAACAGCCGATACAATCTTTTTTCGCGTTTCCCCGTCTGCTGTAAAGGATAAGGGGGTTCGCTTCAACCAGCAAAATATGGCCGCCGATGCCTGTTTACTGAGCAGTCATGCCTGTCGCCATCCCACTCGCTGGCGTCACGGGCGATAATATCGGGCACAAAGAGGCACACCGATAGACAGCAGAGCCTTGCGTAAATACAATAAAGCGTAAACACTGTCGCCATAATAACCTAGTAAGAATGTTGTCAACCGCTTACGCTCCTGCCGTCAACACTGACGAAGAATGAGGTTCAGAAGATGATTCCACAGGCATCAATGAGCCTAATCAGTAAAACCCGAAAACTCAAGAAAAAGCTTGGCATGTGGAATGAGCCGGATTCTTACACGAGGAGCAAGATGAGCCCTGAGAACGTGTCTGCTGCCCTACAGTCCCAACTAGAAGGATGTCATCTCTGTCATGCTCGAAGGGGAGAAAACGCTTGTGCCGCTTCCCAACACGCTCAATCCGAGAGGCCTTTCGTGTATACAAAGACAAGCATCCTGATTCCAGTATAGGGCTAACGAAAGTTTATTCCTTGCGCCCTAGATGGGTCAAATGACACCAGGAAGTGTGCGTTTGTATGCGCTGTGCCAATTATTACCATTGTATTGCCTCTCTAGAGAATATTACAGGCTCAACATTCAACACTGGTGAAATGAAAGCAGCATTTCTGTGCAACCCACTAACAGGTCTGTGTCTTTGATGAGACTGTGATCACTGCCCAAAAGGCCAGTCTATTTCACTCAAGGAACTTCATATCCCAGAGGATAAAGAGATTGTGCTAGCAACATGGGAGTCCGGCGACCTTGTGAAAAAAACATTGGATCCTGAGACTCTCCTAAAAGTTGTTCAAGTGACGGTTGGAAGTTGGACATTTCACAACCATATCCAACAAACGCCAGGTAAAGCTATCTACGATGAAAAGCAGTGCATGCAACGTGGGAGCATTGTCTTTCATGTCGACTTTGCTGAAAATTGGACCATCGTGCTTCCTGACGAAGTTCAAGCATACTACTGGAAGAAAAAAAAAGTTTCGATATTTACATGTGTAGCGACGACAAGAAAATCTACAAACAACTTTGCCATCAGTGAGGACCTGCGTCACAATGCCACTTACGCTTTCTTAGCTCTAGAAAAAGTGAAAGAGTGGGTTGAAGACAACGCTGCGGTATATTTGCACGTGACGTACGTCAATGACGGGGCCGCCAGTCATCTAAAGAATCGCTACCAGCTTCACCAGTTTGCACGGAACGATTGCCCACAAGCCCAGTGATTATTTTCTGCATCTGGACATGGGAAAAATTCATGTGACGGAGTTGGCGGACTCGTGCATATTTTCTCAGATCTTACGAATTTGGGTATGGGCGCTTAGTGTGGAATGGGCGGATGCGCGGTATTCTACGGTAGTAAAGAACTCATATGCGTGCATATTCAACTCGAAGTACGCACTTCGTGCTTGACGTTTCCACGAGCGATGTCTTCAGCCACGAGAAGGGGCAACGGCTCGGCGACGTCTTCGTGCAATTGGCTTGGTGGTCGGGCGTGTCATATGGGATGAATACCAATTCTTTTGATCGGTCCAAAATTTCTCTTTCGACGGAAGACAGATTCGCCGGAACCGCGAACGTCAGTTCTGAAGTAGAGGTCCCACGTCAGTCGTCCGCTGCCATCGCCGTCCAGCCCGCGAGACCCACGATATGCGATACGACGCCATGTTGAGAATTATGCAGTGAACGCACAGAATGCTTCTGGTTCTCTGTGAAACTTTTCTTCAATTAACGCATTTGCAGGTTTCAGAAGCCACAAAAAATGGGTTTCATATTTTTTTCTATTTTTAATATTGAGTATGTGCTTTCAATGACCCACGACTGATAAAATTTGGTGGTCGTGTCTAAACCTTAGAAAACGGCCCGTGACCACAGGCCGTTTTCTAAGGTTTTCTAAGGTTTTCTAAGAAAATCGGGCGGAAAGCAACCGATTTTTGAGCCACAAATTCTGTTCTGGGTTGTTGGGCTCTCATATGCCACATACAACTAAAAACCTCGGCGAGCATAAATACCTTGTCAGTGTCCCTTTAAATGAGTACGAGGAAAGCCTTGGTGAAAAGTGCAGAATTTGATTCCCCAAGGACTGCTCATTTGGAATGCAGGGACATCTTATTTATCACACTTTTCTTCGTGGGATATTAACCTAATGTTTTAGTTGGTGATTGCTTATAATCTTAATCTGATCACCATACGAGAATCACGAAACGTTATCCTCACGCAGGATGAAATATCTCGGCTTGCCACGATCCAATCATACACCGGAGTATCAAAGCTGCTCCAGTCAGGCACGGAAATGGTTTGTCCCCGGAAATACATAGTTAACCCAAAGAATTTAAGTATTTTATCTTTATTTTTGTGTGTGGAAGTAAAGTTATTTCTTTTCTTCTAAATATAAAATATATCGGAAAGTAAACTTCACACTGCATCATCTTTTCTCGAATCACTAGCCTCTAATATGATACCTCTTTGTACGCTGTATGTGAAATGCTGTATATAGTTTCTCCTCACTTTAACCGTGTGACCGATTGCTCGAGTTATCAATGGCCTCAACTGAATAAAAATATATGAAAGATGCGTTAGTTTCATGAAACAGGAACTCAGAGTCACTTCTGGTATAGGGCACTGCTAAGTGTAGGTTTTGAAAAAGGACCCTACTTTGGGGAGTTATGGCCTCTTTCAAGCATCTCCAGGGCTGTTTATAACCGGAGGTAAGTTGAAAAAGCACGAGTAGCCCCATAGACCCACAGCAAAATTTTGCAATTTAATGGCACCCATAAGCATAACCTCCAGCGAGCAGTTGAACACACTCTTACTCTCTATGCGAAACAAGCGTGTGCATCGGGCAATAGAGTGGGTATTTTAACGCTGGTGTGGCCTGTATGGCAATGTAAATAGATGTATGTATTTAGGATTGACAATGATCAAGTTTAGCTCATGACCAATGCAAAATAACACTATCCAGATAAAATTACAAACACCGTAAACCTTAAACAAACTTTTACAGTTGAAAATCAGCCTCTTTAATCGGTGTTCAATGTTAGAAGGACGAAAATTTCAAGAGGTCACATACTTGTTTTGTATAGTCAGGTGAAGACAGCCTTTGAAAACCTGATTCTGTCAACATCTGAAGAGAATTAGCTCACCTAGCTCCTCCTTTTTGGTTACTGACTGACACACAGTACGTGCTAACTCATAAATAATCCAGAGCTGCTAAACCAGGCCATGCTGGCAGGATATTGTAGCACCACTGCCAACTTTATGTAAGCATTAAAAATACTGGTGATGTTAATAATATTAATTAATATTCCAGATAAACTTGGAGCTATTCTGTGTTCCAAAAGATAAATAAAATAAAATTAGGGAATTTAAAGCAAATGTGCTTCACCATTGTTTCTTCTGTATGCTCAGTGAAAAGTTGGTTGAACAACTTGCTGAATTTTGCAAACCTGCTCAAACCCAAATTTCTAAGAATTTGTAGCACCTCTACTACCATACCGTAGAATACTGTGCATCTGCCCATACCACACTAAGCGCCCATACACAAATTTGTAAGATCTGAGAAAATATGCACAGTACATTGATATGTAAAATTGATGACTGGACAAGCACCCATCCCTTCGCGATTATCTCTAAATTTTGAGTGGGCGCTTGCCCGGTATTTTACGATAGTTCTCACAAACCCCAATTTACGTTGGGAAAGTATAAGAAAATTAAATTTCAGAGAAGTAACATTTGATTCATTTCTAGGCCCTCTCGATGTTATCGACCGAGAGGTGTCTTGGAGAGGAATGCTCGTAGGGTGGCCATTTGTCAAATTACAACATAGTAAGTTTGAATATGCAGAAACATAATAACCAGCACAACTTTCTGAAGTTTCTTTTTTGTTTTTTTCCATCCATTGCATAAATTTATTTACATAAGAAATTAGGTTCAACCCTTCAAACAACCAGATTATATGTATCTGTAGGCACCCATGTTTTATCATCCAAACAGTGCACCCCAACGTAAGAGAATAAGGGCACTATTGCCCAAGTGAAAATTTAAAGTGGTTTTACAAGTGGTTCCACTTTATTCTAAGTGGTCCCACTTTACCTCCAACTGGTCCCACTTTACTTCCAAATGGTCCCACTTTACCTCCAACTGGTCCCACTTTGGTTTAGATGTCCCACTTGCAATTTCCCACTTCAAGTCAAGTAGTATAGTTTCAACTTTCTGAGTGGGAGCGGACATTGCATATAGACAACAAAAAGGCATGCACTATGCTGCCAATGTAATAGGGAATCCAGACCTAGTCAAGCTCTTTGTAACAGCTTTTTGTCTGAATTTCCCTCCAGATGCTTCTGGAAAGTGAAGCCTGATTGAATAAGTGAAAAATTTTGAATTGCAAACTGGAGGTCTGAGGCTCACCAAAGCGACCATGTCATGTAGGAGACCGAACCTGTCGAGGGGAAGCAATTCCTTGTTCTTCACAGCGGGGATCAACTGGCTCAGCATTTCAGGGCTGTAATGGGTCCGATAACATCCAACAGTGCCTAGGTTCAGCTGAAAACAGGGCAGTGAAAAAACATCAATGTGATTTAAATTACAATATAATCATGATTTAAATTATATTTTATCACATTTAGATCACATGAATTTTCATACATTGAAATCTGAAAAAAACATTTGTACTAAGATTGGAGTCTCTGCCATCGATCGAAACACTACTTTGTGACTTAGAATCAAGAGTCAAGAGAGAACTAATAAAAATTAGTTGTCACAGTGGAGAGAAAAACAAAGTGGTCAACCCCTGAGGCAAACACAAACAGTGTTGTTGAGAGCTACAATTTAAATACATCAACTAAAAGGGGACGGTAATATAAAGGGCACAGTTGAAGAGAGAGGTGTCTCAACGGCGCCGCATCACCATTGCAAAAGTGTGGCAAAGGTTCGCTCGCATTTCAGGGAAACGCCATGAGACGGCACAACTGTCTAGGGCCATCTTAAAAAAACACTAAAAAGAACCTTTTTTTTTTTTTTTTTGTTGGCAGTTTGGTTGGGTGTCTAAAAATTAATTTTATGCGAAAGAAAAAAAATGTTCGAGCAATATTGATGGTGCGAGATTCATTTTGAATTCTGTGCGCAAAGTCCATGACATCATGGAATGGTCATACGCTCTTTCCACCTCAACCTCTCTCCACCTCAACATGATGGCCAAGTCGATCCACCTCTCCTCCACGTGCCCGAAATGCCGGGAGAGAAAACAAGTGGAAAGGAGGTGCCTACCGACTAAATTGTGACTAAATCGTGTATTGCGATGTCAATATTGCTCTAAAAAATGTTTTTTCCGTAAAATTAATTTTTGACTTGCATGTCCCAACCAGACTGTTTAAAAAAAAAACTTTTTTCTTTTCAGTTGCCCTTCTACGGGCATGAGAGAGCCAATGAGAACCACTCCAGCAACCATTCTTATTTGCACACACATTTGCAAGGCCACATGGTGTGCCATTTTGCCATTTTGGCCATTAGGCCATTTTGGAGCACCTTTCGGAGCAGCCAAGACAGTGTTTCCGAGCAGCAAAAGTGGCTTTTAGAGCAGATATTCTTAGAAAAGTAAAAATATTTGTTTTAAGTGCTGTAGAAACAAAGGGCACTTTGTACTGTGTTGTGTTCTGATGCAACGTGTTGTCACGGAACTCGCTGCTTGTGTTTTTACTGCTGAGACATCCCACAAGTGTACAGTGCTATAAGCATTGCCAAGCAATTCCCAAAAACCACTTGCCACCGTTTTACTGGTTCCCAATGTGCCAGATTTTCATGAAAAGTAACCAAACATAAAACAATGAATTGCAAGCGTCCCGGCTGGTGCCTCTGTCATGCAATCATGTTTGCATGCACATAAGGGCAACTTCGGCAGGCTTGCAGTTGCTCGCAATTCGTCACGCAAGTTGCAACAACGGCTGTTCGATCGAAACCGAAACCATGCCATTCTGCTCCGTCGCCAACTGATTCCCAAAACTGTATGCAAGATGTAACTGTTGAGTATACGACAAAAAACAGTCCAGCAGCACGTGCTTGCCAGGCCGGCAAACAAGAAACAAGCTAAGCACACACACACACACAAAAAAAAAGAACCTGAGCGCATCGATGCAAGACATCATGAGCCAGGGTCAAAAAGTTCTTGGAGCGCTTTGTGCAACGATTGAACTCGAGACAAACAAGTGCGCTGTGTGGGTTTAGCGTGCAGACATTGCCTTCTTTGCTTGAGCTCACTTCTCTTCAACTTTCTTTTGTGGCAGATTTTTCATGTACCAAGGTTCGTCTTGAAAGAAAGCCCACCAAGAGAAACCTAGGTAATCAATACTTCGACACAGCAGTCTTTGAGTTAAAGAGGTATTTTTGTAGTAACGTACGATTTAAACAAGAACAGGAATGTTGATGAACATGCGGCGGTACTTAGTTTCATTTTAGAAAGCGCCATATCTGCAGCGACGTAGGGACGGCAACACCCGACGTCGCACAATCATGATGACTGGAAGGCAGGGACCAAATATAGTTTTCCCACGGCCGTTGCTTTCCGGAGCGAGTGCTTCAGCTCAGAAAGTGACGCCCGCCGTGCAAAAACGTGGTTTCGTTTCACAGCACAACGGCATGGCCAGTACCCATAACGCTAGCATCGGAGCGTCCGTGCATGCCTGCGTCTATCATTGAAAAAATTTTAAAAAGAAGCGAGACAAGACTTACAAGACAACGAGAGCGCGAAACGAGAGACGGCGGGAAAACCATGCAAGATCGGATGGATGAATGATGAAGGGTACTTTGTGTCGGGCGGCCGCTTGCACCACCTAGCTCACGTATACTCAATTACGGTACTCAGTTTAGTTCCGGTTTTGAAAGGCGACCAAAATTGGTCCTTTGGCGCAGGCTTGGCGCAGATTACCCATATTTTGGCAAAATGTAGTAGGATGTGGCCGGGTTAGGCCCTTGACACAGTTTGGCGCAATTGGCGCAGCAATCACATCACTGCATATTTTATTCTGCCTATATTATTATTTTGTCTTGATATTTGGAACAGGAACCTTAGTCTTGAGATTTTGGCCCTTTTCTCGAGTGGTGCTAGTTGAGTTAAATTGCATAAGTAGGACGGTGAATCAGAGTAGCGAAATTTATTAAAAATGAATCTTGCATCCAGGTGCTGCACCTTTTCTACATACCATTTTTGTACTTTCTTTGCATATTTTTTTATTTTTTTTATGTCTGAATTAAGGTATTAGCAGCATTTCAAACTTCGAAATACTTCAAAAAGATTGTAAGTTGACTAGTAGCTTTATTCTATTCGAACTTCGAACTTAATATGGTATTATTCACTTCGATATTCGAAAGTCGTGAATATTCACACCAACCCTAGTTTTCACGGTCGTCTCGTCCAGTGATTTCCCTAGACACCCGCTTGGGGGGGGGGGGGGGGGGGGGCACTCCCTTAATTCGCAACGACTCCTCTATTTTCAATGCCCGCCCCCCGCCCCCTAAAAATTTAGACACCCCCCTAATTTCGATTCCTGGGAAAACCCCTGGTCTCGTCTAAATAGAATGTTTAGTGCTCCTCACCTTTACCCACTCAGTTGATGAAACCCCTTCAAGCACAACATCTGTTGAGGAAGACTCCAGCAAAATCTGCTTGGCAACTGCTGTTGGATCCTTAGAGGTGACGATGCTGATGGGAACCATCCACAAAGATCCATCTTCTGAAGAAACCAAGGAGAATAGAGAAGCTGACATAGATGTTCTCTGTCGAAAGCACAACTTTGGTGGAAGTGTGTCACAGTGTAAGAAAGCACAATGGCATTAACGAAGAACCAGTTGGCGAATTTGCTGCAGCACGATATGCAGTCCAATGGAATGTATGAAAGAAAGGAGCAATAAGACAACACCTAGATAACAAGGGAATAGTGTTAAACTTTCAGCAACCCCGAAAGGAGGCCAACATGGGCCACAGATGGGACACAAGTGCTATGTTAGAGTTCAGCTGGGACTAGTGTCCTCACTCATGGAGCACGAGTCCAGCCGAACGCCAACACAGCACATGTCTCCAATTAGTAGTACGCCCGTTGGCCTCCTTTAAAGGTACACTCCGGCGATTTTTCATGGTCGCTGATTTGCCTCAAAATTGACTCAACAGACCGATAGACACAACTGTACCAGTTCCCCAAGTATTGTGTGAAAAGAAAAACATTTCGTGAAGGTATTGAATCTTCAAATTTCGTTTTCATTGTGTTTCTCAAACCCCTATTGGCAACATTGAAGTGTGATGTCAGAAATGGTACAAAGTGGGCAGTAAGCCACGTTCCCAACTGGTTACAAGGCGTTAGATGGTGGGAAAAGAATGCTTGGTAGCTGATTCACTGAGAAGCATGCAAAAAACGCTCGACATACTCAGTTTAAAGACTACCTGCGCGACCTGAAAGTTTGTACAATTTGTGACGTCACACCACTGGAGAGCGCTCGGAAATTTGAATGTTGGTTTCGGCACCATCTTCACTTACGGTTTTCTCAATTGCTATTTTGAATTTTGAGAAAATTAGTAGCATACCGTTAAGACTGAAGTCCGGGTAGTCAGAAAATGCAATTAGTCAGGGTAGCTCAAAAAACGGCCGGAGTACCCCTTTAAGTAGCAACGAAAATTCACCACTACTGCCTCGCTATCAGGTGTTCAATGGGAGCCAGAGTAAAGGGAAAGAAAGAGTAAAAAAAACAAAATAATCCAGTATTCCGTGAGTGATAGTACTTCCACCACACTTTCAATCACATGATGCCGGCTCCTTAAATCCTTTTAACGAAAGCAGACAATGCATGACCATGCATCATAAACATGATTATCAAAACTCTGCTACATACTCGAGCTCCTTCTGTCGGCGCTGAACTTCTCCTGAGTCAACGACAAGATCCTGTTGTCCCCGTCCTGACGACTAGAAACCTGCGAGTGTGGCAAAGTAACAGAGCGCAACCTTAAAAAACAGGAAGCCGACAGTAGGAACTATAAGTAGCCTTTCAGCATAGTCCTCACCGAGATAACAGGATATCCTTTCTGTTTCACCCAAGTGTCCATTATGGCCTCCACTGGCATACTGCAGGCCTCGGACAAGCTGTGCCACAAATCTTCCGTGGTTGTGTTGGAGTACAAGTGCTTCGTCAAGTATAAGTGCATGCCTTTTCGAAAGTTCTGCAAAAAAAACAACAACAAACCGAATGATGAACAGACTGCATGCAATGAATTCATTCAGCACTGGCAATTTCGCACCAATTTTTCCCTTTAGATAAGAGATAAAATAAGTTGTGAAGCATTAGCATATTTTTGAGACTTCACATATGTTTCAACAAAATTATCACTGTCAACTAACGTCAATGTGAATCAACAGTCAGTTGACAAAACAGACCTGGTCTCCGATGTAGTTGTGAAGCATCCTGATGACAGATGCACCTTTGTTATACGATATATCATCAAATATCTCATCAATCTCGGAGGGGTGATGCACAGGTACCTGCAAATTGTATTCAAGTATTAGAGTTACAAGAAAACAGGCCCCCTTCCAAATCTTTGATGACTCTTAGATACCTCAATGGGATGGCTGTTATCCAAGGCATCAAGCTCAAGTGCTTGAGAGTAGGTCGCTGTGACAAACTGAGTCCAGATGTCAAACTCCGGAAACAAATGATCAACACAAAGGTACTCTATGAAGGATGCAAACCCCTCATTTAGCCACAAGTTAGTCCACCATTCCTGAAAAAATTTCATGGAAATAAGATAAAATGCTTGCACACAGCTTAAGCAGGGAGTATCTCCATGTATAAGCAAGAAGCACACAACCACTTTGAGTCGTGTCCATAGCTACTCAACAAAACAACATACAGTAGTTGGAAAATACCAATTCTACTGCAACTTATGAGCACAAACAGCTGAATGCAAGAATGCATAAAAACAGACATTTTCAGATAAGCACTACCTTTATCACCAGTGTGATGTTCCTCTTTAAAGTCAACAAGACTGCTGGGATTGAACCAACCCAGTTTAGGCTGTGGCTCACTATGAGAAGCGAGTAAAATGAAAACAACTGAACAAAATACGAGTTAAGACCTAATACAGTCTAAGCTCGTTATAACAGACCTTGATTTTGACCAAGATTTTAGTCTCTTGTAAAAGGGGTATGTTGTATGCAGATATGAAGTTGAGTCAATGGTATGTAGAGGAAAACCAACTGAACTTCACAAATCGGTATGTTATATCCAAATGTCTGTTATAACCAGGTCTGTTGCAATGAGCTTAGACTGTAGCCAATATCTCAATCATGCCATGCAGCTAGTTCGATAGCACAAAGTATGAAGCTGAAGGAATTTAGTACTGGACTACTACTAAATGAAAAACAAGATATCTGCAAAACTGAGGAAACACTTAGGCATTCATACTTGCTGTAGTGGTTTAACAATTAATACTGTTCTCATATGGTGTAGTGGTTTAACACTTTTAATACTGTTCTCATATGCTGTAGTGGTTTAACACTCTTAATACTGTGATGTAATTTTTTAATAGATTACATTGGATTGATAATGTTACACCAAGAGAGCTTGTCGAACCCCTCGGGAGGCCGATCCCAGCACGCTTCAAGGTAGACAATGTTCATTCGGCTGCTCGGAGATTAAACGGAAACAGAAACTAAACACTAAATCTCGCCCCTATTTGGAAGGAGTCTGGAAGAGGCTGACAACTAGCACTGTTCCACAAGTCTTTTGAGTCCAAGCCGCTGTCAAGTGGACGACGTGATGACTGCGAAATTGCCTGCTTTGGAGTAGTCTCCTTCTCGAAAACATTGCTGGTTACTGGCAGTTTCTTGAAAAATGTCTTTGTGACTGCAAACCCTCTTTCATTCCTTGCTTGCAGCAATGACAGTGCTTCCTTTGGTGGCAATAATGGTCAAGCATTCTGGGTCATCTGCCGATTGACGTTTCCGTCTTGTTTCATGCTTCTTCCAAGCACCTCTCCCCCCCCCACACTTCCCCCCTTAGTTGAGAATATAGTCGTCCGAGGTTTATGGTCAGTTACGACAACAAACGGTGCTCCATAGGTGTACAGGTGGAAATGCTCGCAAGCCCAGACTATGGCAAGGGTCTCTCATTCAGTTCGTGAATATCTTTGTTCGGTTGATGTGAGCGAGCGACTAGCGTACAGCGGTCTTGAATGGGGGTCGTCATGACTGTGTTGCATAAGTAGTGTACCCAGTACAACAGGGTTGTGTCAACAATCAGTGTTGTTTGTGCCTCTGGATTGAAGTATGCAAGAGTCATTGTTTGTGACTGCCTTATTGATTTGGGTGAAGGCACCTTTTTGCTCTAGACACCATTGCCAGGCAGCGTCCTTTCGAAGCAGATTTTAAGTGGAGAGGAGACAGTGGCAAAGTCTGATACGAAGGTAGAACAGTATGTCACAAACCCAAGGAAACTCCTCACTTCCTTGACAGACTCTGGGGTTGGTGTCTTCTGAATGGTTGCCACTTTGCTGGGTGAAACCTGGAGTCCTTCACTGCCAAAGATAAAGCCAAGAAAACTCTAGTATGGGCTGATGAAAAGAGCACTAGGCTGCGCTCATTGCGAGGCCGGTTTGCTTCAGTCGCTCCAGTGTTGCACGCAGGGTCTCGTCATGCTCCTCATGTGCAGCCATGAACAAGGATGTCGTCACTTGTGTTGAGTGTTCCAGGTATGTCCACAATGAAATTTGAGATTGCTCGTTGGAATACCTCAGCAGCCGACAATTTTCAAAGAGCCGCTTGTACTTGAACAGACCAGATGGTGTGGTAAGGTGGAGATTATGCGAGATTTCTGGTCAACCTCCAGCTGGTGGTAGCCATGTCGCAGGTCAATCTTCGAAATCACCCTTGAGTGTGTTAGCTCAGCAGCCATGTCCTTCAGGATCGGTGCAGGATGTCACTCTCTGGATGGTCACATTTGCCTTGCACATGTCCACGCAGATGCGGACTTGATTTGGGTCTGATGACTTTGGAACAATTGCTATTGGGGAGACTCATGGGGTAGGGCCTTCCACCGGCTCAATGATGTCCGCAGCAAGTAGGGCTTGAAATTCAGCTTCCAAGTTCGGTCGCATATGAACGGGTACTCGGAAGGGTTTCTGGGCTACCGGAGGCAAGTTAGGGTTGATGTGGAGGTGCACACACATCCCTTTGAGCTTGCCTATTCCGTTGGCGAGCTCAGGGTATCCTTGGAGCGGGTCAGGGGTACTCAATGGGTGCACAATGATGTGAGCAAGTTTCAATGCAGTGGCTGACTCGCGACTTAGTAGTGTTGCTAGTGGGGGGCTGTCTTCTTTCACGACGTGTACTACTGTTTTGCAAAACTGGCCTTCACAGCTTAGCTCCACCGGCAATTCAACAAGAATGTGCAGAGGTTCGGAGGATACACACAAATAGACCCGACATGTCGAGGTTTGCAGAGAAGGCTTCTTAGTGAGCGTGTTGAAAGTGTGCTCACCCATGGTGTTGACAGTTGCACCCACTGATCTCTATGACAATTGCTGGATCGCGCTTCCCCGCTTCGAGCCCATTGCGCGATTGAAGCCACCGGTCGGCCATCTTACCAGTTCCGCGGAAGCGTTGTCAAGGCGGCGGTTGTCTCTATTTTCACATGATCTACACACGGTCACCATGGTAACTGTCTAGGCTTGACAGCGCTAGAGCATATCTCATAAGATGGCCGACGGTGGCCTCATTTTCGGTGCGGGGAAGCGCAATCCAGCAATTGTCATAGAGATCAGTGGTTGCACCAGAGTCGATGATTGCCTTTGTATTCCAAAAGCGCCACAGGGGATGGATACTTGTGGCAACTTCTTGTGCTGGTCGTCGGTCTTGAAGGCCACTCTTGTTATAGCCACATCCCACTAGAGTGACAAACAGCAACAAACAACAGCGACAACGAGCGGCAAACGACACCAACAGACAGTCTGTAGTTGGAGTCCGCCGTCCCCTCCTGGCGGACACGACGCAGAACACGGGGACAAGGAAACTTGTTTCCTAGTGGGACTGGAGTTGTCAACAAAACACTTCAATGTACACAGACAAAGAGTCGGGCGATGTGGCTTTCCGTGTTCTGCTCTGGGCGCCAAATGCGCCAACAAACACAGTGAAAGTAGAGACGATTACTTTCTTTCTTCTTTAAAACTTCCGTTTAGTCTTCATATGCCACTAGCGACTTTCCGAAAACCGTCGTAACTATTGACACCAAACATTTTCCGCACTAGAATTCCCGAATCGTTCCTTGTTTGAGTAGTTCGAAGCATTCAAGGCGAGTGCCGCGAAATTTCACACCGATTTCGAGGATGTTTATATTTAAATGATTGAGGAAAGGAATTTTTCGGGGGACATACGGCATCCTGACTATCATAGAGTGTGATGACAAGCATCTTGCCTGCCAGAATAGCTTGCCGGAACGTTGTGTCCTACTTCGGGGTGAGCAATCTCAATTTGGTCAGCCCTCGGATGTCAGCGTATCCATCTTGATGCAGGGACGTAGACCTCGGCATCCTGGAGCACCACCTCGTGCACCTGGTTTTTGCAAGAAAAACCAGCCACAGCAAATTCCCTTTCGTAACACGACCGCCAGTGAGCAAGCCACGAGCTCAACGAGCTGCCGAGGGACAAGAACAAGTAGGAAGCCCAGGTGGCAACCAAGACCTTCTACCGAGCCGCCGAACGAACCACGGAAGGAAGTTTGGGAAGAGAGGCAGCAGAGGGTACCGGGAGGAAGGTTGGGAAGAGGCAGCAGAGGCTACAAGCGGGCGAGGAGGATCAGTTTGTCTCTGAGAGATGTTCCTCGGTGGGGCTGCTCGCGGTGCTTCAAGTCGAATGACAAACAAGAACTTGTCCATCGTCGATCATTTGCCGGCGTTTGTCGTTACAGTGGGACAGCATCAGCGACACAGAACTTTGTGGTGTCGCCAAACAAAAATCTGTGTTTGTCGCTCTAGTTAGACGAGCCTATTAGGGTGTTTGTCTCATCTACTTACTGGCTGTCGTTCTGATTGTCGCGACGATTGGCAGACTCATGCAAGATGATTTGCCTTCCCTCAGCTGCGGCAGGTTTGTCCCCTTGCCGGGCAGACTTCCGAGAGATGTGGGTAGGTGCTGCCACAATGTCCACACGTGCAGTCTTGTTGTTATCGAGATGACCTGCCTTTCCCTTCGACTTCTTTTTCTTTTGAGCGTGATGGTTGATGTGTTTGTACCTGCACTGTGACCTTCTGCATGCCAGTCAGGGCGGTCTCCATGCTTTTCGCTTGCCGGTCTGACATCTCTGTGGTATGTGCAAGCTTGAGTAACTTCATCAAAGTCATGTTCGGTTTGAGGAGCGACTTGAGTCGTAACGGTGAGGAGCAAGTTTGGACCATATGCGATTTGAGTTCTGCATCCAGGTCGGTGAATCCGCATAGCATGGCAATGTGTAGTATCTTAGTATGAAAAGAGTCTATGCTCTTATCGGCGTGTTGACGTTCCTTCGGAACGAACAGTGCTGGTATTCATAGTTTGCCTTTGGATCAAGATGCTTGTTTAGCTGTTGAACCAGAAGCTTGTAGATATCCGAGCCTGTGGTACTGGTAGAGTCGACCATTGCCATCGCCGCTGGTAGCGTTTCATATATGTCGCACACTTCCTTGCCGGCACAGTGCAGTAGCATCCCTTTCGATCGTGTTGGGTCTTTAACGTTGCATGCTAGAAGGAAGTTGTCAAATCTGGTTACCCACTTACAGCAGTGGGGTCCGACAGAAGAGGCATCCTCGTGAACATTGAAGCTTGGAATGGCGGGAGGACCGACATGGTTCTGCGTTAGGTGTAGCGGTGCTTTAGCGAGGTGCAATAATTGCGATTCTCATCGGCTGGGTGCGGGGAGTCAATAGTCAAAAAAGCATTGATGTAGGGCAGCGTAGGCGCACGAATAGTGGACTTTTTTTATCCTCGTCGCCAATGTAGTAGTTTAACACTTTTAATATGACATTACAGGGGTGGAACTCATGAAATGTACTTGGGAGCAGCCACGGGAGCAGCTGAAACAGCTGTTTTCGAGCAGATTGGAAGAACTACATTCTGGAGCAGGCTAGGAGCAGCCCAGATCAGTTTTCATTGCACTTCAGCTTGTGTCTTAGACAAGCATGGGAGCAATTTTAATTGTGCTTAGCAGCACAGATGAACATGTGTGGTTAGGGACCTTAGGTAGATGGGATAACAGTGTAACAGATGCGAAAACTTGAAACTTTGTGAGCCTTAATGAGAACCAAAAAGCAAGTACCATATGTCTCTGAAGAGAGTGTCCTTGACATTTTACGAGAGGCTTTCAGTTGCTCAAAATGGAAACCAGCACTGCTTATCGCACAACCCAGACGTGCTCGACAGCAATTATATGTGCGAACCACGTAACGTGCGTAAGCAACGGACGTGCGGTTGCGCAGAGGAACAGGGCAACAAATTTCGAGTTTCTCCTATTGTGCAACTCAATATCGAAGCAGAAGCCTACAATTAAAGGAGTCGTATTCGAAGCGGTAAGTAGGAGGTTAAAGCACGCCGAGCAGATCTACCGCTCGCCTGAGAGCTGCTGGCCGGCAAGGTTTCGGATTGGACCGCGTTTCAGTTCTATCAAATCACGATTTATCTTGGGGGAATACGGTTCCAACTTCTAACAATGAAGTACTAAAAGGGATCTTTTGCTCATTTGTTTTCAACTGGCTGACGTCTGCATCCCGGGCCGCAGAGCCTCAGGCACTCTGACGCTTAACGACTCGACCTCACCTCGGTTGACTTGCTTAACCGCTTATGGTAGAAGAATAACAACCTACTCGCAGGTGGTGTAGCACTTGGAATCCGACCCCCGAGTTTTTTTTATTGCTTCCGGCTCGGGATACACAGGGAGAATAAAAAGAACAAGGGATTGCAAGGACGACCAAACTAAACACGCTCATTGTTGCCAATCGAGTCGATAAAAACCAAAACCAAGACAAAATATAATTTGTTTTGGCACACGTTTTGCAATTTGGTGCATAATGGTGCAAGGTGGCTGTGGCGCAGTTTCTGCCAGTGTTGGGTAAAGTACATCTAAAAGGTACTACTTCAAGTAAACTACAAAGTAAATTAGATCTGATGTACTTCAAGTAATGTAGTAAGTACATTGGATGCAATGTACTTGAAGTAAAGTACTGTAAATGCAATGTACTTTCAAAGTAAAGTACAAGTATTTTAACACAATCTTTCATGATGCCCTTTCATTCCTCTATACAGCGATTTTTTAACTGGTATGCATTGCTCAAGGGTAATCAGGGGTGCATGACCTACTTTCAAAAACAGCGACGAATATAAAGTCAAGTGGCCACAGAGTAGTTTTTTTCAGGGACGGAGCCAAATTGAGAAGTTCCTCTTCTGAATCTGGCACTGCTTGCACTGGATTGTTGCACCCAAGGGGGTTATACTAGGAGAGGGCATGATGTCAGCCCCCTAGCTTCCGCAAGCAATCCTCTCATAGAGGAGTGTCCTCGCAAGCGAGCTGGTGATAATTAATCATAATGTGACACCTGAAATTGGGGTGCGAAAAAATTAAGGAATTTTCAAATCAAAGGAAAAGAGAAAAGAGAATGTCTCAAAACATTGTGACGTTCTCCATCTGTTGTCTTTTTCTTTGACTTGACGGTTTAATTTTTCCGCACCACAGTTTCAGGTGCTACATTGTGATTAATTTTGCTCTCCTAATATTTTCCGCCTCGTTGCTTGCGCTGACCGACCAAGAAGTAGCGAGTTAAAAAAGCCACGGGAAAGCCGCCCCAGAACAAACGGAGCAATGCGTCGTCTGCTCACGTTTCTGGTGAGAGTAGAATATCCCTCCCAGTATATCTTCGGAGTTGACACGAGTTGATACGAATTTAACAAAATCAAATTTAAAGAATGTATTTTGAAGTCGGGAATTGTACTTTCCTCAGAAAGTACCAGAAAAAATACTTTAAGTAAAGTACAAGTACATACTCAGAGAATGTACTTCAAGTAAAGTACAAGTTTTCTAAACCTACTTGAAGTAGTACTTTAAGTACATTGTACTTAAAGTACTTCCCAACACTGGTTTCTGCAACATGGCGCAGGATGGCGCACACAAATGCGTCTGGCACAAAATGGCGCAAATGGCACAGCCATTCCACCCCTGCATTACATCGGATTGGTAATGTTACATTGCGAGAGCTTGTCACACCCCTCGGGAGGCCGATCCCTCGACTGCTCGAAGGTGAAACAGGAACCGAAACCAAGTACTACACTTGCAATGATCAGCAAATGGCACTGCTACTGCTGCTGTTCAGACCATTTACACTGAGGCAAGTGACAGAGGAGTAAGCATATGGCAAGGTTGTGATAAAAGACAATATCATATTTAATTAAGCACAAATCAAATCGCTGTTTATGAACAAAGCCTGCCCATTCAGTTTCCCATAGAACACGCAGATAGCCATTCATTGCAATAGACAGAAGGAACCTGGTGGCTTGCAAAACAGAAATAACATCCTCAAAAAAAAAAAAACTACTAAAAAATACCAAGCAAATGCCCACCTAGAAGTTGGAAACAATCATTATGGGTGCTTGAGAGCAGAAAAGCAGAAAGGGCACATATTTAAAGGAGCTGTGCAACGATTTTAACGTTGAAAGAATTTGCATCTTCTACTTTTGACATTGTTTATCTTGTCACAAAAGACAGAAAACACACCTCCTTCCTTCGAATTGTTGCGATTCTGCCGCATAATCGCGAGGCAAAAATTTAAATATTTCCCGACCTGCAGCGCAAGCGGCGGCCACGACAACCGCATGGCGTGACGTCAAAGGCGGACTTGTAAAAGGTAGCAAGTTGTGCAAATACCTGCTCAATAAAAGGTAATTTTTCTCTAAATCTTGTCGTTTCAACATAAATATAAATGCGTCAAAACCTGGTATCATCGACAAAACTTTTATTATATGGAGTTTTAATGGCGCCATCTATCTGAGGTCAACAAAACCGTCAGTTCTATCTGCTACCGCGAACAGCCGCCAGAAGCCAGAGGGGGACGGGGGCAGAGCCGGACGAGTACGTTGGCACTTTCCTCCTTTCGTCATGTTGATTGCGCTGCGCAAGCACGTGGTCATGTGGTCACGAGCGAGAGAGTTCTCGCTGCTCACTGATGGCTCTAGAGATGAGCTTCACCAGAACCCTGCGCGCCCTCCTTTCACGTCACAGCGCACACGACTCGGAAGATGGTGAAGGAGTTGAGAGGTGCCGAAAACCTCAATCTTTGTCAATTTTTAAAATAAAAGCTAGGACAGGCAGGCAAAAAGCGTTTTTAATGCGAATAGCATTCTTTGGCTACTTCACGCACTTTTCGTCTATGTATCTATCTATCTGGCTATCTAACCTCTTACGCCGCGGGTCGATAAATAAATAAAAAAGACCGGCGCCGGCTGGGATTCGAACTGTTGACCCTTTGATCAGCAGGGAGACGCGCTAACCACAGAGCTATGAAGGCAGTCATTCAACGCACTCTAAACGGTTGTTTATATCTTTACCATAGGACGCGCTTACAGCGCTGTCACAGCTACCAGTGCGCGCGCGTTCCATGCACGAGGGCTAGCTCACCCTCTCCTTCTAGCTCACCCTCTCCCGCGCTCGGGAGAGGGTGATGTAGCGGCCGTGCTCGGCCTCACGAGAGCGGAATGAGCCCTCGTGCATGGAACGCGCGCGCACCGGTAGCTGTGACAGCGCTGTAAAGCGCGTCCTATGGTAAAGATATAAACAACCGTTTAGAGTACCGTTGGTTGAGACTAGCTGAGACGCCAGAAAGTCTGGTCGGTACCATTTTGAGTGTTTGTGCGTATGGCGCGTGCTTTGCTCGCCTTCCTAAGTGACACAAACGCACGTGCTGGGCTGCGGAGATCGTGCGCAGGGCTGTGAAAGTGTCAACAAATTTAGAATCGCCTCAAGAGTGGGCTGGCGTATCTAGAGTGTGCCGGCCACCTGACAAACGCGCATAACTCCGCACCGTTTGATGCTATTCGCATTAACGTAGATAATCATTCCCAAAGGATGGGTTCTGCTGATTTTTTGTTCTTTACTTCAAACAAGGTTGAGACACCAACTCCCAAATTATTTAGGCAAAGCACTGAAATTGTTGCACAGCTCCTTTAAGGTAGGCCCTTCGTTGACTGTCGTTTTATCTGGTGGAATGGTATAGGGGTCTGGTGGAATTCCCATTTTCTGAGCAGTCACGCAGCTCTCAAAGCCCACTTCAAGCAATGCTCTCACATCAAGCTCCAACACCTCGCACCGAAACGGTATGGGGCGGGGGAGGGCTTTGCACTGGCATGTTCAGAGAAGTAGCTGATGCGAAGGGACATCTTGGTTAGCTCAGTGGGCATAGAAGTTTGCTGGGACGGGCACTTGATAATATCCTTTGCTTATATTTCAAATATTTCAAAAGCAGGGGGTGGACACTTGTGACATGGTCGCATGCTCAGTATTTTATGGTATCTGTGCAGATTGCACTTTAGCGGAAATAAGTACCTTCAACAATGCTTGGATGTAGTGTGCTCTGCGGGAAGGTAGACAGGCGGGCTTTGTTTATAAAGAGTGCATTGATTACTCGAGTATATACTCTAATTAGAAACATGAGGGAACAAATGCAGGAAATCGTGTTGGGTGTGTCCCTTTTTTATATCCCTTTCCTTCTGCCCTAGCTCTGTTTTGGCTTTCAGTCAGAAAGTGGAATCACTACAGAAATTACAAAGGATCAATATACAGCCAGACAGTGGTAAAGGAGGCAATTTATGAACATCTCATATGCAGCCCCAGGAAGCAATTGCCTGGGCTATGCAAAGTATCTTACAACTGGCCAAGTAATGCTATCAAAGCCATATTGCTGGAAGAAAACTAACCATTGTCACCAGGTTGCCAAACCACTGATGGGCAAGTTCATGAGCCACAACCAGTGAAATGCGCTGCTTTCTTTCAGCTGATGTATTCTGGCTGTCCACAAGAAGGCAAGATTCGCGGTACGTCACCAAGCCCCAGTTTTCCATAGCACCTGCAGACAAATACAAACACCTCAGCACAAGGACAATGGAAAGCAATTGCTCAATAGAATGAAATCTCTTGTGAAGAGAGGCTTTCAATTATTTCACTACTTTAGATGCGTTTCATAAAACACAGTAGAAGCCCGACGAGAAGTCAGAAAGAAGAAAACCACACCTCCATTTTTTTTCTTTACATCCGAGAAAAAATTATTCAGCTTTTCTGCAAAGAATTTAGACACTTGCCCTTTTCGGCAGAGGACAAGAGCACATAAGGAAATAAAAAAAATGACACAAAAATAGGGTTTTCTACATGGCAATAGGCGATTCTGGAGGTCGGTCTTTCAGGAAGTTTAATGCCTGTAGTTGTAGTAGACATGTTCAAATTATTAAAGGGTCTGGGGTAAGTTCTACTTTTGCACGTTGGTGTTTTTAGGCTACATTCACCGCCCTCAACAAGCCTCTCAAGTGACATTTAGATTAGGCAACCCGGAAGTCCGTTAACGGGGAACACACAACCTAAAAATCAAGATATTTTTAAAAAAGTCATGTTTTTGAAAAAATAGTTTATCAGCTTGTCTAACTCCTGAAGAATGCTGTCAAAAAGTTCTATTCCTTCAGATAAAGGATTTACTCCGAAATATGTTATTTTTGACGTACCGGCGGCCGACCGCGCTTCATAAAAATGCTTGCGGTCGCACAATTTTGCCATTCTCAAAGCGCGCTCACTCCGCATTCATTAGGCCTAGCGCAGATAGGCACCCCTCAGTGGAAAGAGCGCTTAACCCTCCTTTCGGTGTAGAGCTCGTTGCGAGACATTGTGAGCATCGTGAAACCCCGCAGAAACAACACTGTACACTCTCTTATTGGCCACACTGGCGAAAAGGGAACTCTGATTCGCTCAAACCTGCCACGTGACCCCATAGTCCATGCAGCGTGGAGTGTATGCCAGTCTCCTGCATTCATACTCCACTGACGAGGAACTAAGGCACATCGCTTGCCCCACTGGGATAGACTCTTGGTGCCACTTCAACCGAAGCAAGGCCCTCGAGGAAGTGGGAGAATCACCAGCATCTCAACCACACAAGCTAGCCTTCTCCAAGGAGATAGTGAAGGAGCTAGTGCCCTAGAGCAACCACCTGTCACGGAGGGATTTGCTTGAAAGATGCTCCCAGATCAAAACTGAGAATGTGAATTATTCTTTCAACGCCTTGATTTGGAAGGGGTGCCCAAAGGTAGAATTCGCCTCTCTAAAGACTGTTGAGTGTGCCGTGGCTCTGGCAGTCTCCAGTTCAACCTGGGTCCTCAAGGCTTTGAGCGAGTTCTTTTGAAGATGGGCACTGAGCCAGGGAGCCCCCAGACATCACAAGCTGTGAAGGCCACTCAGACAAAGGTTGCAAAAGGCCTAAGCTAAGGCACTCAAATCCTCCAAGGCATCGCCCAAGAGACGAAAGATGGAAGCTCTGGTCAAAAAACACAAGGACCATGCAGAGGAGGGACTGACGTACGCTCCTGGAGAATTTTAGGTCAAGTGGCAAGTGCCATCTAAAGTGGAACACAATGTGGATTTTCAAACAAGTTTTCCTCAGCTTCATGTTTTGACAATTTTTTCCTTGCTCAAAAACGATCGTTCGATGACTGAAGTACCTTCATAACTGCTGTGCAGTTTTCCTGGAGTGAAATTTACTGGAGAACTCGACTATGACTTTACTTTTTCAGGATTATCACTTCTTTAGAGAGAAAATGTCGACTTTTGTAAAAGTAAAAAGATGAAAGAAATTAACCCCTTTTTCGAAGTTTACTTTAACGCTAAATATGACACTTAAAATTATTTGAAACCCACTACCGATTAGTCTAGTCACTCGTCTTTAAGTCCCAGCAAAAAAATTGTGACATTTTGGTACTGTTTTGTAACAATATTTCTTTCCCTCGGCACTACTAGTTGTATATTTTTGACAATGAGGCTGTAACTTGGCGCGAAATAGACCTTTTCAGCTGAAAGTTGGTGTAGCCTCCTAAGTTTGCATGCCTAGTATACCTTCCCAAAGAAGCCCTTAAAGTCGATGAGAGGAGACACCATTGTGACATAGCGGCTGGATGCTCCTGAAGATTGGAGCATCGTCGACCCACTGCTTGAGTCAGTTTCACAGTATGAAGCTTTGGTGTGCACTGTATCTGAACTCAAACTATGCTGCTGTTATAAAAAAAAAAAAAATGCATGGAAACATTTATTGTTATTTGGGAGAATTTATGATGGTCTGAAAAGGCATAGAGGTTCTTGCTGGAGGACCGATCCAAGGTTGCACATCTTCCAGTGAAAACAATAGTACCTCATTTCAAAAGTGAATTATGACCCCATTTTGGGTCATTCCGACGAGCTTTTTGAGAAACAGGTGTGTTCTGCCCCTGATTTAATATTGCGCTTTTCGCAATGGTAACATAAGAAACATGTATGTGCTGCAGAAAACGGACGTTGAAAACAATCTTCCCGTTCACTGGGGTATGCTCCATTGGGGAATTCTGATAAATTATATCAATCTGCTTAGGAGTATCGTGTCGGATGGTATATGTACATCTTACCTTCAGAGTGGTGCAAGTTTTACGATGGTGTGTTACGCCGTGCTCGTAGCTAAAATTAGCATTAGCATGCAAGCATAGATTCTGATCTGCAGGACTCGCATTTCATTTGCACTCGTCCTCTGTCCGAGGTGTCCGAAACAATTATTAATTAGCTCACCTGTTTCACAATTGTTTTTCTCCCCTATATCAGTGTTTTTGCCACGTTTCATCTGTGGCAAATGTAATAGAGCACTCATTTTCTTTCCTCACACTGTTATCACTGCCCATAATAGTAGTAATGCGCCATGTTTTGAATTGCTGCAGAATCATTTTATTCTTCTGTTTCTTTCAACTACGATACACTAAACACTATTAAAGGGGTACTCCGGCGTTTTCTTCACAGTCCCCGATTGGCCTAAAAACTTGCTAAACACACCAACAAACATCGCTGAAATGGTAACCCAAATATTTGGCCAAAATAACTTTTTTTGCAAAGTTATACAATTTATAAATTTTATCCTCACCGTGTTTTTCAAAGTGAAAAGCAAAGCTCTACTGGCAACATAGAAAGGTGACGTCATGGGAAAGCAGGGGTTCACTTTTTGGGCTGTAGACTTTGTTTCCAACAGATTACAAACAGTTTCATGGTGTCAAATGAATGCTTTGGAAGGTCGCTCCCGCTTGTACGCAGCCGCACAAAACAAATGCTCGGCATGGTTCATTTTTAGACAGCCCGCTCGAACCGCAAGCCTGCCATCCCGTGACGTTATGGCAATGAATAGCGCGGGTATATTTGAATCTTGGTTTTGGCGTCATTTTCAAATCTCAGTTATCCGTACACATGGCTTGATAGATTATGTCAGCCCCTTGTTGCTACTCTAAAATCTGAACTGTTGCCAAAACACATTTTCCTGACTATTTTCTGAGTTTTGCATTGTCTTTAAGAAAATTTGGCATATGCTATATTTACAATGTGATTAGTACAACATTGCTTCTACGATTTTAAGGAAAACGCTGGTCTTTCCCTTTAAAGGGACACTGACAGGGTATTTATGCTCGCCAAGGTTTTTAGTTGTACATGACATATGAGAGTCAAGTTTTTCACAGCTTCATGAGACCAAAAACTTGTTCTGGGAAAGCCCAGAACAGAATTTGCGGCTCAAAATTCGGTTTCTTTCCGCCTGAAAACCACCGATCGAGAACTGGCCGGTTTGAGTCGCGCTCACCTTCTTCTCCATGGTCACGGGTTATTTGCTAAGGTTTAGACATGACCACCAAATTTGATCGAAGTGGTGGGTCATTGAAGGCACAAACTCAATATTAAAAATGAAAAGAAATATGAAACCCATTTTTTGTGGCTTCTAAAAAGCTGCAAATATGTTGAAAAAACAAAGTTGCACAGAGAACCGGAAGTATTCGGTGTGTTCACTGCGTATTCTCAGCATAGCATCTTATCGCGTATCGTGGGACTCGCGGGCTGGAGGAGCGATAGCAGCGGACGACGGGCGTGGGACATCTACTTCAGAACTGTCGTTCGCGGTACCAGTGAATCTGTTTTTCTTCAAAAGAGAAATTTTGGACCAATCAAAAGAATTGGGATTCATTCTGTACGACACGCCCGACCGCCACGCCAATTTGCATGAAGATGTCGCCGAGCCGTTGCCCCTTTTCGTGGCTGAAGACATCGCTTGCGCAAACGTCAAGCACGAAGTGCGTACTTTGATTTGGATATGCACTCGTACGATTTCTTTACTATAGTCGGTGACAGGTCAAGAACGAAGTGGATGCTCCTCCCATCCCTTTCCACTTCAGCGGAGCCAACAGTGGAGAGGAGGTCGCCTTCTCTCCACCGTTTGCTCGACCAATTTGGAAAGAGGTGGGAGGGGCTTCCACTTCGTTCTTGACCTGTCACCGACTATAGGTGCGAATGTGGCCAATGTGTGGTGCTGCCCGACTTCAAGCTGCCTTGCTAGAGGGAAATAGGCAGCAAACTTTCCGACCTACAGTTGACCAGCTGCATTACTACGAACAGAAGAGTTCCCCCGGTAGCTCAGTGGAAAGATGTCTGCTTCACATGCAGCGGACCCAGGTTCAATCCAGAATGTGGGCGCACCATTTGTTTTTGTTTTTTGCACGGACATTTTGCAATATCTACATTTCTTTTTTTTACAATTATCACTGACAAAAACAAATGTTGTGGACGAACCATCGCTGAACGAAATGGTATGGGATTCTTTTTTCACACCTGCGAACTCAATGTAGTCACTTTCCACAAAATGCAAGCAGCATATAAATCGGGTAGTGTCCACTTTCCGAGGTGCTTGTAACTGTTCTGCTGGAATTGCAACCAGACATTGTCCCAATCCCGTTGATCTTTCGGAAACTTGTGCAGACTCTGCCGCACAATGCCTCTTTCGGATGCAGGACCTGTGAGGCAGCTCTTCACGAAATCTCTTGGGGGCATTCTTTTCGGAGCCGGTCACGGGAGCTCACCACGGGCACTCACCACTCATTTCCAACTCTTCAATGTACAAAACAACTCATCTTGAAGTGCAGAACAGCGAGCAGAATACACATAACTGCAACGCGATCGCACGGACAACGGTTCCCGTAATGGATGTCGTCTGCTGTGCGCGACCAAGAAATATAAATAAACAAAGGCGGGAAAAAAGTGTACGGTCGGGTGTAGCCACACGACTTCCGGCACTCATTTCTCCGACCTCCGTGCGCAGGTTTCGGTTTCGAGCAGTTGCATTTTTTGGCTTTATTAAAAATATAGGTGACTCTGTAGCAAAAGATTAATTGGGTAGTCTTCCGACACTATATTGAATTGCCTGGCCAAAAATGAAAAACATTTTTTGGGAGGTGTCAGTGTCCTTTAAAGATGCATTTATCCAGGCCATGCCTGTAATAGGATTACATGCTTCTCCCAGGACTGCATCTCTGCAGATACAAAGCTACAATCAAGTAATCCCTCTACTTATGCACCGTTTGTTTGCTTTCATACACAGAACCTTGCACTGGCATCTGTGGTCTTAAAGGGTAACTGCAAAGAAAAAAGTGTTTTTTAAACAGCCTAATGGGGCAAGCATGTCGCAAAACAATTTTTTCGCGAACAAAAAAACTTTTTACAGCAATATTAATTGCGCGAGACTGATTTTAGTTTGCAGCTATTTCATCCGTTTTAAATCGCGTGCCACAAAGTGGGTATTATACGTCACGGAGTGGCTGCTATACTTCTCATTGGCTAAGAGATTGATTGACAGCTTAGATCTTGGTTGTTAAACCTTTGTGATATGTCGTAATTTCCTTTTGAGCGGCATATTTTTATGCTTAAAGAATTACCCATGTAATTAGAGTTATTATTCTTTACAAAAGGTTTACAAGACGGGCACTTCCATTTGGATTCCTACCATAACAAACAAAAGCTCCCGCCTGTCTCGCCTACCTCGACTAGTCGTTTCGTCTAAGTGATCAGTGTTTCGTGTTGACCTAGGTGCTTGAGTGAGACTTCTTGAAGTGAAGTAGTGTGTGTTTAGCAGCTGTCGCAGGTGTTAGTGATAGCAAGTGACGCGGGGTTTTGGCTTTCATAGCACGGTTTGTTGCTTTCGTTTTCCTCTTTGCTTTCTTAGAATTATTTTTTTTTTCTTGTGCAAATGTTGACGTTTTGGAGATGTCAGCTTCTGTAAAGCGGCGCCGTTGCTGTGTAAAGTGGTGCCAGATGAGTGATCACGACAGCGAGTCTTCCAGCAGCCATGTCGCCCCGAAAGATGACAAGCTGAATGCTATTTGGTTGGAGGCAATCGGGCATTCACGTAGCGACAAACGTGTCCAGGTATGTTCTCGTCATTTCACTCCGAAGGCCTTCGAGATTCGCATCGGGTGCACTGAATGTCCGCGACCATAGTTAGTAAAAAAAACCTGGCACAGCCAGATTATTACGTAACAGCTGTCTGCAGAAGCCTTCGGATGTCCTAACTCTGCATTAGCAGACAGATTTTTTTTCTAGGCTTCCTAACCCTTTTACGTAAAGTTGTTTGAATTGAATGTGTAGTGTCATCGTAAATAAGTCAGGGGTGGAACTCATGAAATGTACTTGGGAGCAGCCACGGGAGCAGCTGTAACAGCTCTTTTGGAGCAGGTTGGGAGCAGCTAAAACTACATTCTGGAGCAGGCTAGGAGAAGCTCAAATCAGTTTTCATTGCACTTCAGCTTGTTTCTTAGACGAGCACGGGAGCAATTTCAATTGTGCTTAGCAGCACAGATGAACATGAGTGGTGAGGAGCCTAGGTAGATGGGATAACAGTGTAACAGATGCAAAAACTTGGCCTTAGTGAGAACCAAAAAGCAAGTATACATATATTTCTGAAAATAGTGCCCCTGATATTTTCTGGGTCTTTCAGCTGCTTAAAATGCAAACGAGCACTGCTTAAGCACAACCCACACGTGCTCTACATAGTAATTATATGTGCGAACCACGTGACGTACGTAAGCAACGGACGTGCAGTTGCGCGGAGAAACAGGGCAACAAATTTCGAGTTTATCCTATTGTACAACTGAATATCGAAGCAGCAGACTACGATTAACGGAGTTATCGTATTCGAAGCGACGAGCCAGAGCAAGATGAAAGTACGCCGAGCAGATCTACCGCCCGTGAGAGCTGCTGGCCAGCAAGGTTTCGGATCGGACCGCGTTTCAGTTCAATCAAATCACGATTTATCTCGCAAGAATGCGGTTTTAACTTCGAACGATGAAGCACTAAAAGGAATCTTTGCTAATGGGTTTTCAACTGACTGAAGTCCGGAACCCGGGCCGCAGTGCCTCAGGCAATCTGACGACCTCACCTCGGCCGACTTACTTAACCGCTTACGATTGAAGAATAAGAATCCAGTCGCAGGTGATGTAGCGCTTGGAATCCGACCCCCGAATTTTTTTGCGCGCTTCCGACTCGGGATACGTAGGGAAAATAAACAGAACAAAAAATTGCAAGGCCGACCAAGCTAAACGCGCTCATTGTTGCCAATTGAGTCGATAAAAACCAAAACCAAGACAAAATATATATTTTTTTTTTGCGCACATTGGGCGATTTGGAGCACAATGGCGTGAGGTATAGGCTGTGGCGCAGTTTCCGCAAAATGGCGCAGGATGGCGCAGACAAATGCGTCTGGCGCAAAATGGCGCAAATGGCGCAGCCGTTCCACCCCTGATAAGTACTGTTATCATAAATCTTGGCTTATGATAGTGCCTTTGTAGATCATCTTATTTGTTTTGCTGGAGACGCAAACGACGGGCGTAACAAAATCGTTTGCATATTTTGCATACCTCGCAAAAGCATTTCCCCAGTAACATTACAAAAAGTGGAAAACACTGAGTCCGCACCGTCCTGACTTCCCAGTTTTTTACCTGCTTTAGAGCAGTTTGTACCTGCTAGTAGGTATGTCTACTGAAACTAGGGGCAGTGCCAGAGAAAAAGAAACAAAGTTGGGAAAGCTTGCTCGCCCTTCCCTATTTCCAAACTCTCAAGTGATTGTACGAATGCACCAACGCCTCTTCCAAAATAAAGAAAAAGCACTATGTTCACTACGTAAAAAATGGCCTCAGCTCATGCATCTGTGGGCGGGCAGGAAATCTTGCCCAAATTTACTATTCACACCACATGATGAACGCAACAAACTCGCACGAGATTCACAAAAAAATATCGGTGGCGACTTACGTTTCCCTGAAATTCTGTATAACCGGTCATTTGCAGGACCGAATAATCTACTCAAGCGGTGTGTGTCACTGTGCAAACGCAGTCCAACAACAAGAAGCATAAAAATGGCAGATTTAGGACAACAATTTGGAGTCCAATGTTCAATTAAAATAATGTAATCTTGTTGAAAATGCCCCGCAGCTTTTTACTCACGGTATGTGTCAGGAATCTCCCACATTTTGAAACGGAACAAAGAAAGATTTACTTTTAAAGACACCAACTGCATCTTCCCGGACCAGCTGGACCGGATAAGCTGACGAGGACGGGACTGAACCCGTTGAGCCTCAACCCCACAACAACCAATTTGCGCTCCGTGTTAGTGTGGACTTCTACTTCCAAGCCCCGCACCACACACCATGAAAATTTGAGTTTTTTGTCGCATCGCCGTGTTGCACCAAACAGAGCGAGACCGCCGAAGTCAACGCAGCGCTGCCGTGAACGTTGGCTTGTGGTTGCGCACTCGTCCCTGTGACTGTGACCCTGTGACTTCCGTCACTTTCAGAGCACACACGACAATTACGAATTATACTTTCAGTCTTCTGGGAACATCACAGGGGCACTTCTCCGGTCACGTCTTCGCAACATGTGCTCGCAAACCGCGGAGCTTCTTACGTCCCGTTGAACCTAAACAATACCGGCGCCATGTTGAACGTGCGTTGTTGCCAGATTTTCTCCGACCTAACAAAAACGAAAGCAAACCGGCTATAGCTTCCAGCGTACATCGGCGGCACCTTCCCCCGTCCCGTCCCCTGATCCGCGGCATTCGACAAGGCGCACCGGAAGTCGAGATACTGCGTATGTCGTTCAGCTCCGCAGCCAAGTCAATCCAAGAGCAGATCCAAGAGTGAAGGGCGGGGCGTACTTCTCCACGCGGGTCAGAAGAGCAGAAGTTTGAAATGTGGAGAGGTTGTGACTCCGACTAAATTGCGTCCTGTAACGTAATTAATGCTAAAAAAAAAAAAGTTTTCTATTTGCAGAACATTTGTTTTGTGACATGCCTGTCCCAATTAGGCTGTTTAAAAAAACTTTTTTTCCTTTGCAGTTACCCTTTAACAGCATGTGCAATCTTGCACTTTTGAAACATACCTTGGCTATACATGAGAACTCGAGTGGCAGACACACTTCCCAATGCAAGGTTATGTGAAAGAAAACATGCAGAATCAATGAAATCATCACTCAAGACATCAGTTGTACTTGTAAATGGTTGGGCCCTGGTTAAAAATTTTCCAATACACATGAAGAAAATTTACTAATAAAGAAATGCAATGACCTGAGCGTGACAAAATCTTAATCACATATTCATAACAAACAAATCAAGTAAGAAAATACTGATCTCAGTTCTTGGGACATGATCATTACATGTCAAACAGTAGATAGAAATACCACAAAAAAGGTTATAAGTAGAAAATGACATACCAGCAGCCAGGTCGGGGACAGCAACCAAGTCCAACTTCGGTAAAGGGTAGGCAATATTGAAGTAGCTCTTGTAGAAAGGCAGTGCCTTGGTAGCCACCTAGAGCATGTAACAGGAAATACAAGTGTTTCTCAGATAAAGACTTCCAAGAGCAATTTTAGAATCTGGGGCTTCGATTATCATTGCCTGGACTCTTTCATAACACAACTGCATAGTGCAAAGTAATGTGATGATGCCATCCCAGGAAGTGCAGAACGTCCTTATGAAATGCAAGTCCACAGCTATAGTGCTCTACCTTGAGAGGTAGAGCACTATAGCTGTGTACTTGCATTTCATAATTACCTGCATCATTACCTTTCCTGAAGCTAACCGAGTTTTAATTTAAACTTTATTGACTGTGCACTCAAACAGTTGGAGGCCTATATAGAGACGGTAACTAAACAAGAAATTTCCCATGAGAATTAAACCTGGTGCAGTCCAGCTACAGTTAATCAAGAATTTCACTTTTTTTCTTGTTTTTTTGCCAGAAATGGATGTATTTTAGCGTTTTATGCAAAAAAGATGAATTAATTTTTTGGATACCAGTATCCCACTAAAATCCTCCAACATAACGCATGATGGTGACAATCCTTTTGCACACTGATGCTGTCTCTACCCTCTACCTTACAGCTCACCTCAAGTGCAAAGTTTCCTTGCTCTGCTTTGCCACAGGGACTATACACTCTAACTAGCACACCATCTGAAGAAGTGGCTTCAATATAGTCATACTCTCCCACCACAAAGCAAACAAGGTAGGTGGACATCTTGGGAGTGGTGGAAAATGCAACTTTGTGCAGAGTTGGGTCGCCGACTACTTCCGTGTCGCTAATCACATTCTGAAACAAGATTACACACCATTAGAGCCCATCACAAACAAGTGGACTCAAATCTTTCATTACGAAAGTCATTACATGCATAAAAGAAACCATATGAACTTCCAGTTCACATGCAGTTCACTTTTAAAAACCCAAATAAAAACATTTACCAGCTTGTGTCCAATGCACAACGTATGAGCACAATTTAGGAACTCGCCAAAAACCAGTTTTCACTTATGAGCACAATTTAGGAACTCGCCAAAAACCAGTTTTCACTAACTAGACCTTTTACTAAATTACCAAAGCACCAAGGAGCATGCTGCGAGTTTAGTTAGATGTACTGCACGTGCTGGCGTATGCAGCAATAACTGTTTTAAAGGGCAAGTCCGGTCAACATTTTTTACTTGGGATTACGACTGTTTTCAGCTAAAGCAGCGTTCCAGAATTACAAGGTCTATTTTTTTAATTATACTGTGTGTAGTTTTATAAACATCACGGCTCAAAGCTTGGTTTCGGACGTCTACGGCAAAAGTGAAACTATCTGCTAGAGGGATGGCAACACTGATCATCAGCCGTACGGCAAACACTGCGGTACGCAGTACAATCGGTCAACTGCAGCTCCACCGCGACAAGACATCAGAAGGGTGCTGTGCCAGTGTTCCTCGACTAAAAGCTAACCAGTTTGCCGCCCGCTAAGAGCAGCTGGTCACATCTTTAAAATCGGTTTTAGTTGATTCACTCTGGCGTAATATTTCGGCTGTAATCATATTTCGTGCCACTAAAGCGCTAAAATTGTGTATGTTATTCTAAAACTTCCTATTAAGGGCAGCTGGCAATGCCATACCTGCCAACGTAGCAACATAAAAATTCGGGAGACCGCCGAGCGGGGGCGGGGCGGGGGGGGGGGGGGGGTTGAAACATTATTATTTTCTTTTTAGTTTGACAAGAGACCCCGTGAAGAGGCACTCTGCGCAAATCACATTGTCTTCGCAGTTGTTTTGAAGTAAACTGCCGGTAGTGCGTGCCCCTCTACGGCACGAGCATGGTTCTGATGCTTTCGTGAAGCGATGTGTATCTTGATGTCAAGCTTGCCACCGTGCGAAACGATCGCACATCACAGGCGCACATGGCACAGAATCCATACTTGTCAGCTTTCCGCAAAGCGACAAAGCACGGAAACTCAGTCGCGCATGGTCTCAGAAATACTTGCAAGTACTTCTTCTTGGCTTTTGAAAGTGCCATTGATCGTTCCAACAGATCAGTGGTTCCAAGTAAACTCGAGGAAACACGAAGAGTATTAACCATGTTGAATTAACCTGAGGCTGGGTGGGGTAGAGAAGAAACATCAAAACATAGAAGGGACAGAAAATAGACAGGACGAAGTCTCAAACGTTGTCCTGTCTATTTTCTGTCCCTTCTACGTTTTGATGTTTCTTCTCTACCCAGTCTCAGGTTAATTCAATGTGGTTAATATTCATAAGCTCGCCTACACCCTTACGATTTTTTCTGAAGAGTAGTTCGGCATTCTGCGCCTCACTCGACGACCTGACAAAGCCAACTGAAGCCTAGTGCACACATGGTCATATCAGCCATGTTCCAAAATGTGCTCTAACTTCAGGAGTAGAAATTTCGTACCTTGGCGTTTGAAAATCTACCCTCGTTTTACACTACTGCTCTGAGTTGTCACATGGTAACCCGCCGGAGTAACCTAAACCTACTCTCGAGTAACTCGCAATCACACACGAGTGATAATTATAGTGCTCAATAAAGAGTCATTAAAAAAAAAAAAACCTTCGGCGGATGCTTTTTAGGAGATTTGAGGTCGCGTCCGTGCAATCGGGAGATGTGATTAAAATTCGGGAGGCTCCCGGACAATTCGGGAGAGTTGGCAGGTTATGCAATGGTAGGAGCTTGCGCTTCTAGCCTTTGCTGCGGTACAACATAAGGTGAAACGGAGCGTAGTTATTGGCATCGTATTTGGTGTTCGGAAACGCAGAAGCATGGAGAGTGGCTCCAGCTCCACCGACAACAACTGAATAAGTTAGAACAGGGATGTATTTGGATTGTATATACCCATGCTTACACTTTCCTTTCAGAGTCGTCAAAGCAGCAACTACCGGGATTTGATTTTGGTCACTGCGAAAGCGGTATCTATTTTGATTCTCATGAAGCGAGTAAGATATAATTTCCAGACAGTTTGCCCACTAACAAAGGGAAAGAATGAGGTTTGTCTGTTGCGAAAGCGTCATTTGCAGACAAAAATAAAAAAAGAAAACACCATAAATTGACTGCTAACAAACAAATGAGAAATCATGAGCCATTCCACTCTGTGAAGGTGGATGACCAGTGAAGCTATTTACACACGGCACAGACGTGACACAGAATTTTGAACAAAGGTATGAACACATTTATTGTCTTGATCGGTGGTCATCGTGATGAAAGGTACGCACACACATGTCGAGGACTGTCGCCGCCCCAAGGAGCCGAAGGAAACTAGACAAGCGCGACGGGACCGCCACCCGGCGGAAGGAGAGGAAACTAGGCACGCAAGTGGCTTGGGTGACGACAAAGAGAGGGCAGTGCAAGCTCTCTCCAAATTTTGTTGACGCTCAACTACACACGCGCAACGGGACTGCCACCCAGCGGAAGGAAAGGAAACTAGGCACGCAAGCACTTGGCACAACGACAAAAAGAGGGCGGTGTGAGCCCTCTGAGAGTTTTTGTTGACGCACACTAAAATCAACGAAACCCTAGCCATAAACAGCTTCGCTGTAAAAAGAAAAGAATCGTCTGCTGAGAATTAAGTGTCAACATCTCGAGTCAGGCTCACCTGCACTACGAATAAAGACCGGTACATATAAAAATCAAGTACCAGACGGTGCTGTTTTGTGTCGCCGACTACGGCAGACGCAGTCGATCACACTGAAGCGAGCTGGAAAACACTGCCTTCGCATAGAGAAAGATCCGGGGCAAAAGTTCAACATGGTGTCCAGCAAAATTACGAGCCGGAAGTATGTCACATGAAACTGCCCCATAACATGTCTGTTGCAGAATAGAAAGTACCAGAGAAGCCCCTCCCAAAAAGCCACCTCACCATTTCCAGCCCCATGAAGTAAACACCTAAGTGCTGAATTTTCCTGCGCCGCTAAAGAAGGCCACCGTAGGCCACAGATCGGAAACGACTACGGCGTCAGCGTTCAACTAGGTGCCGTGTTCTCACTGATTCGACACGACACCTAGCCCGACGGTGACGCTGCAGTCTTGTCCAATATGTGGCCAAAGGTGGCCTTCTTTAGTGACGGAGAAAAATTCAGCACTTAGGCTTTCTTAATTAGGAGGTGCTGATGAAGTACATACAAAGAAGCTGGAAGTGGTAAGGAGGATTTGTAGAAGGGGTTTCTGCATTTCTTAACTGCACTAAACTATGGCTGAGCAACCTGAGCCAACTTAGGTACACTGCAGTGGCGTCACAAGGAAGGGGTGGGGGTGCCTCGGGTGTAACATTCGGGGGGGGTGCAGCTGGGTAGTGAAAGGGGGGGTCGCTGGGGGGCCACCTCCCCGGGTGCCGCTGACCCTACTGATGCCACTGGTACAGTGTATACATGTTTATTTGACAGTGGAAGGAATGAATGCAAAGTCAGATAAAAATGCATGGAGGTGTACGCAAAGGTAGCACCACGGCACGCAAGACAGCAGTTTTGCAGTTTCAGTTTGATACAAGCCCTGCCATGCTGCAATTCCAGTGATTTACACAGATTGCCAGGTTCGAGTCTGACAACCCATTTTGCCAAACTGTGGGGAAATATTTTCTTTTATGTTACTTCTAAGCATACTGTTCCATCATTGACATATTAGCTCTCACTGTAAATGACTCAATTTTCACGAGAACCCAATTTTCAGAAATTTCGCTACTTTTAATATATTGCAAAAAACTGAACATGCGAATATATCATACCGTGGTAATGAATGCATAACATGTCACTCCAAAGTGCAAAATTTTGTGCCCGCAAAATCATTCCGAATCCCAGATTTCGCAAAATTTGTGAAACATTGAGCCTATGAAACTTGAGAACACGAGCGCTTGTTTGCCCAAAGTCAACTGAAGTAAGTTTTAACTGAAATAAAAACAAGTTTCTAACTTGCACATTTCGTGTGTGTTAGTTTACGACTAACACACTGGGATTGTTAGTTTTAAATTATATCTTCATCTCCATTCTGAGCAAAAACAGTCTTTCTTATAAAAGTGATTTCAGAAGATCGAACAGAGGGTGGCTGGTTGAGATTTTTCATGCACTTGACATTTTTATGGCATTGCCCAATCTGCAGTAAACAAAATCAAATATTTTTGGCCATAAAAAAAAAATCTCGGGATGCAAAAAGTTTTAGACCATTAAAGGGGCCCTGCAATCATAATTAAGCGTCTACCTTTTTCTGCGGTTTCCACGTCTCTTGGGGTTTGGGCAAGCCAGCGGGCACGGAGAGAGTAACTAAATATCAGTGCGTCATATTTTAACCGGACGACGCGGAAACCTCCTCCACCGACGAGGGCGACCCGCGGTACCGAAAGCGCGCAAAATGTGACGTTTTTGGTCCTGGGCTTACTACTGGTCAGAGCCGCTAAAAGCTTTTTTTTTAGTCGAGATACAAAATATAAGTTGTCGCGAACCGTTTCAATTATGTATGAAAGTAGTTTTTGTTGAGTATTTTAGATCAGAAAAGAAACAAATGCAGTTTATAAAGTATGGAAACAAGAAATGAGCCGTCGACATACCTGCCACCAAGCGGCGGAAAAAGCGGCGCATATTAGAAAGGGCTAGTGGGATGAGGCGCCGACTAACGGCGAGCGTAGAAAGGTCCCGGAGCGTAGAAAGGCCATTTGGCGGTATGGCAGCGCGAAGTGGCTCCTGTTCTGTACTGATCTTTACCCCGTGTTTGCTGTCGTTTGTGGCCAATGAAGTGTTATGCCGAAATAGTCCTTAATCGCGCAGCAAATGCAATGCGAGCCGCCCTGGCCGCCCGCTTCATACAGCCTATCCAACACACGCTTTAGTGGCGCCCTCTCGAGCCGTCGACACGGAATGCGGCAGCCGTGAGCGCTCGATGAGCTCACTATCCCTCTCTAGTTCACGGCCACTCAAGCCAGGACCTACGACGTCATGAAGGAGGTTATTTTTTGCTTGTTTTTGTAATTCTAATTTGCCTATAACTTTTAAAATAAAGCGAATTTCGCGAAAAGAAAAGTTTCATCAAGTTACTACGTTCAGTGCGCTTAGGTTCGGTGCAAATTAGAAACCAGTCAAAAAGTTGTTGCAGGGCCCCTTTAAGAGGGGAACACATGCATTTCTATGCACCGCCAGTGGGGTCATGTTTGGCAGTAAATAACTGAAGTAATAATATCAGATCAGGAGGAGTCCACTCATTTTTAGAAACTATGTATGGGTGCAGGTAAGTCATCCTAAATAATATTTGTTGTTATTAGCAGTACGCATATTTTATAACTCAAACATGGCACCCTGAGTAATTTTTAAGAAATTTTCAGGCCTGTATTTTATGACATATTAACATCACATGAATGAAACTTTCACAAATATTCTCCTTACAAACAGCTATAAAATTATATAAATATCAAGTATTTGTATAAGGTGGTTACAAAGACATTAGCACAGAGATTTATGACAATCATTGAAACACTAAAATTTCTGATGATAAAAACAAAAGCCATTTATGACTTTTTTTACATTTGCACCACTTGTTCTATTTTTATGGGCCTTCATCCCTGTGAAAAAACATGTTGCATAATATGATTGGAGAAGGAGATATTGCCCCTCTACGAGCCTCTTGAGGAAATTGTGCGATACCTTTTAAAGCAATAAACTTAAAAAGAGCATAATTTCTGAAGTGGTAAACGATAAACTTCGAGAAAATTACATTTATTTGGACACTTGAGAAACCAAACAAAGCAACCCAACAAAAAAAAGTTAATTTTGAGGGTAGCATGTTAAACCAACAAAGGGCATCGGCACACCTCAGTGGACGACTCAAGATTAATATCGACCACCTGAAATTCTTTTGTCGTGCAACCAAAATCTTCGTTTATTTATTTATTCCAGGGCCCGGAGGCATACATGCATTTTGATATCTGGCAACATTTTACAGATCTTAACAAGCACACGAATATACTATCAAACAAATGGAAACCAACTCAACAGGCCAGCACTCTACCCAAATCCGGTGCAGAAACCCTTGTTTCTCCAGAGGACTTTCCTTTTGATTTTGTAGACGGAGGCTTATTGACTTCTCCGCAACAAGTCTTTGTCGAAACGTGGGCAACTCGGCTGAGATTCAAACTTGCCAACTGAGGATCTGCAGCGGCTTTCAAACTTTTGGCTGTCACGGACCCCCTGACCCACTCGGACTGTTAGGGGACCTTCAATGCATTCTCCATCAGGTGTCGTGCAATGCCATTAAAGGGCAACTCCGCTCAATTCCGAAAAATTTAGGCTTACATGCGATTCCATTTTACAAAGTACTACTCAACAGCTCTACGTCTTCAAATTCGCAAAATGTTGAATATTATTTGTGTAATCTTAATTTAAACATCAGCTGATACCGAAACCGAAACTTCGGTTGCGTCAGGCAACATTGGTCTCGTGTCGTCAGAGTCATGGCCACGTCACGTCGAACAACGTGGTCTTGTGACGTTCGTAGGGGCGAGGTACAGGACACGCGACGCGAGCAGGTCGCTTCGCATGGCGTGGACGGTGATGGCCCAAGGGAGAGGGGAAGGGGAGAACACGAAAGAAGAGAGGGGGAGCGGAGAAACCGGACATGCGATAAACGCGCAGGGCAGCGCAAACTAGCGCATCCGCGTTAGGGTGATCACGTGGACGCCGTAGAGCCAACACCGGGAGAAGAAACTCATGACGTTATCGTTCAATTTCGCTATGAGAAGTAAAAACAAACAAAACGTGAGAATGACGTAGTCATGCCTCTGGCATAGTGGTTCAACGTTGGCCGCTCCAACTCCGTCGCATTGACTGCGCTGACGATTGCGCCTCACGTCGCACGCTAGAGTTGGCAGATTTCAGCGACTTGGCTCATTTGAAAGTTTGCTGGCCAGTTTATTAAATATATAGACGGAATTAGATCGTAATATTTGACATGGGGTCTTCCTATATGATACTGAAGAGGGCTGCATAGTTTTCTAAATATCAAAAATAAAGCAAAATTGCCCTTTAAAAGATTGTTTTTTTTTTTAGAGCAGTTTTTTACTTGGAGCAAACCCCCATGAATGCTTTTGAGGATCCCTGGGGGTCTGCGGACCACAGTTTGAAAACGCTGATCTATACTCTGTTTCATACTTAGCGTGCAACGCTGTCAAAGCCACTGGCACGAGCGTGTGGCTTCATCTATGGTTTTGTTTGCGCGAAAACGCGAACAAATGATCAACGAGATCAAGCCCGATGCTCGTGCCAGTAGCTTTGACAGCGTTGCACACTAAGTATGAAACAGAGCATATATGGCTCCAGGGTTGTACAATGCATAAGGTATGACCAAAAAGATTGAGGTACACCTAAGCACTTCTTATGAGTTGTGAATGCAAAAGCATGTACATCATTCCTGTTGTACGCGTGTTGGCGCGCTGACTGGCGCTGACAGACACGCAGCACCATGAGGTGGCCGGCCGTTGAAACTGACGCGCACCGGCCACCCCATGGCACTGTGTGTCCGGCGAATGGGAGCCTGGTTGACGCGCGCTAGCCAATGGGATCGAAGCGGTGTAAAAGGTGCCGTGGCTAACCGGCGAATGGGAGCTGGCTTGACTTGGAGAAGGATTTAAGAGCCGTTTGGCGTGATTTCAAAGCTGATGACGTCGGCTTGCTCCATGAGACAGTTAATGCTTTTGCATTAAAAACAGTAGCAAGTTAGAAAGACAGGACAACATTACCGTATTTGAGAGTGCAGTCAGACCCTTGGGCACAACCAGAGAAATGTCAAAGGTGGCTTTAATGGATGGTTCATCCCAGCAGGGAAATGCCCGCCTGGCATCAGTTGGCTAAAAAAAAAAAATGTGGAAACAATAAATGGCAAAATCTGCAGTCTCCATTAGCAGAGATGGAACTGGGCAAAGCAGCTTTGGAGCTATCTCGGGAGCAGAAAAAAGTACAGTTTGGAGCAGGCTGGGAGCAGCAAAAACGAGGTCTAGGAGCAAGTTGGGAACTGTCTACGAGTTTTAAGAACGTTAAAATAAAGCCTAAATGTCACCTGGCTTTTAAAACTACAGAATATATGGCATGCAGGTAACTCCGTGTGAACTTAATGGTAGTTTCAATAAACTTTTTGTTGCAAATATTTTTCACGAGATTACGTGCAAATTACACAAAACAGATAAATCAAAACTCTGCATGACAGTGTGACACGTGATAAAACCAACTTGCAAAGAGGTACATATAAACAGGTACAAATAGCTTTCATTGCTCAGCATCAACTAGTAAGGTGTACCGAAAAATAAAAATGCAGGTACAAAAATGTTTTTTTCATTTTTCAGTGACTACGGTAGAATAAGATAATAAATGCCCTTGTACATATAAATTTATTCAGACTTAGTCAATTACTCAGGGATACACTTCACTTTTTCAAGATTCTGAGCCAATTTTGCATTAGCTTCAGCAAACAGCACTTAACCAGACTATCTTCTCCATCTTCTTTTTTTCTTTTTTTTTTTTTTCAGACTCGATTTAATCAAGACTGCGCATGCTCAAGCATAGTCCGCTTGATGATGATGATGTTGCTCTTCTTCCTGAAGACGAGCTCGCTTTGTACCCGCATCGCTGTTCTTCCTCTTCTGCCTCTCGTCATCTTGCTTTTCGACCTCTAGCCTTTCTGTGTAAACTTTATGAGACTTATTCACAGTTTGCAGCAAGTCTGCCGTCATGGGTACTTTCGTGACATCACTGTCAAGTCGCTTCAAAGCCCAATCACGATCTGGCAGCTCGTATCTTGCTCAGTCATACGCCTCACTGCTCGTTCGCCTTTGTTCCCAAGTTCTCTGCGCGGGGCCGCGGCACACGTTTGCTCCACTATACTCATATCTTCTGAAGTGACTCCAAGACTTCAGAAGAGCACGGTGAGCATGCAGCAACGGCAGCAACGTTGGCAGCAGCAACCTTCAAATACAGATTTTTGGATTCGGATCCACTGGCGTCCTATTTGGGTCGGAAGTTCTGGTGTCAATGTTGCCAACATAAACTGCGAGACGGCTAATTTCGGCGAGGCTCAATTATAATTTTAGTTTGGGTGCACCTTGGTACAATTTTGTTCTTATTTATACTTTTGTATAAGTGTGGCACATGAAAAGTCATTAGGCGCACAGTGGCACAATTGGCGCAGCAGTTCCATCCCTGCATTAGGGAAAACCTAAAAAATAGCAAGTTAAAAATGAGAACATTGTAATGTCCTGAAAGACAGCCAACCCCCACCCCTTGATGAAAATCAGCCCAGCATCCAGTTGGGACTTTATCCAGTTGAAAATGGATGGATCCAGTCCAAAATGGATCCAGTCCAAAATGGATCCAGTCCAAAATGGATCCAGTTGGAAATGGATTCAGATAGAAATTAACTTAATACAGCGGGATCCAGCTGGGACCAGTTTTATAATCTAGCTCGAATGATTCTCAGCTGGGCCCGCACAAAAGGTAGGATGGGTAAAAAAAAAAAGGGAGGGAAAGGGGGGGCTACCCTTTTATGTGGAATCCAAAAAGGTTGAACTATTTTTAAACCCTACCCTCACATGTAATTAATTAGCAGCCATAGACCGCAGCACACAAATGATGTTACGTCAAAGGCCAAAGTTCTGTTTATTTACTTGCCTTCTAAGGACCCAATTAGGAATACCCATTATTTGTCAAAACTCAGATTGCCTAACCTGCTGGACAAACTGCAAGCCCAACCTTTGGGCTCTTTCAATGTTTTATTTTTCTGGCAACCTAAACATTATAGTAAAGCGCATCCACTTTTCATGTTAAACATTTATGAACTATACCCTATTCTACTCAATAAACGCTGATCAAGCAATTAAGGTTACAAAATCACAAAATCAATCAGTATGCTGATAAGAACAGCCCAATCAGCTGTAAGGTGCCCAAAACACGAGAAGCACCTGAAAATAAGACACGACAGGATGAAGCTGAATAAGCAGAGTGGGTTCTTACTTCAAACTGAGAGACTGCTCCGCACTTCTCTTCACCATCTTGGCCCTTGTACTTCACTATATGGAAACCCACCAGCTTGCTATTTAATTCACCAGAAAAGACGAAGTCAAGCCGTCCTTCACCCGGAGTAAGCGGCACGTCAAATTTGACAGTGGCCCTCCTGGACTCCTTTGACGTGGTGACACTGCCAGCCTTCAGTTCTGAAACATAGCAGCAGGAATCGTAGGTTGGCCACCTTGTACTATCGCGGACAATATGTGCTGAAACAGCACTCCGGCCTGTGCACGGTACTAGCTGCGCTGCCTGAAGCATTGCTCCGCGAACACGGCGCACCCTGAAGCCGAAATGAATTCATTTGCGCTCGCTGCGCTCGCTGCGCCGCTGCTCTTTTCCGGCCGTCTGCTAGCGAAAATATTGGCCAACGGAACCACCATCACGATGCCTGTGCCGTGCAGCCCAATGTTCACGTTTTCAGCTATCATGCATTTCAGTGCATTTCAAGAAAGCGCCGAAGTGGAAAATGCATTGTCACGCTCGGACCTCCTCGAGGCCTTGGCCCCCAAAAGGAGCCGATCTGAATATCATCGAACACGTTTGGAGGCACATCAAGATAGCCATGTCACAACGTCCCCTCCACCGCGCCACTGCCAACAAAATGTGGAAAGCGGTGAGAGGTGAATGGGAGATGCTTCGGGCCGAGCCAGACTTCTTGGCTACGCTCCATGATTCCTTACCAGACAGGATGAGAGCCATGGACGCGGTATTAACTTCTTTCGTAAGCTTTACTGTGCCTCAGGACCCCATGAACCGAACTTCTGCCAATTGGAACAAAGCTTGCTGCTACAATTACGACACACTGTTTGGTACCATTAACCAGCAGATACCTTTGAGTGGTGCACCTTGATCCCGATCTTGTATAGTGCAGTTGAACTTCCACACCGACTATTAATCTTTTGTGTCCGACATCGTCCTCTGAGAATATTCCTTCCATGAACTTTCTAGCTCCTTCTCCTGGCAAATATATGACTGTTTGTTGCACTTTATTAAGACTAGGAATTTGTAAATAAAACACAGGTGTCTTGTCAGCACTTGTTTTGTTTGAAACACACGGGGCCCAATAACAAAGAAATATTATTTTTGAACCTCTTCATACCAATCAAAGTTACAAAACCTCTGCAGTAACATGTATGGTTACCGTTGTTTCTTTTGACACAGTTGTGCTCAACAAAAAATTTTAGAAAAGTAAGTACCTTGGAGCTGGACTACATTCCATAACAAATTTTGGCCTATATTTTACGATGTCCTACTTTGTGCATGCACTTCATAAAAAAAAAAAAAAAGTTGTTTTTTTATGCGACTTTCAAAAAACTATATCGCAGCTGCAATTTAAGATACTTCAACATTTTTTCATCAGTCAGTTTTTTCTATGTGATTCTACACGATAGAATGAAGTAAATCAAATGCAACAAAGGAACGACAAGTGCAATCTTCTGTCGCCCCTCCCCTCTCCCGGCCGCCCTACCACACACACGCCTGCTGTCGCACACGCCTTCTCGCTTTCAGACGGCCGGAAAAGAGCAGTGGAGCAGCGAGCGCAAGTGGTAATTTATCTCGGCCTCAGGGTGCGCCGTGTGTGCGGAGGAAGGCGACAGGCGGCGCAGGTAGTACCGTGCGCCATTGTCTGCGATGGTGCATACTATACCCATTTTCACTCCAGGAACCGTAGTAAAAGAGGCCTGCTCCTCGCGGAGCATTACAAATTTCTTCTTTTACATAGAAAATTAAGATATAAGGAGGTGCATTTTAGGTTAGGTATATGTTATCGCACCAGATGTAGGAGGATGCTCAGTATGTCCTCATTTTTCAAACATTTAAAACATAGGCAGAGGGCATTTATTGGGGCGTCGGCACATGCTTGGCATTTTCCAATGCATTGAGCCCCCAAGAAGTGAAAAACAATTTTATAAAAATATTTTAAACCCTCTTCAGTCATACTAAAAAAAAAAGACAAGGAAAAAAAAAACTGAAAGGAAAAACACAACGAAGTTGTCACTCGCAAGCTAATGCATAGTCACACTAAAAAAAAGTAGCAAAAAAAGGATGAACACAATTAAGTTTAAATACACAGCTGTGTTTGTCCTTACCTTTTTTTTCTTTGTCTCAGGGTTTGTTTTTGTGTATGACCATGCACTAGCATGCCTGCACAATTACTCTCATTTCAGTAATTCTCTTCAGTGACCATTTAGAACAAGGGTTACTGTTCTATTTGTTTTTGTTCTATTGCCACCCCTTGTATAATGCCCCACGGGCCCTCAAGGAAAAATAAATGATGAAGGGTACAAAATCCATATTTTTGGTGGTGATGTTTATTTGGTATATGTATGTTATAAAGAACTATGTCCTCTCTATTATCACTCACTTGTAGTCAGACCTCTACCACCAAGCCACAAAGTCCACACTAAGGGGACAGCAGCTGAATTTAAAATTTCACAGTTTATTGTGCCTAATCTCTGTTTTATAAATCTGGTGTTAGTTTTTATGTAGCTTACTTTTTATGCCCTGGATGCAATGTACAAGCAAAAAAAAAAGCTTTTGTGCACATGTCGAGAATGGCCACAAACCTAAAAAAGTATCGTAAAATAAGCTGTTCCGCTCCCCGTGAACCACTCAGTGAAATGAACAAAAATAGTTAATGCTAGACCTTCTTTATTGTAAACTAAGTGGAAATTGCAAAAAAGAATTGTCAAAGGGCAGACTAACATTTCTTTAAGCTTTTATAACTATATCTAAATACATCATAATCAGTTGCATGCTACAGGTCCTAAAGCATAAGCACAAAAATTCTTGTGTATAAACCCCCCCCCCCTGCACCCACATACACACAAAAACAAAATGCATTAGAGTATTACAATAGAAGTGTAGCAACACTTTTTCGTAGCAGGAAAACACTTTTTTATTATTATTTTTTGTCATAAATAGAAATTAACAAAGAATGCGGTGGAGAGAAAACGGCTAGCCCTACTTCTCAAATAAACGCATTGGCGGGCGCCGCAACCATTTGAAGAACCGGGCAGACGAAAATGCCTCAAAAGTATGCCTTTTTCGATCACCAGGAGTATTTTAAATGCATATTTGACCATAATTTCGTGACAACATCCGGCCGACTTTTTTAGACGCCAAAGATATTCAAATACTGTAAACGACTTAATTTTCGCGGGCTCAAATTTTCGCGAATCGGGCCAAAGCTGAAAATGTGAAATTATTCGCGGGTTCTAATTTTCGCGAACCGAGTGTAGCTTCCACAGCGTTCACACATTGCCCGAATTGTTCGCGGGACGTATTTTTCGCGAATTGTAGGCGATTCGCGAAATTTGCGAAAATTAGGTTTCCACGAGAATTTAGTCGTTTACAGTATAGCGAAAAACTAAAATCCAAAATCACACTGTACGAAAAATAACTGCCTTTTTTTTTACCCACATCTGCCCTTACCTAGAAATGCTGCAAACTTCTGAAACAATTCAACAAAGCTTAGCTTCTGCATCAGCGTTGCCTGACCTCAACACAAAATATTTCAAACTTGAAAAAAAAGTTGTCAACACAATAGCTTGCTTAAAATATTATAAAATGATTACCTATGCTTAAACAATAAAAGAGCAAACTTATAAATTTTTAATGACTTAGTTTGTTCAAATGTTGCACATTTCTTAAAAGAGGCAGTGTCAGCTCGTTTTTGGTTTATGCGCACGAGCATAGATGTCAAACTTCTGTCAAGCTTTGGTCGAATTTAATGTCGAAAGGTAGAAAAAATAGAACCTCGGCAAGTTTGCAAGACCCCAACAATAACCTAGGCTCAACAAGCACTACAGACTGCAAGACCTACCACTGATTTATTCATTTAAAATACAATGTTTGTTTCATGGTACATTTTGCCTTCTCGAGTCTGCCCACTAGCCACTAAGTGAGAAACCTGACAACATTACTTGATACGGCCCATTTAGGAATTTAAATAAATTATATCTAGACATCATACCAGAACATAAGAACAAACATGTACACTACTAAGAGAAGGTCTTACACCTACCTTTTCCTTCTTTAGAAACATAGCAGACAGAGGAAATTTGCAGGTCCAATGCATTTAGCTCGACTACTTGGGTGGACTTCAATACCTAAAAAAATAAAGCGTAAGACAACTTGAAAAGCTCCCATGAGATCTTCAATAATTGAGAGTATCACTAAACTCAATATACACTAACATGAGAAATTCTCCCACCCCCGAAAGATAACCCACCCCTATTTTTAGCTTGATTGGCCATTTCCTTTTAAACACCAAAAGATAGCCCACTCCTAGTAATCAGTGTTCGGATCAATGATGACCTCGGCGTAAATGCAGCTAGGTAGCTACGGCGGGATATAAGCGAACATTGCTGACTTGGAAGTACGGTCATCTTTGCTTCATTGTCTCTCGCCGCGACTAAAATTTGGCAGGAAAGCATGATCTAAAAACAGCATTTCTTCAACTTTTCTTGGTTATACACTGAAAATGAGCCCACACCTTATTTTCACCCAATTTGCTCTCAATTTTAGGGGGGGCTATCTCTTGGGATTTTACGGAACAGTAAAACGGAGAACAAATCTGACTTCTTAGTGACATTCACAACATATGAAGTATGCATTAGTTTTTCTCTCCATACAATACAAAATTAGACACCCAATACAAAGCATCTAAATTCATTTCAAAAAAATTTCAAAAAAAAAAAAAAAAGTTGTGAAAGGTACACTGTTGCGGTTTGTGCAGGTGAGTTATACGACGAAAGAGACATAATGCAGGAAGCTAATCGTCCCGATAGGTCGGATAATAACCTAAAATTTATCAGGTATCTTTTTAATTCGTGAAAATAAACAAATGGTTCCAATAAGAAACATGCTGAACATCATCAAAAACCACTAAATCAGTTAATTTTAGAAAGATTTGGAGCACATGGGAAGTGCAGGGGTGTGCTAAAGTCACCACATGTGCACCAGGCATAAGGATAGCGGTGCGAAAAAGCCCGCCCCCCCCCCCCCCGGATGATGATATACGCAATTTTCCCGCCACCAGCTGGTAACTTTGGTGCCCCTACACGCTTCCCACAAGTTTCACATCCTTCTAAAATGGATCGATTTAGTGGTTTTGAATGATGCTAAGCAAGTTTTTCATTGAAATCATGTGTGTATTTTCACCAACTAGAAAGATCATTAACAAATAGTTAATTATTCGACTTATTATAACAATTAGCCTTCCAATTATGCCCCCCTGGCCATATAGCTCACCTGGCCAAATCACACGAGTGTACCATTCACGGCTTCTTCTAAATAAATGTTTGAATATGTAAATGCAGGAGGCATGTATACCATACTCCAGATGGTGATTTCAGTCAATGTAGTGGCTGAATGTGAGCTTGAACTCCAATGTTCACTTGCACAATCCCCACATCCAATCTATGAGCCACAGTCAGATGTAGTGTTATCACTATAGCCTTGTAACCTAGGTGTTGGTAGGGAGCACACCCTTATAGCCCCCTTCCACTCCACATTTCGACGAGTTTCCAGGGACCCTAGGTGGTGTAGCATGTATAGAATGCCACGCGCTCTGCGCCGTTTGTGTTTCGGAGCTCGATAACATAACTGGGCATTACATGTGACTCTAGGAGAACCTATTATACACTGTTGCTATGTTTTTTTTTTCTATTTATAAACTTTCTGAATTGTAACCTGTGAGGTTCTGAGAAAAGCACACGGTGTAATAAAAGAAATAAATGATAGCGCACAATTTTTAAAACAATGGCAGGCACCTCATGAAATAAAAGTTTGGAGAATATTTGGTAACATTTCCTAGTTCTCTTTGCACTGTTCGAAAAAATGGCTTCTTGGTATGGACTTGGTGGAAAAAGGCAATCCACAATGGGCACAAAAGCCACGTCGGGAGCTCGATCTAGGTCACTACAGCTCAATGGAGTCAACAAGACCCATACTCAGTCTCACTAAAACCGTGCAGTACAGCCAAAGCTACAGGGGAGAGAGCGTAAGCCAACCTGTTCATGGGAGGGAAAGGAAGAACGGGAGGGAAAGGAAGAACGGGAGAGAAGGGCTGGGATTTCCCATTTCCTCCTTTCCCTCCTCTTGAACAGGTTGGGATACTCACTCCCTTTAGCTTTGGCTGTACTGCCACGGTTTTAGTAAGAGTATAGCTCTATTGGCCAAGGTATGGTAGCACACGTGTACCCTACAAACGCTTTGGTTCCTACCCAATATGCTCGGAGCACAGCAGCTCTGAAAATGACACACTGGTCATTTTCTTATGGTTTCTGGAAAGAAGCTCCCACAGCAAAAGCTGGTCTGAATGGAGGATTGCCTACTGTTTCTCCCTTTTTGACACGAACCGCCGTGACCTGGGGATGCTGCTGCTAATGTAGAAAAAGCCGCAAGATGGCATAAATGTTATGTATTTGTGCAAAGGACTGGTGCATACACGACGGAGTGTGAAGAGACAGAAATGTAACAATCTTCACACTTAGCACCTGCTAGCCAGCACACATTTCATAAATCTGTGCAACCTCCTCATCAATACACTCTGCTTTAGGGCATGTGGAAATGAAAACCTTCAAGCTTTTTGCCAGTGCCAGTAGAAAAGCCTGAATGGAGTGCAATTCATCTTTTTTTTTTAAAAAAGGTGTCTTCAGGTACTGCACATATACATGGCTTGCACGTGACGTCAAAGCCGTCCTCCTTGCTGGTGGTGGACGCCCGCCGTTAATGCGCTGGAAGCTGCGCTGACTCGTTTCGCTGGCTCGCAGCGCTCGTTTCCTGTTTGTAGAATTAGTACAGTAAAGGCTACGCTCCACCACCAGAGAGGAGGACCAAATTACGTCAGTGCACGCTATGTATACTCAAATTTTGCGAGACTGAGTTTCTGAAGAGGGGGGGGGGGGGGATGCAAGAATAAAAAATTGTGTCCTTCCTATGTACAAGGAGAACGGAAACAAACCATCTAGTCGACACTGCTACTCACAGATGAGTACCGCGCACGATCGGATCTGCTAAATCTGCTTTCAAATGTTCAATTAATTTTTTTTTATGTGGCGCATGGAACATTTGTATGTTGCAGCATAACAGGATGTTCATTTCAGTTTTTCTCCCTGTGCATTGGACATGTTTTTCTTTTCTTTGGCTCTTTTTTTGTTGTTGTTGTTTTTCCTTCAGAGACCTACACCCACGAACACTTGATAAATGTATAACCTAAATACACTTCGTGAAAAATCTAATTGCTCACCGGCACTCCTTCATAAGTTTTAATTGTTTGTTGTTGTTGTTGTTGTTGTTTTTGTTATTGTAAGGAGGGAATAACGATCGCGAATACGCTGTGCATCATGCCACGCGCTCGCCAGACGTTCATTTTTTTGCAAGGGATCATTTTGTTAAATGATCTCTTGTATGACACGTGACTCAGGAAAGACCCCTTTCAAAAGTCGCGTTTTTTATTCAAAAGTAATAAGTGATCGTCTGAAACTTTAATGGGAAAATGGAACCCGTTCCCGGTTGTTTCAGCCATGTAGTACTCGTGAGCTTCGGCGGCCACCATTTTCCCATTGAGAATATCAGGAAACCACGTAGAACATTTGAACAAGATAACGGTATAGAGGCGGGCAATAATAACGGTTAGTTCAGAAAACTTTGGCACCTGGCCCGGACCGCTAACGCTACATTTCAGACGGAGACCGGGCGTTCAGCACAATTTATATTACAATTAAACAAATATATATATATTTTCTAGACGGTATTTACATTTCGGGAGAAGCCGGCTAATAACCCGGTCAACCCGGTTGCACACTTTGGCTTATGAGGGTCTGCAACTACGAGTGGAAAAGCAGCGGAACGCTTACCTTCACCGAAATTGTGGACCGGCCGTCAAATGTTCGTTGCTCGAGGTCCGGTTTGAGCTCGATCTCGTAATTCAAAGGAGTAACAAACATCGGCAAGCGCCCGGACACTTGTTCACCAGACATTGCACTACAAAACGCCGCTCTGCAGCACTTCGTCAATCCCGAATAAAATCCCTTAGGGATGCAGCGACTGGAACACAACGGACTACTATGTGCCGGAGCGAAACCAACGACGCCGATGATACGACGAACAGAACAAACCGAACGGACCGAACGTCCTGCTGGTGCTGTACCGGCTGTAGTGGCTGAACCGGCTGAACGGACGAAGGGAACACGAGCGGCGCGAGCAGCACCAGCAGCACGAGCACAAGCAATAGGCACCATGTTGACCATGTCACATTTAAAAACAATTACTAAAGTTTTACTTTTTTTTTTTTTTTTGGTACGCAAACACTGCAAAGTTTTTCGGCTTTAGCAACATCCGATAATGGATAGTGGGGTTCATGGCGTTGATAAGGTCAATATTTACAACACCCATTGGGTGAAAATCCACATATCGACACTCTGGCGTCGGAAAGCTCGTTTAAATAATAAAAGATAAAAATATTAATATGTGTTTTTATTAACTTGTTTTAAAACAAGTTTCAGCCGGTTTGAGAGGAGGGAGAGTCTTGCGAGTTTTTTTTATGCTCAGATATTTCGTTTTCCAGTTTGTCCAAGGAGGTTATGGCTATGGCCCGACGTTGACTTCGCCGTCACAAAAGTCGACTGTCGTCGCTCGGCTTCGGCTTCGGCCGGCTCGGCGACTCGGCCACTCGGCTACTATCGGCCGCCAGTGTTGGTTTATCAATATGGCGGTCCTGTAGCAGAGCTGCAAACGCTCCTCGTTATTTTTGCAACAACGCCACCGGCACCATACCTCAGGCTCGTTAGAAATGACATCAGTAATTCCAGAAATTCGTATTTATTCACCATCAGACAAAGAAGATACTTCAGACTCAGATCGCAGCAGGAAAATGGCTATAAGCGGTGAGCGTAAATCAGTGGCGTCGGTTTTCCGCGGAAATTCCAGAGAAGTGTTTACAGATGACAAGGCGAACCTGGTACCGTGGCTAAACACGTTTAACATGCGGCCTTACAACCTCTCTTGTCTTCCGTCGAGTATAAATTATCGCCCATCTTGTAGGTCGCAGTCGGTGGCCATAAGTCGCGCGAAACTCGGTTGCATTACGAGCTCGGCCAAATCCCTCGACGTGCTCCGTCAAAACTTGCAGAGAAGCATCAACCGCGAAATCGACGAAATTTTGCAGCGATACTTGGAGAAGTTTTTCAAACCCGGTTTAGAGAACGTACGCATCAACAATGGCGACCACTCGATATCTGAGCAGCACATCCAGGCTGTATGCAGACAGATACTGGAAGAGGCCAAGAAAATGTACCACGGCAGCTACACGCGAGGCAATAGTCCGACGTCCGACTACGCTGTCGACTCTGGACGCAACAGCCCGTCGGACCTCAAACTGGGGCGTTTCTTGCACCAGTCAGGCAGGAAGAGGGCGACCAAGGCCAACTCGGACTCGGACTCCGAGGCGAGCCAGTGCCACCAGCTGCCCAAGAAGAAGAAGGGCCGGCCCCCGCTACACTACCAGGGGGCTGTCCGGCCGCTCGACGCCGTCCAAGCTTAAGACTGAGGCCGTTAAGCGGGAGGGCCCCAAGTGGGACCCGAGCCGGCTCCTGCCCACCTCCCAGTTCATCATGGGAGCCAAGGCCAACAAGGCGCTGGGGCTGGGCGCCACGCGGGGCCGCCTGTACATCAAGCACCCAGAGGTGTTCAAGTACTCGGGCGACCAGGAGGACAAGCAGTGGCTCTACGAACACAACCTGATGCCGGCCACGGGCGGCAAGGCCTACATGCTGCTCGTAGGACGACATCCGTGAACTGGCCGACACCAACGAGTACAGGCACAGTCCGGGCCTGCTGCTCGACGAGATTGTGGGCTTCACGGTGCCCGACCACATGCTGCTCAAGATGCAGAGCGCCATGCTCGCCATGCGCACAGACCTGCCCGGGCGCAAGCGGGGGCGTCCGGGGGACGCCGACGGCTTCGCCCGCCAAGGGGCCCGGGCGCCGCCGACGACGCGGCCGACGCCGACGACGCGGCCGTCGAGGTGTCGCCCGCCGCCTCGGACCTCAGTGCGACCCTCGAGCCGCCCCTCACCGCGCCGTTCGACCTCGGGCCCAGTCCATGACGGCACTGTGACGGACGCGTTGACCCGGGCACGACTCTCTGCCGTGACCCTCGCATTGGCCACTGCACTGGTCCAGAGTGAGCTCATTTGGAGGCCCCGTGCAAATTTGGTACTTTGTGCCTCTGGAACGATGTCGTCACTCTGGCACGTGTGTGGAAAACTCAAGCTCGGTGTTGTTCGATGAGCTCCAGAGCAAAGCTCTGCTGGGCCGAGGTTGGTGGTTGTTGTGGCGTATAGGGATAGTCCCTCTAAACCTGGTCTTGTTATTTGAGCCCGTGAGACTGAGGATGTTTTAATTGTCTCGTAATCACTTGGCAGTGGGCCAAAGGCTAATTGAAATGAAAGGAAGAGGTGTGCACATCTTTCCTTAAATCAAAATATTTGGGCATTCGATAAACCGTGAAATAAGGTGGCAAAAGTTGGTTACTGTTTGTTTAAGGTACCTAACAGAATAGCCCTTATGTCATTTTACATTGCCACGATTGGCTGCCGCAATGCTTGCCTGCTGTAATTCAACTTTTTCTGGGTTGACTACGCTGAATTCTCCTTGAGTAACTTTTGGAAGTTTCTTCTTCAAATGATGTCACGAAGCGTACTTCGTTTCGGCCATGGCAAACTTCGAAAAAAATCACAAAAATGAAACGTTGCGGGACAAGTAACATTGTGTGACATAAGGTAGTTAGGACAAACTAGTGGTTGCTGGTTTGTCCCATTTTGCTTTCACAATTGGAAAGCTGTGATCAATACTACAAATACAGCAAAACATATTTGGTAAGATCCGATGTTCTGACACTAACCTGTTGAGTAAAATGCGAAAGTGCCAATGCCGTGTTCTTGCCATGTTGCGCAGGGTATGGCACACATTTAAAACCATTCTTTTTTTGTTTGCAATTTCTTGTGAAACTATACTTAAAATTTGGTTGGAGTTGGCTCTTAGGGTCAGTCATTTTAAGCCGTCGCCAGCCGAGAGGAAATTTGTTCCTTCGTCTGCATGATCTGCAACATTATTGCAGAGGCTACTGAACCAACCGAATTGAGGCGTATACACCATAGCTGGGGTTTCTGGCTGCCAGCATTTGCTGAAAAACATGATATATACTGGTCAAATAGTAATGTAAGGAGCCGGCAAGGGGGAAAAAAATCAACAATATTCAATTGGGCATTTATTGTTATTACATTACTGTTATTATATTGTTATTATATAATGGAATTACTACTATAAAGATGATAGGAATGTTGACTCAGGTCATGTGTGAAGCTGCTTTTTTGTAGATATCTGAATTAACCAAACAAACATTTTGTATATTCATGCTGCATTTTTCCTGCTTTTATGCAGCTTTTATGCACCACTTCTCACTTCATTACATCCTTTTTGCAGATTTTATATGCTGGAGTCATGCCTATGCAGAATAAACGCCAATTTTGTGTTGGTGGAAAACATTTCATTTTATTATGGTGAAGCGTGTCGGACATAAATGATGCAAGCCCTAGCCCGAGAGACCTATTAGGGATGAGCATCCAACTGCCCAGTGATGTGAAACACGCTTAACTACTTTAGTCTGCCACAAAATATTATCTCTTTTCAGTTGCAAATGCATTGCTTTTTATTGCCAGCTTTCTCCACTTTGTTGGTGTTGTTTTAGCTTGATGTATGCTGAGATTTGCAGAGAGCATGAGGGTGTATAACAACTAACTTTTACTAAAACACTGCATGCTTTAGTTTTATATCGATGCTAGCTGGAGGGATATGCGACTAGGTGTTAGGAGGCAAGAGCTAGGAACTGCAAAGATCCAGCAATTTTAAAGTTGAGCCTGCCTTCAAACCTACAAAAGGTATATGCTGTTCTGGGAGCAAAAGACTTCCACTCGCGCAGTGCAATGGGTCAAAGGGGAAAAATTACTTTTCCTTTCATTTGGATCTCGCGCATTCTTCATAGCTGTAGCCGAAGCAACCGGGGTCCTGCAGGATGTTACCAAATGTTGCAATGCAGCCAAAATACTCTCCCAACACTGTCATTTCATTTTGAGTCATTCCTGCTGCTTTTTAAACGGACACTGACAGGGTAGTTATGCTCGCCGAGGTTTTTAGTAGTATGTAACTAATGAGAGCCCAACTACCCAGAACAGGATTTGCGGCTCGAAATTCGGTTTCTTTCCGCCAGAAAACCGCTGATCAAGAACTCCAGTTTGAGTCGCGCTCACTCTCTTTTCCGTTGTCACGGACCGTTTTCTAAGGTTAAGACATAACCACCAAATTTAATCAAAGTTTTTGGTTGTTGAAGGCACACACTCAATATTAAAAAAATAAAAAATATGAAACCCATTTTTGTAGCTTCTTAAAAGCTGCAAATAGGTTGATTGAATAAAAAAAGTTGCACAGAGAACCGGATAGCGTCGTATCGCGTATCGTGGCTAGATAAGAGACGGAAAAATTGCGCGGACGCCTTACCGCAACCGCTAGCCTTGTACCTGCTCCACGAGTAGTAACTTTAGTGCACTACTACGCTTCTCACGCGCTCAAAATCTTTCTGAAAATTACTGATTTAGTGGTTTTCGTTGACGCTGAGCAAGTTTCTAATTGGAACTATATGTCTATTTTCGTTACTTAAAAAGTTAATGAACGAATTTGAACTAATTAGCCGACTGTTCGTAACGATTAGCCCCCAATACTATGTGCTCCCTGTTAAGCTTTTAAAAAAAAAACTATATATTTTTATTGTCGGATTACAGTGCAACGAGCTCACACACTCATCCACGAGTGCACATGGAAGAGGGTAATTTTACAGAGTGTTACTAAAAAGAATGAACAGGTTTTTTTGTTTTGTTTTTTTTATTGCAAAAATAAAGTAGGCATCGCCGATCACTCATTCTCCGCCCAAAGGTAGCGCTCGAGGTCACAACCAGATGCCAAAGTTTCAGCCCGATCCGATATCTTGTTCAGAAGTTATGTCATTTTCTGAAAATTTTAATTGGAAAATGGAGCCCATTTTTGCCCGTTTTCGGTTTCTGATGCCATAGAGAACTACATGTATTCGAAAACTCCGTCGGCCGCCATTTTCCCATTGAAATTTTCAGAAAATCACTACCTTTGGGCGGAGGATGAGCGTTCGGCGATGCCTAGTTTATTTTTGCGGTAATAACCGTGGAAATTTTTTTTTTTGTAGACATCCATGAATATAAAAAAAAATATCTATATATATATTTACATTTTGATTTTGAACAGCCTCTATCAGCTGTAAATTTACATGCCTATCTCCTCGACGACGCTAATATTTTCATAGTTTTAAAATCTTTTCAGCCTTATATAATATATGTCTCCGCAATAGAAAAAATTAAGACATTTTAACCACCTCTTTTGCGAGAGAAAATTGCACGCCAACCAACACTTTCTCCCTAAACCTCTGTAATACCAGAAACGAAGGGCACTGTGTCGAAAATCATGTCTAAACTCAGACTTTAGTTAGTCGTTTCACTTCTCGTCTTCAACGGATCGGTCGCTTGAGCGGAACCGCGATTGTAGCCCGACGTACCTAGATTCGATGTCCAAAACAAAACAAAACAAAACAAAAATGTTTCTGAAAAAGAAAATGAAAACAATTCCTGAAGCAGTTGTGAACAACAAATGTTACTGCGCCAAATGTCGACTATAGTACTGAATGTTCACTATTTTTCACGATATTGTTATCGCTCCTCTTTGGACGGATCTTGTAGTGGCCACAGTCGGCTTGAGTCTGCGCTTGCCGCTCTTGAAGCTGTTCCAGCTGCAGAAGGGTACTCAACTTGCAGCACGCTGCTATAAAGTATTCCGAGCATAGGCGAGAATGTCCCATGTGAAACCAGTTCTCTCGGCAAACAGCTCGCGCAAAAGCACCTTGACGTGGCTCGCCTCCACTGCTGCGCCGGGAGCGCATTTGTTTCTCCCATGAAACCAAGGGTGAAAAAGAAGCTTTCTCCGGCACTGTTCCTACAATCTACCGCAGAGCACAGATTGATAAGCATTGCAAAGGAACTTTAAACCCTGACGCTATGAAAAACGATCTTGATCGCTGGCGCCCGGAAAGCCGCTGCGCGGCTGCTCGGATCGCTCGTCCGCCTGCCCGCCGGTGACGTACGCGGGTAGGGAGGGAAAAGTAGGGATTTTTCATTGTTGCCAGTAGAGAGTCGCTTTCTGGAACCCTCGCGTCCGGCGTAACTAAAATATTTTGTCTATCTGTTGAGAAGGGGCTACTGATGTGGGCTTTCTACCATGAAGGGCTTTCTACCGCATGAGGTAAATGGAGTGTTGGCCCTTTGATGAGACAGCATAAATTGGTTCCTACATGAAGCGAAGTTTGGGCTGGGATAAATCAATTTAGATTGGGATTTCATTATTAGCACATCGTTCAGTGGGCCAAAAGAAAAAAGGTGGAAAGTCAGAAGCCTGACTTACGGTACGAAAATTTGAAAACACAGCGGACTATTTCGTGCTTCCTTCCCTTCGTAAGCTCTCTACCTTTTCACTGCGATACATCCGCGGTCTTCAAAGCGCGTCACCGGGTCCAAACGAACGCCACACGACACCGGACCTCACTTATTCCCTTCGCCCCTAAGATGACATTGCGGTGGAAGTTACGCGCTTGCCGGACCAATCAGCCGTCTCCCTTTCATCACCTGACCTCATTCTCTGTGCGTGGGTATGCGCGAGAGGGCGTTATCACGTGGCAAAAGTGTGGCTGGCCCAACGAGCACGTTGCTTCCACAGCACTGTCAGCTTTGGGATGAACGGGGTGGGGAAAGCAACTTTGTCCGAATTTTGAGCGACGGGCTCATCTTCTAGGGAGAGTTGAGGAGGAAAGCTTTTATGAGTTGAGGATGAAAGCTAAACAGGAAAAAGTATAGAACAACTCATGTTTACTAGTGGAGCGCCCCTAGCGCTCCGGATTCAGCAATGAGGACTTTGACAAACAGTAAGCTTAATAAAACACAGGTTTATTTATTGACGCGAAATAACGATGTGCAAAGTGGGTCAAAATGAGCGATGGCTGCTTGAAGGAACTGCAAAAACCGGTTTCTCAACCTATTGTGCCAAAGTTTGTTACAAAGGCGCCCTAATTATTAGAAAGTATGAAAATGCAAACTTCCCTGTGTCCAAAGAGTAAAAAAAAAGTTTGTGTTTCCTATGAACGACTTCTCTCTAAGCCTTTTTGTTTTCGCGAATTCATCAAATGGGATTTCGGGCTAGTGTGGCGTTTATTACGACTGAAAAACAAGTGGAACAAGAAAAATAGAATGTACGTGAATACTGTCACCTTCATTTAGCCAAAATAAGTATGTTAGTGTGGCGAAAGATAGTTTACACGTCCGACGCTAGGAAATTTTTTTTGTATTTCTTTCTACTGAGGCAAGCAAATCTTTCTACAATATTTTTTAAACAAATGCACTATGTTATTACATCTATGTGCTAAATTAAACCGAACTCTGTAAATAAACCGATTTGTACGATTCCTTCAACAGCCGTCGATCCACCTGACTCGCGCGGTACAAACAAGGAAAATGGCCCCTGCCAGTACAGGGCAATACACAGTTACAAAAAAAAATATTTAAAAATTTTAAATTCTCAAAAAAAGCAAAGAAAAAAATTACGGCGCAGCTCAGGCATTTTGGTTAGCACTGCTGCTCATCAATCTGCTTTCAGCCTTCATGCCGTCTTGGATTTCCTCTGCAAGTACAGAGGTAAGGTTCGGCAGCACAGGTCCCACGTCGACCCCTTTGACTTGCCCCAGTGGGACTCTGTCGCTGGACAAAAATATTTCAGAATGTTAGAACTCGTTCAAATGTTTTGCGTATTATCACTGGGACTTACCTGCGCCTGTCTCGATTTTTTCTGAGGTTAGTGCTGGCTTCGCTTTTTCTCCTTGCCCCCTTTTTTCGGACGCCAGAACCCCTTTCACATTACGAATTGCCAACCCTGCTTGGGTCCAAATGGCCTGTGCCGTATCTTTGGCCACAATTGTCGGCTTTTTGTTGCGCATTATCTTATCCGCCTGCACGTTGTTTATGACGATTCCCCTCTGGAGGTGTAGCTGCAAGAAACAAAATGAGAAGTCTTCACATTACAACAGCACTAAAGTTACACGCAGAAGTTATCGAAGACTCAAATCATGCGTATTGCACTCCTAACTCGAAAACGAAAACCGAGGAGACAGTCAGTACTGCTGCAGGAAAAGTATAATGGGCGCGTTAAACGGACATGGACAAACGGACAATGGCTCATACGACCAAAACTGATACCTTGATGTCACCCTCACGATCTGAGGCTCGGGAACTACTTATTCGTAACAAAACAACACAATCTTTTTTTTTTTTTTTTTTTTTTTATAAGGCAAATTTGAATCTATCGCGCGTCAAACCACCGAGTGCAGACGCCTAGGTTTTTTATCTCCACCCTTTCGTCTCTTTCCCCTCCGCAGCTGCGGGGCCTCGGCGATCTGGCGGGCGGCTCCTCGTTTTTTATGCGACCCTTTCGAGCGGCCGCAGGGGTGGGGAGAAAACGTCAGGAGATGACTGAGCTCGTCACTGGGCAGTTTCGGGCTCCGATTTCATTATTTTCGGAACAAGGGGTGAAGTTCGTTTGAAATATCTTTAAAAAATATATTTTAAAATATTTTTGGCATATCATAAACGTTTGGTGTACCGGGGGGGGGGGGGAGGTGTCAGTGGGGGAGGAGGATGCGGAAATTTGAAAAGCGCGTTCCGTGCGCTAAAAAAACAATTTTTTTTTTCGCGTTGCAATTTTTTTTTTTTTTTTTTTTTGGGGGGGGGGGGGTTATGACGCCATTTTGAAGCGTTTGAGGCAATAAAAGAAATACGAATTTGGGGGTGTCGGTGCTCCGGAGCACAAGAGTTTGGCGCCCCGTTCTCTAAACGAACAGGAGCGCACTCGAGCGCTCCTGTTCTAGGAGCGACGCAGTAGCAGTGAAGCGCGATCCAAACCATCGCGTTTTTGTGCGCGCGTAGGCCGTGCGCTTCCCGGAAATGGCGTATTTCGTGGCGTTTTTGCTGTTTCCGGTACGCTTTCTGAGTCACAACCATGAGCGTTGGTTAGGACGCTGCGCTTTCGGGCGAGCGGAGAGCATCTGCGCCAGACGCTGAAGAAACGCGGAGCCAGAACTATAGTGCCCTCCGCCGATTGGCCGGGAGCAGGAGCGCCCTAATACGTCACAGCGCGTTTTCGTGCGCTGTGACGTCACGAAATACGCAATTTTCAGGAAGCGCACGGCCTACGCGCGCACAAAAACGCGTTGGTTTGGATCGCTCTTTAAGGAGCGCGACGTAAAGCGTCCGTTGTCAATTAGCTTAGCTCCTAAGTTTAGGCGAAAATAAGCTTTACGTTCCAAGAAGCTGAGGCCTTCCCCAGAGGAACAAGAACCCTCTGGGGAAGGTAGTACCTCAGGTAGTACCAAGGGTCCGAAAGACCCTGCGTCGCTCCGGAGGCGGTAATTAAACTAACGGAACCTCGACGTGACGGAGGCTTTTCTTTTACTATCTCTCTTGCGAGCGAAAGTAAAAAAACAATCACATTGATAACATCACATGCACAACAAGCCGTGCGAATTCAAGGAATTTAAAAACTGTGAAGTTCGCAAGGCAGCTCAGGGCCAATATTGATGCTTCTGAGACAGTACTGGCTACTTTGCAAACGTGAACAGCATAATAAGGTACCTGGTACGTTCATGTTAAATACCCTTTTGAATGCTGCTAGCGACGGCCCAGGAAATGTTAGTTTACATTCTTTATTCACTTGAAACTCTGAAAATGTGTTAAATACTGTTTTTCCTTTCTTTTAACAATAAAAGAAACACTTACGAAACCGTCAGGCCGGTATGTGAAGTCTTCCATATCCTGATTTGATGCTGCAATTGATATATAGTTATAGGTCAAGTGAAAGACTTATGCTGTCAGATTCGGCCTAACCCTATCGAGTCATGAAAATATACACTTTCTCGGAAACTCCAACATGGCTCTACTTTTTGTGTTCATCAGCCCCACTCATAGGCGTGCGCACGGGGGGGGGGGGCCGCCGCCCCTCTAATCATCTAGGGGGGGGGGCGCAAAGTTGGCCCGACTCGAGGTGCGACTGCGCCGGCGGTATGGTTTTTTTTCGACGGCATAAAATGCGTAGGCATTTTATGCGTAGGCCGGCGCTTTGCCTCGGAAGCACCGAGGCGCTTGAGCACCATCGTAAAAGACCCTAGGCTTGAAGTCGTACTGCACTGGCTAAATTTTTAGTGCGTAGCATTCTTTGAGCATGTTCCCCCCAAAATATGTGGAATATCCGGTCTCCAATAAAAAAAAAAAAAAGAGAGATAAAAAAGCAGATGAAGTGGCTCGGCGTTGAGGCCACATAGAGCAGAGAGAGAGAGATAGAGAAAATGTTTGCAAGTTTAGCAAACATTTCGTCGTTTGCTCATCTTGTAGGTCATCCCTCAACAAATGCAAGGTGCCACGTTTGTCACGAAGCAACGGTTTTGTGTGCCCTGCTAAACCTGCCCTGAATGCTACGCATGATGTTGAAAATTTCCTTTAGAAATGTCTTACCATTTTTAAATTTAAGCGTAGAGATGTGTCACACATTCAAGCTGAATCTCCCCGCTGTTTAAACCTCCTCACGACAATTTCATTACTCCGTCACTGTTGTCGTCTTAACGTGGATTAAGCGCAAAGGCTACAAGATCGAGCGGATAGCTTTGACAGGTTGCCCCGCCGTTGAAGTGTTCGTCCAGCCGAGCCGCGCCGTTCAACTCGAGAAGTTCGCGCTGTTCTATAACCCGGATGTTAAAAAGGCATAACCCGGCCCCCAATAAAATTATTCAGCCGCATCTATCCATCGTTTAACGAATTCAACGTAAGGTACTTCGTTGACTTCAGTTCAGTTAGAGCGTCCAGTGCAGGAATATTTCTAGCCGCGAGCCCTCAACGCGACGCGCACGCTTCGCATGTCCTGCAAGGCTCTGAGAATGCTGCTGGCGCCGCTGGTTCCATCAGCTCTGCACACCCTCGATTGATAAGAAGATGAATACGCGACCGTTGACCGCTCCGTGCTGATGTCGCCGTCACACGGCGCTCTTGCGGCTTGTGCGCCTTCTCGAACAGCTTGCCGCGCTTGCGAAATATTGCTAGCAATAGCAAGCCTCCACGGCCGCCTCAGCAAGACGCTGCCAGCCCCACGTGCAGAACTGAAATATGTAACATTGGGACGCAGAGCTGGCAGTGCTGAACGAAGCCAGCGTCTCGGAACGCTCGAGTCCACTGAGTCTTAGCGGAGAAATTTTTCGGCTCGGCCGCCGGGCGCGAGCTTCGCAACTGAACACGGGTTTCTTCTGAAGACTTTGATGGGTTCAATCCGCGCCCCTGCCCGTTTCGATCTGGACGAGCATCGTACCGGCGTGCGGTCGTGTATCACTATACTGCGTGGTGCACGTTAAAGACCCCAGGATAGCAGTTGTACTGCACTGGCTAAATTTCTCATCTACAGCTGGGAGACTCGTCGCCCGTTGAGGCAGACCAAGTTCTGGGCTGTATAAACATACGCACAACCCAATCTTTTTTTTTTTTTTTTTAAGACTTTGAAGCCTGTCTGTTTTTCCGTTCCTTTTCTCTCTCTCGCTCTCTCTCTCTCTCTCTGCCAATTTGTGTAGGTGTGTGGCTGTGCATGGCGTTCGCCATCATTTTTTTAACTGGAGTGGCCTGATTTTTATTAATATTTTTGAATAAAGTCATAAAATAAATGCTGCAACAAATGCATAATGTGTCGGGAAGTGAATATCGGAAACCAACCTGTCGCAGAAACCGTGCCCCTGGGATGCTCTTGCAACAGCCCCTGGTTTGCTATAAATATGAATATCAAGTTAGAATGGTGGACATTGCACTTACAAGTTACAACGCTGCATATGTGTAAGCAACTTGCCTGTTGCTCGACTTGGAGGCGGAGGCATCTTGCACGTGCACGGCATTGACTCACCAGTGCCGTTTCCTTGCTCTTATACATAACGGTGATGCTTCAATGGTGCGTAACAAACGAGAGAGTGTATTAATGTCAGGTATGCACAACTCTGCTGGACTGTACACAGTAATTCTAATCTAAGCAAGGCGAGTCCCCAGAAGAGATTTATCATGTTACATACAACGTACATACCTTGATTAGCACTGCCAATCACAGCATCTGTTGCAGCCACTGTTGCTCTCTGGCCGCTACTACATCCTTCCTCATCTGTTAATTAAAAAGCATTAAGCTTTACACCACTCTCCATTCCATCTTTTTGTTTCTAGGTATAATACTGCATATGTTTTACTTATCAGAACGGGCGGACCCTTTGTTGACACATAAACAAAAGCAAAGGGCCTCTACTTACGTCTGAACATTTTGGAGCTAAGGAGCGCTTGACATCCTTTTAAATGTTCCTGGAGAAATAGATTATCCTCCCGGAGTCATTCTTCCAAAAGCTGTCCTTTTTTTTCTTTTTTTTCTTTTTTTTTCTGGATGTTGGAGTTCGTTGCCAGTATTAGCTGGGGCGTCGGAGTCAGACGAGCTCTGAACCCTTTTTCGCTGAAAATTATTTAAAAGGAAAACGTTTACTTTACATAAATTTATATCTGTGAGACTTGAAATACTAAGGTAAAATACATACGGTTCCTCTGTTGCTTTGAATCCCCAATGCGTTTTTTTTTTTTATGAGCTTGATTTATATGCTGTTTTAATATTTTAGCGTAGCTGTCCTTTTTGGAAGCTGATTGGTTGGTTTTCTTTTTCTTTGCTGCCTATATGTTGATAAAATACACACAGGAATAAGTTTCACTGCCGTTATCAACTTCCTCTGAACTATGCCGAGAATCAGCCAAACCACGGTACCTGTCTCCTTCTCTGAACCAGAGTCTCGTCATCTGAACTTTCTTCAACTGTAACCTTCGGAATCGGAACTCTTTTTGGTGGATCCTCCATTTCTTCTTTGGTCACTAGAAGTAGTATGAAAATTAGAATATCAACTTCGAAATAAAGAATAAATTATCTAAACTTTCTGTACTCACTTCCGAGCGCCGAGACCTGCGCTGAGTAGAAACCAGTATTGCCGTCCACAACACAGTCGCGCCAGAAGGCGTTGTAGATGGCCTTGATGTCAAAGTCATTGGTGTCCACGGGGCTAAAACCTTCAATGTCACTAACTAATATCGCATGTCGCATGTGGGGATCGTGGTCTTCCGCACCCAACCCCACCCCTTCTTCCAGTGCCTTGGAACTCGGTGCGTCGTCGTCTTCACATTTCACGCGGCCGAAGTTCGGTCTGGCAACGCTTGGGCCAGCCACCCAACTTTCTGAGAACGCGGCCTCCCTCTTTACCGCCTTTGTGCGATTCCTCTTGGCAGCTTCCTCTCCTAATGATGGTTGGGGTGCTCTTCGACGAGCGCGTGGTTCCTAAAAACTGCTGGTTACAAAAAAAAAAAAAAGAAGTCACTGATTTTTGCTTTTTACTTTGCGCTTCATCGCCCTAGGGTCGGCGAGGAGTGGGCACAGGGAACGGTGGAGGGAGGGTAGAGAAAGATAGGAGGCGAGGCTTAGCAGGCCGCCTGCAGCGTGTCACGACTCACTTGACACCACACACACTGGTGGGGGAGACGGTAGGAGGACGGCCCAAGGTGTTGGACGGCCATGAAGGGGGAGAAAGGGGACGAGGCCATTTCCATGACTCTGCCTGCTCATGCTCAGGGGAGGTGTTAGGGAAGAGGAAAAAGTTAAAGGGGCCGTGCAACAATGTTCGGACTTCGGTCGAATAATTTTGGTAGTTGTTCCCTGTGACGCATGGATAAAAGAACTGAAAATAAATTTTGCCTACGCGCGTTAGTTCTTTAGAAAAAAAGTAAAACAATTGACGTTTTGGGCGCCTCCAAACCACCCTTAATTCTTGCACCTTCTTCCGAGTCACGTGCGCAGTGACGCGCAATGGGGATGGAGAGTATCCGGTTGGGATCTCTTTCAGAGTCTTCAGCGCGCGCGGCCTCTGCTTGCGATTCACATGGCGACCTTGAAGGCAGGGCTGCCAACCCGGAAAGTCAGGATTTCCCTTGCGGACGCCTGAAATTTCCCTCGCTTGCCCAAATAACTATATAATACTAAATTAAATATTCGTCGTTTTCTGCATTACTTCCATTTTTAAGATGAGAGATATATTTTGTAGCCTTTACGCCTCGCGTACGTTTCGCAAAAATGAGTTTATCCGGCCAAAAGAGTGGTCAAAGCAAATCTGGCGAGGGAAACTGTTACCGGGAGATTCAAACTGAAGAATGAAACCCTATCTTCGCCTTAGATGTTATGCACGTCATCAGAAGATGGTACTGCTTTAACAACTTCTTTATCGCCTTTTTATATTTGTCAGTCCAAAATAAAAGCTGTAACACAAGCTAGAGTTCTCAAACTCGAACACGTACATGGAACACGACACAGTGGCGCTCCCAGAAGCTTCGAGTTGACTGGGCCCTTCCTCCTTAAAGGGGCCCTGCAATGCCTTTTTTACTAATTTTTAATTTGCTCCAAACCTGAGCGCACTGAACGTAGTAACTTAATTACACTTTTCTTTTTCTCGAATTTCGATTTATTTTAGAAGTTATAGGCAAATTAAAATTACAAAAACAAGCAAAAAATAACCTCCTTCATGACGTCCTTGGTTGCTTGAGTGGCCGTGAACTAGACGAGGGGTGGTGAGCTGAGCGAGCGCTCACGGCTGCCGTACTCCGTGTCGACGGCGCGAGAGAGCGCCACTAAAGCGTGTTCTGGATAGGCTGTATGTAGCGGGCAGCTAGAGCGGCTCTCATTGCATTTGCTGCGCGATTAAACACAAATTCGGCACGACAATTCATTGGCCACAAATGACAGCAAGCACGGGGTAAAGATCAGTTCAGAATGGGAGCCACTTCGCGCTGCCCTACCGCGAAACGGCGAAACCGCAAGACAAAGCTGCTCACCGAAGGCCTTGGGAACGCTCAGGGCCGGCCGGGTCCTTCGGTCCCTACGGCCGCAGCGCCGCCGCGTACATCCGGGACCTTTCCGTGTCGGTGCCTGATCCCACTACTCCTTTCTAGTAGGCGCCGCCTTTTCCACCGATTGGTGGCGGGTATGTCGACGGATGATTTCTTGTTTCCGTACTTTATAAACTGCATTTGTTTCTTTTCTGACCTCAAATACTGAACAAAAACTACTTTTATAAATAATTGAAACGGTTCGCGCCACTTATATTTTGTATTTCGACTAAAAAGAAGCTTTTAGCGGATCTGACCAGTAGTAAGCCTAGGACCTAAGACGTCACATTACGCGCGCTTTCGGTACCGCGGGTCGCCCCCGTCGGTGGAGGAGGTTTCCTCGTCGTGCGGTTAAAATATGACGCACTGATATTTAGTGACTCTCTCCGTGCCCGCTGGCTTGCCCGAACCCCAAGAGACGTGGAAACCGCAAAAAAGGTAGACGCTTAATTATGATTGCAGGGCCCCTTTAAATGGCGGCGATGAAACTGATTTTTATAGAAAAAGTTGTTCGGGTGCTCCTCAGTGTTTTCAGACGGTCGGACAACAAACCACCAAACGGATGGAAGGAACAACACAAATGTAGCCAAAGCCAACGAAATTCGATGTTATCTCGAAAAAAACAAAATTATAATTGACCTATAAAATTGTAGATATATACTGAGCCCAAAATTTCCCTTTATACTTCGTTTCAGCTTGGGTCCAGACGCAGGCGATGTTACAAGCGCAAGCTCCGGGCTTTCAGCGTCCCTGCCAAGCACGCGCGCTCGTGCAATGCAAGCACTGTTCAGGGCCACACGCTCGCGCTCGTAGCATCGGCTGCGTCTGGACCCAAGCTGAAACGAAGTATAGCTAGCAAGATTTCCTTATTCCCACAGAGACCTGAATATCACCTTAATCTGGGAAATTTCCCTCGGGTTGGCAGCCCTGCTTGAAGGTGAGACTCTGAGCGATGTGGAGAGGGGGAGGGGGGGGAGAGCAAAGAGCTTGCCTTTTAATGCGAATAGCATTCTTTGGATACTTCACTCACTTTTCGTCTATCTATGTATCTATCTGGCTATCTAACCTCTTACGCCGCGGGTCGATAAATAAATAAAAAAGACCGGCGCCGGCTGGGATTCGAACCGTTGACCCTTTGATCAGCAGGCAGACTTGCTAACCACAGAGCTATGAAGGCAGTCATTCAACGCACTCTAAACGGTTGTTTATATCTTTACCATAGGACGCGCTTTACAGCGCTGTCACAGCTACCGGTGCGCGCGCGTTCCATGCACGAGGGCATGGAACGGCGGCCGTGCTCACCCTCTCCCGAGCGCGGGAGAGGGTGAGCGCGGCCGCTAGCTCACCCTCTCCCGCGCTCGGGAGAGGGTGATGTAGCGGCCGTGCTCAGCCTCACGAGAGCGGAATGAGCCCTCGTGCATGGAACGCGCGCGCACCGGTAGCTGTGACAGCGCTGTAAAGCGCGTCCTATGGTAAAGATATAAACAACCGTTTAGAGTACCGTTGGTTGAGACTAGCTGAGACGCCAGAAAGTCTGGTCGGTACCATTTTGAGTGTTTGTGCGTATGGCGCGTGCTTTGCTCGCCTTCCTAAGTGACACAAACGCACGTGCTGGGCTGCGGAGATCGTGCGCAGGGCTGTGAAAGTGTCAACAAATTTAGAATCGCCTCAAGAGTGGGCTGGCGTATCTAGAGTGTGCCGGCCACCTGACGAACGCGCATAACTCCGCACCGTTTGATGCTATTCGCATTAACGTAGATAATCATTCCCAAAGGATGGGTTCTGCTGATTTTTGTATTGAAGTTCGACTGACGTAGTATCTAACGAGGTGAGGCTCAAGCGAGGAATAGAACTTTGTCGATGACATGGTGTTTTCGACGCATTTACTCATGTTGAAACGACAATATTTATCAAATATGGCATTAGGTTGAGCACATAATGGCACATTTCGCCAACCTATTACATTATACCCATTGCGCGTCACGCCTTAGTTCCTGTGGCCGCCAACGCGCGGCTGCGAATCGCAAAATATTCCCGTTCTTTTTGCTATTATGCAACGGAATCGCGATATTTCGAAAGAATGAGGCGGTTTCTCCGTTCCTTTTGGTAAGATAAACAATGTAAAAATTTAAAACTGCAAATTCTTTCGAAGTTAAAGGGCCCATGAAACGAATTTCGGGGTGGTATAAATCACTTTAGATCGGGATTTTACTAATAGCACATCGTTCAGTGAGCCAAAAAGGAAAAAAAGGTAAAGTCAAAAGCTTGACTTTCAGTGCGAAAATTTGAAAACACAGCGGACTATTTCGTACCTCCTCCCCTTCGTAAGCTCTCTGCCTTTTCACTGTGATACATCCGCGGTTCCCAAAGCGCGTCACCGGGTCCAAACCAACTGTCCAAACACACGTCACACGATACCGGACCTCACTTATTCCCTTCACCCCTAAGCTGACATTGTGGTGGAAGCTACGCGCTTGCCCGACCAATCAGCCACCTCCCTTTCATCACCAGACCTCATTCTCTGCGCGTGGGTATGCGCGAAGGAGCGTGATCACGCGGCAAAAGTGTGGCTGGCCCAACGAGCACGTAGCTTCCACAGCACTGTCAGCTTTGGGGAGAACGGGGTGGGGAAAGCAACTTTTGTCTCAATTTTGAGCGACGGGCTAATCTTCTTGGGGGACAATGGCTCTGTCCGGGTATAGACCGTTCCATTAGGGTCATAGCAGAGAGGGTAAAGAGAGAAAAAAATGCCCTCCCCACTCACCCGCCGTCGCCTGCTCCGCCGACTGGGCAGTACCTAGCATCCGGCTGTTTAAAATCGCGTCATTCTGGAAATTTCAAGCGCAGATGCGCAGATTTTGGTATGCCAGTTATCGTGTAATACTATGCTAGATAAAAAGACTAACAGGGTCCAATTGCGCTGTTACCGGCGTGGAAATAAAAAAAATATAGGGAAAACTGTGCCAGATTGGCCGGTCTCTCCGGCAAAAAGTAAATCCGGTTTCTGTACCTTTATTATTATACAAAGTTCCTACTGGTGTAGGCCTTTAGCGACCATGAGTGGAAGTCTGAAATAATAAATAAACGTGCTTTCTTGTCGCAATGCACGCAATAGTTGAGGGTAGTACTGCCGGCTGACTCAACTGCTATTTAAGTAACGGAAAAAAGATAAGCTAGTTGATCATTAACCGAAATAGAACAGAGAGCTATAGGCTGATTTTGGAGTAGCCATAACTATTCTAAGAACGCGAACCACTTCACAACGGCAGCCACGAGCGAGAGATCGATGTTCCGTACAGCCCGCCGCTACAGCCCAAAATGGAGAATGGCAGCCTCCCGGTTTGTCGTCTGCTAGCGGAGTCAGGCGCGTGCCCTCTCTCTCGTTCTACCCCGCCGAACCCGCTGAATTTCCCGGATGTATAAAGAGGGCGCTGCTGTCCAACAAAATGGTGCCGCAAGAAGAGCGCTAAATCGAATGGGACTCCCTCTTTTCGTCTTCTTGAACTGTTTGGTAGAATGCGCGATTTATGAGTTGAGGAGGAAAGCTAAACATGAAAAAGTTGGAAAAGCGTTTCATGACCCCTTTAATAATGTTGCATCGCCCCTTTAAGACAGAAGAGAATAAATATTAAATTGAAAGCAAAACAGACGGAGCTGGATTGAAATGGCAGAAGGCTGATTTTACGCGTAGCAAAAAGTTTCCTCTAAATTCAGGACCTGTGCTGCCCCCTTCCCCGAATGTATTTTGTTTCAATAAACCGTGATGGCCCGTCGCCTACCGTTCCAATGCACAGCTCAGCGGTGCCAGCACGCGTGCGTGTTCGTTAGGCTATCAGTGCTGGATTAAGAAGGGGGGGGGGTGCTAAGGAGGCTGCAGCCCAGGGCCTCATCTCCAAGAGCTGGGGAAGGGGGCCCATTTATTCTTAACGTGCTTAATACGTGGAACCTCAGATAATGAAACTTTGAACGACACGTATGAAGCGAGATAATCAGAACGAGGAGACGGGGCCCCCGCCTAATGTAACTTCGTTTAGCCCGATAAGTTTGGGCGACGTTGGTAACCTTTGGGAGCTGCAAAAAACAGCTACCCCCACCACTCCGGGGGGGGGGGGGCCTTTCTTACGAGGCTGTCCGTATTTGCTGACGGATTGCCGGGGAGTCCCCCGGCATTCCGTCAGCAAATCAAGCAGCAACCCCACTGGCGTGAGTGCCACACCTGTGGTGGTGACCGAATGCTCAAGTTTGAGAACAGACATTTCCTACATCTGGGGCTCTAATCTCGTCAAACACAAAGTTGTAGCAGAAAGTTTACTGGAGCGCGCCGATTGGACGCTATAGCGACGAAAGCGCGAAGTCATCGTCGTGATAGACCAATCGGTGCGCTCCGTCAACTTCGGCCCAAACTTTGTGTTTGACGAGTTTAGAGCCCCAGAAATTAAGAGAGAAAAACGAAACGTATGAGAACTTACTCCACTTGATATTCGGAGAACAAAAAATGACATTGGTGGGCTCGTGTCACATTTATTTTGGTGAAATGGCCTGCAAGAAAAAAAGGCAATCGTTTCTTCTCGCAAGCAAGCGAGTAGTTCCACGCGCTGCACTTGCTAGCCTTCTTGGCATAAAGTTTGAAGTAAATAACAAAAAACAAGTCACTGGCTAACGCACATGCGAAGTGCTGTTTGTTTCAAGTTTTTCCTTCATAAAGTACCACTGCAGAAGCCAGCACGTGCAGCGCGCAGACCTACGTTCACGTTTTCCTTGATACTTTAGTTACAGTGTTCTGAGACAGTTGTAGTGGCAAGAGCGGCGGCCGCCCCGTGAAGATTTTTCGCGTAGACGGCACCGTGGCGTTGCTGTTCTGAGCCATAGGAACGCGCCCCGTCAGCCTCGTCGTCGGCGCTGTTCGGCGCGTATACACAACTCATCTCTGTGACGTCATGGCGCGGTGGTGGCGCGCCGGTCGCACTTCCGGTCTGGGGCTGTGGGCAGAAGTCCCCATGCCAGACGTGTATTCCTGCGTTGTTTTGAAGGGAAACAGACAAAAACCTGCCTTCTCGTCAAAACGCCGCGACTGGGGCCGTACCAAAAGTGTCGAGAAATGTTTGAAGGTCAGTTTTCACGTGCTCGGTTCGTCCGAGAATCTGGATATGTGCCGGGAAAAGGGTAAAGCAGACGCCGTCGGACAACGATTGCTTGGGCGGGAAGCACTATGGGTTGAATTCACGGATACTTGTGGTCATCAGATTTATTTGTTTTGTTCCAACATGAACGCCAGAAAACCGTCAAGTTGTGCGGACCACCTGCGGACTACGTTCAGTGCGTCTTCAAGTTCAAACGGCCGCCTGATCGTTCAAACTGTCGTCTGCTCTTTCAAACGTTTCTGCTTGTCGTCTGCTCTCTTAGACGACGCCGGCCCGTAGACCAAAAGTTGGCCCGGTCCTTGCGATAAGAAGTAAGTGCAGGCCTCAAAAGACTTAAATTTGAAGGTTGGTAAGCAGGCTCTTCGTAAACAGTAGATACATGGAGATGTTGATTATTGTTACCAGCGGCCATCACCGACTTGTTATGCCTGATTCACTTGGTCCGATTCTGCTTGCAATTTTCAGTATTGACGTCGACCATCTCAGCTACGGTTCACGCTTTTGCAGCCCGAGCGACGTCGCGACTGAAAATTGCGAGCGAAATCTCATCAGGTGAATCAGGCTTTAGCGTACATTCTGCGGTGTCCACGCGGAATGAATCGCCGCATGTCAGATTATTCACTCGAAGTTTCGCGGTGTAACGAGCCTCGTTAATTTCGCTGACGCTGCTCATGTAGTCAGACATTGCCAGGAAGACGTAGAATCAACAATTCGATTGCGAAAAAGGGCAGGGGGACTCACACTGACGCCGATAACATCGCGTTTCAATGGTTTGTTTATGGGCGACGGCGCGCTTGTTGCCCACACCCCATCGCGCATGCGCGGCGCCGGTGGCGTCCGCTAGGGGCGCTCCGGGCGCTCCGGTTTGTTTGTAAGGTTCGACTGGAGCTTTTCGCGAAGCGGAACAATCGCTAATGTGAAAAATTGTAGTTCTGCCTTTAGACGAATACCTCTAGAGTGTATTGCTATCCTCTACTTTCAATATTCGCGTGTTTTTGAGGGAGATTATTTGATTAATATTGACTCGCCCCTTCGAGGTAGCTGCGAAATAAACCACGGGATACCGATATAACAAGAAAAATAGACTAATAAATGTCAATAAATCTCGCACCTTCTTAATGATCAGCGGAACAATAAACTGGTGTATTACTTTTTGTCATCGTGTTGCTGATGCAGGGACCAGCGTTGTTTAAGGTACGAGGCAGAGCGCGTTTGGGAACGGCCAAGGTGCCGCTGCAACTGGCGAACATATAACAAATTGTCTTTTGTGGAAGGCAGTCTAGGAAGACAAAATACCTCAATTGGGATTACGTGAAGCATTAAACAGCAATATAAACACAAGCTTCAACAACACCTAATAAAAGAAATTATTCTCAACACACTGGTTTATGACCTCTCAAAAGTGGTAATACACTTCATCGACATGCATACACAGCAAGCACATGACATATACCCAGCAACATACTACGCAAAAAGACTACAACATAGTCATAATATATTGCGGCATAGAATCCTTACTTTTTCGCCATTGACGATGTGCACATATAGTCCCGAAGGATAAGGCGCGGTCCAAAATGTCTCTCGCACACCGCTGATGTCTCGGCGAGGCGTTTATCTTCTGGTTTAAGATTTTATTCTCACTGTATTCTGCGCGACTCGTCCTTTGGCGCGCGAAACAGCGACGGCTTGCGATCGCTGGTGCTCCGGCTGCCCTTGGTGTCCGAGTAGCCCGACTTGCATCATGGCGCGAAGCAGTGTGTGTCCGTCTTTTTCCTTGCATTCATAACCGAGACGGCAACGGAACGGTGAAGACTCCCCACCACCAGTACACCACAAAGAAAAGTGCTACGGTGTTACGTTCGGGAAAAGCGTACCGCCTCAGCCTCGCCTTCTTCTTCGCTCCACCGCACATCTGCCATCTGCACCAAATTCTCCTATGGGCCCTAGAGTGCCTTCATACACACGCGCGCTTTTGCTTGAGTGGTGACATCTCCGCCATTTTGCCGCCCAATCGTTTTTTATGTCTTTTGAAACACGCGCAATTTGGCGTCACTCAGCTCGAGCGCGTAGCTTTGGCTAATGCATAGACACCATTTTACCGCCCAAGTCACGCACCGAGTACGCGAGAGCGTCACGCGCTGGCACGTTCAGGGCAACAATGGATGTCTTCACCCTGAGACAGACAGACATGAAGGCACCCTAATGGGCCCGGAACTCCAGCGCCACTCGCGGCTATCTATACGTCGACCGTCTTCACGCGGCCCCGCCGCTCTTGCCACTACAACCTCTAGAACACTGTACTTTAGTAATTTATCAATACAATGTGTCCCCAAAAAACCTATTCGCGTCTCCAGCTCGTTGCTCGCCCTCCCGCGGCGGAAACGGGAAGCGCTTATAGTGAGGGCATGGCCTCCAGGATCCCGAAGCCTTCGCGCGCGCGTTTCAGGATCTCGGAGGTTATGGTGATTGGTGAGGGTCCCCCGGATTCTCCTGCTTAGTGGGCACGGCGGAACTGCTCGCGATCATGGCTCGCGAAATGTCATTTCCGAACGCAAACGACACTCTTCACTGTCCCAAGCGTAGCGCTTGGCAGCCGGTACCTGAAACGCCCAGAGCGCTGCGCGTTGCGCAGCTTCGAGTTGCGTACTGTTGTGCCGGACCGGCGTCGGGGCGCGCCGACGATTAGGCGAGTCTTTTCGGCGCCCCAGGTCGACAAAAAGGAGCGGTTGGTCCCCGACGCCGTTTCATCTAGCAACACCTGGTCCCAAGGTCACCCTTCCGCTGCGACCGAACCCAACCCACGCTTGGAGGCTGCTGATCCCTCGTCACAGTGACGCCCGGCCGCACCAAGACAACGGGCCGCGCGACTGCGTTTCCGGGAGACTGACGGGTTGATTCCTCTCGAGTCAGACGGCGCCAAGGGGATTACGTGGCAACCCGTTAGGCCAGCGCGCCTTCGTCGCCTCTAGCCAGCTGGACAATGAAGGCCCCGAAAAGCAGGTGTCCCTTCCTCTTGCCCGACCGGGGGAATTTCTGCTAATCCCGGGCCGCTGGCTCGACGGTGCTTTGTTGACTCGAAGGCAAGGTCACAAGATTGCTCTCTCTGGGTCTACGGCGACAGCTCGGCGGACAACGAGACCCAGTGGTGACCTCTGTGTGTGAGTGAGGGGGCGTCCTCGTGCTATGTGCTCGTGTGAGACGTGCAGGGGCGGGGCCCGATGATGTCACGGACTTCGACGCTGCATGGATTGGCTGCGACGAAAAACCGGACCCTATATAAGCAGCAACGGAGTGACGACTGCGTCGTGCTCTCTCTGTTTGTACATATGCTGTAACTTATGTAATCTAAACAGTTTTAGAGAGTTACCACCGGCTCTCCTGCGTTCCTGACTTGCACCATGCCCTGGTCCCTGGCTCCCTGTCATGCATTGGTTGCCTCGGACACCGCTCGGTCACGACAGTATCCTAGTGCAGGTTGTGCACGCGCGTCATCTCCATGCGCCAATCCAAGACTGAAATTTTGGCTCGCGCACGCGCAGTGTGGAACATTTTACATTTTTCTTAGTGAGAGCTAAAATGAATAAAAATAAAATGTCTCTCTACCGGCACCACGAAACGGTATAACAGGTTTAAACACAGTTAGAAATAAATAAATAGGGCCTAATATTACCAAAAAGAAAATTTTGATTTAAAAGCCAATCCGCAAAGAAAAACAGGTGATACTACGAAGCCACAGCTATTGGAATGGACCTGAACAGAATCAGTGCAGGCGTTTACTTATAAAAAGGAAATTATTTGTATGTATCGATAACTAGGTTTGATTGATAGCAAAGGAGGCTTCGTGTCTCCTAGCTGGTGGACGACGGCGACAGAGGCTTGAGTTCATGATGTTTATTCTGAAAAGAGGAATATTGCGTGTAAATTATTATTTAGTGTATCATGGCTTTCCTAGGATATGTGGTGAAGAATTTACTTGTATTCAACTACTAGATTTTTTTAATTTTATTTAGGAGGGTCGGAGGAGGAAATAGTGGTATATTAATATTAACGGAGATATGTATTTCTTAAGTGCTTTAATTACCTGTTAAGTATTTTTGTCATTATTTAAAGAAGTTGTGATTGAAAGCTCAGAATGTATTTTAATTTAGCTGTAGGTGTGTTTAAGAAATCCATTCTTTTTATTATGTTTTACTTTTGTTTTTACTTTTATGGTGCTGAGCTCAGTGTCCCCTTTCAGATATATAGAGGTATACGCGACGTGAAATCTAAGTTTGGGGATGAATATTTCAAAACTGTGTCTTGTATTTAATTATGGTCACTAATTTTATATTATGGTCACTAATTTTACCGAGAACATAAACTGACCTAATATTGTGAGGGACGACGTAAACACAAGGTCTTGTATAGCATTGTTCCTAGTAAGCTGAGTAACGATTTGATTAAGGTTAAAAATGCTTGCTATATCCAGAAAATTAGAGGCTTCTACTGGGTTTGAACATGCATTTTCAATACGCCCTTCTTTCCAGTTAACACCAGGGTAGTTGAAGTCCCCTCCTAACATAATACAACAATCCGGGTAGGAACATTTAATAGATCCGATGCATTCAAACAATTTCTCTGAAAAGCCACTATCTCTTCCCGGAGGGCGATAACAGGCACCAAGAATAAGGCATGAGCGTGCAAATTCTAGTCAAACCCACTACTATCAACGGGAATGAGAGATGCGTTAATAGATTTGCTAACTGCAATAAGGACCACTCCCCCGCGACAGCGTACGACCTTTCCGGAATAGATTGAATGACTCACTCAGAAGAAGCTCCACATTTTCCACTTCAGGTGTTAACCACGTTTCAGTTCCTATTACTATCTTAGCATTGGTATCGTCGATGACCGATGCAAGATCGTCTTGTTTAGAAAAAAGACTACGGAAGTTAGCGAGAATGAGTGAGACGTCAACTTTGTTTTGGCTACGTGTTACCTCATGCTATTGCAAAGTCATATTGTTCTTCTGGAAGTTGCCTTAGCAAAATCACCTCGTCACTCTGGGGACAATAGCAGGGGCCCTAATCTGGACACTTGGCAGAAAAGTCGGCGAGAAATTCGGTGGCTATGATTGGCCGGCGCCAAGGTCAAGTGTGGCGTTGGCCAATCGCGGTCGCCGATTTCTCGCCGTCGTTTTCGCCAAGCGTCCAGCTTAGGGCCCCAGAACTGTTTACCATCGGCGTTAGCTTATCGTAGACAAGTTTGACTTTAATGTTTCTTTTTCTGAATTGTTCACTAAATTGCCATAGTTTGCTACGATGTAGACGGGTCCGTGGTGTGAAATCTTCCGAAATGGAAACGCGTAGAGAGGGAACGTTTTTAGTTTGTGAGCGTTATGAAGAACATCCTGTCTACTTTGATAGTCGAGGAAGCGCACAACGATGGGGCGTTTTGCGCCGTCACGTTTGCCACCCACGCGGTGCGCACGCTCAATCACACCGGCTTCGAAGCACACAGGTAGTGTCTTCACAGAGTCTTTTATAATGACAGATGACTGTTCCCATGTTTCATCCTGTTTTTCTGAAATGCCCCGGAAGAGCAGATTGTTCCTTCTAATTCTATTATTTAGGTCATCAATTCCGGACTCGAGTGAATCGAATTTCTCGTGCGTGCAACCAAGATCAGCCCTTAATTCGCTAACATTTGCCTCAACAACGGTAAGTCTTTCTTTAACCTCACTTATTTCCTGAATTTGTTTTTCTAGAGAATGAACCTTTTGTTTAAGTTCGCCGATTCCTGAACAGATAGAATCCAGCCTTTCCAGAGTTTCCTTTTGGTTCTCTTCATTTGTTGCCGCGAGCCCTTGAAGCATCACTTCTAATTTTTCGATTCCTGTTAGTGGTCCAGGATTTAGTTCTACATCTCCTGATAAGGCTAGCAATCCCTCCAAAAACAAGAGACATGTGTCGTGAGGCAGGGAAAGCAGGCTGTTAAACACAGCAGCGAATACATTACAGAAACCACGAAAACAGGTTAGTACGCATTGGCGGTCGATGGGGCACGACACTTCACAGAGCATGGGGTTATTAGAACGGTAACATTTTGCATTTTTCAAGTAACCAACCTGGGTTGTGAAGCGTGTTAGGTACAGCATGGCTGTGTCGTGCCCCGATGGTTGCAGGTGGTGTAGCTCCTTTTGAAGGTGTTCCGTCGGCGGGAAGGGAGCGTCGAACGACGCCCCACTGCACGGTGATGCTCGAAGATGGAAGATAGGGCACCGTGACCGCGTGCCCGCGCTATCTCTTGGCGGGAAGCTCGAGTGAAGCACGTGTTCCCCCGGCCACGACGGTTGGTGCAACGTAGTTCCATGCAGCTCGGTTAGATCCGCGGCGACAAACAGGAGCAGGACCTGGGTTGTGAAGCGTGTTAGGTACAGCATGGCTGTGTCGTGTTCCAACCCATTTTTTTTCAAGTTTTTCCTTTTGTTATTTATCAAATCTTGTTGTTGTTTTTTTCCCCTATTATTTTGTGAAAATATGTTAATTGACAAAATGAAGGGTTTATATTGTGACAGATTTGCCCGTTTTATTAAATGTGTAGGGTTGGAGTCACCCTCTCAAAGGGTTTTCGCTAATTGTTTAGTTATATTAGATTATTATTTATTGTTCTCATCATGTCCACCATTATTTCCACCTTAGAGATTGAATGAAGTAATATTTGTTTTTGTGCAGTATTTAGAGCTGAAATATTTAATAAATTAGCCTTTGTTCGTAGAGTCGGACAAGTGAAAAAGTAATGGTTTACATCATTATATTGCATGCCACAAAAACATGTATTGTGATTCTTAATATTAAATCTAAGAAAATAAAATGGAAATCTGCCATGATTTGTTAATAATTGAGCTAAGTTATATGTTGAAGGAAAAAATGATGGAATGCTATATTTGTTGACGGGATTCATTTAATAAGCGCACTTTCTGTTCCTTCCCTCTGCCACTGAGCGTTCCATAAACCATTAACTTTAAAATTAATTGTTTTTTGACGTATTCTTTTGATAGTTCAAGATGGTAAGTAGACACCATGGTATCTAGCAGATGATGCATATTTATCAGCTAAATCATTGCCTATATTACCAGAGTGACCTTTAACAAAATAAAAATTAGTGTTGCACTGTGTATTTAAGATTCTAAATTTATTTTTAATTATATTAATTATTTCATTTAGATTAACAGGGTTATTCAATACTTGTAGGACGGATAAACTGTCTGTGAAAATATTACAGTCTCAGGTTGTTCGTATAATTACCAAGTATTCGATTGCTTTCAGAATGGCTACTGCTTCTGCTTCAAAAATGGTATTAGGGTTATTTTATTATGACAAAAGCTGCACTGACTGTATTGAAACAAGCTGAATCATCTGTGTAAATGTTGAATGTATTTATATTGGTTTCGAAGGTTGTAGGATTGTATATTCTATAATATATACATAATCTACTGCTAGCGTGCACGGTTTGCAAGAACAATTCTTCAAATTTACTGGCTTTCCTCTCTTCAAAGATATTAAACATAAAAATTTCTAAACCCAAGGTTCGCGTTATTGGGCGAATATTACATAAAACTGGTAAATTAATTTTTGAGGTAGTTCGATGTGCTTGGCAGATTTTTAATAGTGGAATTCTTTGAACAGAGATTATTTTCCCTTTTAAATTGCTATTGTATTCTTTAGTTTCCACCATACAGGTGCCCCGTATATCATGTAACGTTCAATAGATTGTAAGTAAATTTTCCCAAGTTGTCCCCCAGAGTCCACTCAGTTCCCATTGCACCGAGGAGAATCGAGCTAAATTAAATGTCTGTTTAAGTACTTTATTACGAAGATAGTTTACATGCGGAATAAAAGATAAGCGTGTATCAAAAATGATGTCTAATATTTTTAATTCCTGATTAAATTTTAATCTGTGGTTGCTAAATTTAATTTGACGAAGGTGCGTTTATTATTTAGTTCCTAGTGCAATTAATAAACAGTAACATTTTTCGTAGTAAAAGGTTAATCTTCTCTCTGTAGCCCATTGTGTGATATGATTTAAAATATTCTCTGAGCGTGTTTCCAATTCCTGGCGTGAAAATCCGTCTACAACTAGCACGACATTGTCTGCAAATGCCTGGATATGAGTATGGATAGGAAGGGTGGTATTTAATAAATCATGTACTATAATATTCTATAACAATGGACTTAGGGGAGAACCCTGTGGACATCCTAAAGTTACTTTTTTGTTATGGGATTGGGTTCTAAGTTATAATATATAGTTCTATCGAGTATAAATTACGTGGACAGTTATGTTTCTTTAAAAATTCTAGAATTAATGGGTAGCATACAGAGTCAAACGCTCCTTGGAAATCTAATGAAATTATTGTACATATTTTGTGATGGATTTTAAGTTTATGGAGGTATTGAGTTAAGTGATATAATGCTTGGGTGGCAGATTGGTTGTAGGTAAACGCAAATTGATATGGGTGTAAAAGGTGTGATTTATTTAAGAAATAATATAATCTATTGTATAGTAAGCGCTCTAGGATTTTACCAAGCATGGAATTTAAAGAGATTGGTCGATAAGAGGTTGGAAGATTATTGGGACGGTCTGGTTTGTTTAATATGATTACTCTTCCTACTTTCCATGCTTTCGGGAAATAGCCGGCTAGCAAACAAGAATTAAATATATTTATATAAAAATGTGAATGATAGGTCTATATGTGTTTAGTTATTGGACAGTTTAGTTTATCCATCCCAGGGGCGGTTTCTGTACGCAAGTTATTGATTATTGTATTAATTTTTAGGTAATTTAAAGGATATTCATTTTCATTAGCTGGCAGTTCATTTACTTGAATCCGGATATTAATGAAAAAGTCAGAGTCTGTGGATTCATCATCCCGATGAAAAGGTTGTCTAATATATATTCTATTGATTGATGCAGCGATGTGGTACTGGTTCCATTTATTTGAACTATCGGAGGTATCAGAAGAGGTGTTTTAAATTTGTTGAAAGTGATTTTATATGGAACACCAAAAAGTGAAGTTTTGGTGTTTTCATAACAAAAATTCTGCCACGATGTTATTTTAGCCATAATTATATTTTCTTTATATATTTCTTTGAAGTCATAATAATTACGTTTATAAAGTGGTTTTAATTCTGTATTGTTGCATCTTTGATAACGTGCTACGTAACGCATGTCCACCATGGTGTTGTGTGATTACTATATTTTACATTTGTTTACAATTTTTGATAAATTTGTGAAGTTTGTGATCGAATGTGTCCAAGAGTTTCTCTATTATTTCCGGCATTGGTTCACAGAAAAGAAGTGGATGTTAACCAAAAGTCATTTTTTTAGAGTTCAAAAAGTTTATTTAAACCATTTATTGTTAGTTTTCTGCATGGGGGAGGTGTTACTTCCATTAATCCAAAAGAAATATATCGATGATCACTGAGAGATTCTTGGTCTAGGATTTCCCAGTGGGAGATTTTATTTAATAAGTCGCCTGAAGCTATTGTTAAATCTATCCAACTTTGTCCATTACTAGTCTTAAATGTTGGCAGGGAATGCTTATTACTGATGATAAAAAAGTTATGTATTATTAGAAATTTAGTTAAAATTTCTTCTTTGTTATCTGTGACGTGTCCTCCCATGATTCATGTTCTGCATTAAAATCCCCCCCCCTATTATTATGTTTCTATTTGTTAATGAACGAAGAAATGTATCTAAATTATTCAAAGTTTGTTCAAATGCAGAAGTGGGAGATATATAAATATTGATTAGGACTATTTCGATGTTACTATATGTACATTGCATTGTTACTATGTCAGGTTGTTGCAGTAAAGGAAAAATAGAATCGTTATTATCAGTGGAAATAATGGCGCATTTAGGATTAATCTGTGATGCTGTAATTTTATATCGTAAAGGTTTTCCTATAATTTTATTGTTTATTACATGATGCTCTTGGATTAAAATAAATGCGGGCTTAGTTTCAGTTATAACTTCTAGTTGTGTTGTTGCTGCTTTCAATTTTCCCAAATTAATCTAAATTATTTCTGTTCTATTGGGATTGTTTCGCATTTAGATTGTATAGTAGTGTTTGCCCATACCGAATAATTTACCGTTATGTACACTGTGTCCTCAAGACGGTGAAAGTACAAATAAACCTATATACAAACATGGCCCTAAAGAATGTGAATATCAAAGCTGTATAGACGCTTTGCAGCAGCTGTGCATGGGCGCCGCCATAACTGACCTTCAGTTTTTGTTTCCTCTTATTCTGTTCGCTTCACCTCATCACTGCCACAGAATGACAGGTTATTGCCACCTTTGGTGCTACTGCGTCCTTCTCCCCAGCATAGGCCTCGGTGGAGGCTCGCAAACGCCCGCTTCAGTGGCTCGGCATTTCGGTAAAACAGGAGAAGGTCGGCTATGGCGGCTCAATCTGGCGCGTGTGTAAAGCGTCTATACATCTGTGTACACGGTGTCCGCTTGGCCACACTCTTTCCCTCTAGGGAGAGTAGCCTGCGCGCGACCGGAGCCGCTGCTCGTGGAACAGAACGGTTGTACAAGCAGCGCTGCCGAAGGCGTGCCGCGCGTCCACCTTACGCGCAACACACGCCCTGCGCCTCCGGTCGGCTGCGGCAGTATTCCCGCAGTCGCCCGTTGTGTGTCTCCCCGCACACAGCCCGCAGAACTCGGTCTGGGACGGGCAGAACCGTTGTGTATATACAGGTGTTTTGTTTTTAAATCTTAACTGCATTTTGTTTTTAAAAACCATGATAGCTAGATTAATGCCGTCTGCGCAGGTGAGTTATACGGCCAGGGGACATAATATAGGAGGATAATCGTAACGATCAGTCGGCTAATTAGTTAAAATTCGTTAATGAACTTTTTAATTAATGAAAATAGACATATAGTTCCAATTAGAAACTTGCTCAGCGTCATTGAAAACCACTAAATCAGTCAATTTTCAGAAAGACTTTGAACGCGTGAGAAGCGTAGTAGTGCACTAAAGTTACCGCTCGTGGAGCACGTACAAAGCTAGCGGTAGCGATAAGGCGCCCGCGCAATTTTTCCGTCTCTTATCTAGCCCCAGCTTTGTACCTGCTCCACGAGCAGTAACAACAGTGCACTACTACGCTTCTCACGCGTTCAAAGTTAATATGAAAATTACTAATTTAGTGGTTTTCAATGACGCTGAGTAAGTTTCTAATTGGAACTATATGTCTATTTTCATTAATTAAAAAGTTCATTAACGAATTTTAACTAATTAGCCGACTGATCGTTACGATTAGCCTCCTATATTATGTCCCCTGGCCGTATAACTCACCTGCGCAGACCGCATTAACCTAACTTTCATGGTGTGTTTTTAAAAATTCTGTTAAGCTTAAAAAAAAAACACCCTGTATATATACAGGGTGTTTCACGAAAGGTGGACAAATTCGATATTGCGAAAACTACGTGTCGCAACAAAAAAGGCTTGTGTCTTTTTGGTCCTGGGCCAGGGCCCTTTTTCGGAAAATTAATGAAGTCCGAGATAATTAGATTGTTAATTATTTTTCCGTAATTAACTTTTTTAATATTATGTTTAAGGGCATAGTTTCAATTAGAAAATTGCTCAGCGTCATCGAAAACCACTAAATCAACAAACTGCGGAACGATAGAAGGCACGCGAAGCATTTTACGGCTTTCTGAAAAACCGTACGAATTCGACGGGTTTTTAAGTTTCGGTTTGTTATCGACGCGCATCTCAGCCCCGGCGGCACCGCGCCCCTTGGAGAGACAGCGCAACCAGCCTCTGCTGCGTCGCGCGATGACAGCGCAGCAGAGGTTGGATGCACTATCTCTCCACGGGGCGCGCTGCCGCCGGGGCTGAGATGCGCTCCGATAAAAACCGAATTCGGCCGCCGGGCGTAGCGTCCACTGTGCATTGCCGCGGCCGATTCCGCATCGGCGGCAGCGGATTAGCTGTAAGTGTGAACCAGGCAGAAGTGTACCGAATCGCCCTTGAACTATTGAGAATTACGGATTCATGGGTGTCTGTTTTTTGCTCTATTTATGAGAAAATTAGTTTTTTTACATTTTTGCTTCGTACTTCTTATTGTTTTTTTTTTTCTTTTACAATATTCCCTGTCTTTGTGGATCAGTTATTTCTTATTAGATTAGGTTTTTCTCGAATCTTAGCAATTTGTTTTCCGGTCCTAGAGAATGTCCCCCTCGGGCATGGTCGGTACCGTTTAGGTTCCTTGAAATAAATTTAAGTTATTTTGTACCTAATGTCTTATATGTTATATCATTGAAATCCTGATGATGTAATCAATCGAATGATGCTATTTTTACGAATGAATAATCACTAAAAAGAAAAAAAATTCGTTGGAATGATACAGAGCTTACTTGGCGCCGATCAACGTTACTAGAACCACTCAGTTGGGAAACTGCCATAGAGACTGCTCTCAAAAAGTGGCACCGATCCGTCCACGAGAACCGAGCTAATGGCGATCCCAACGCCGCCATTTCTCCCGCAGCGGCCAGTCTATGAACTGCACGTGACTTCCATTTTCGTTCTAATCGGCCATTTTGGGGCCAGAACAGATACTGTGGAAGGGGCTTCGAGTACCGCCCCAGACTCCCAAGCGGACGCGCCGCGGTTTACTACCGTGATTAATATGCACCTAACTCAGGACGCGCTACCTGAAATCACCGCTGAGGCACGGTTGTATAAAAACAATATTAATTATACTGCAAAACCTTGCGAGCTAAATATTTCAGAAAACAACACGCCCCTCCATTTTGTACTAAACTCCAATAAAAGTTACTACAAAAAGAGTTTTTTCCGTTAGTTTTTACGCAAAAACATGCTTTCTAAAAGCTCAAGGCGACCACAGTTAAGACAAATGATACAGAGTGGCGCTGTTGTCGTATTTAGCTCGGTCTCGGTGGACGCCAGCGGCCCAGGTTTCAACGGTGAGATATATATAAATATCTCAACTGAGAGTTCTAGTAAGGTTGGCGCCGATCTAGCAGCTTCCTCGTCGTCATTTTTCCCCGCAAAAAAATGTGGAACGCTTCACGATTTTGCGTGTCGTCGAGTGTGGAACACTGCAGTGTGGAACACGCAAACTCAACGCAAACACACAGCGCTTGCGTTCGCTCGTATACGCAATGCTAAAACTCACTACTGTTTCACCGGTTTCCAACGCCAAACGTGCTGCAGTGAGCAGACGTGCAAGCAGGTAAGGCTTTCCTTCGAACTGAAAGGCTGCGATTGGCAAAGCGAAGGAGCGCAAAAATTAAAGTAACTAAATGTTAAAAAAAAATCATAAATTAAAAAAATTCAGTTTTTTTTACTTTTTTTGGGGGGGGGGCATTTGGTTTGGAATGATATTGACGGGGACTTTGGGAGGTTTTCCGATTGTCAAAAGTCGCGACTTTCATAGCGAAATATGCTTCACCCACAATTAATGTAATTTTACATGAATTTCTCACATTAACCAGAATAGGATAATTGGTTTTAGACTATTTTTATTTTATAACTTGGTAAATAAAAAAGCTGCGGTTGTCACCGGTGATGACAATTAGCACACTTTTGATTGTCACACTTGTTCGCACGTTTGATATTATATCATACGCAACAAATTATATTAGAGCTTGAAAAATTACGTATTAAAATATCTAAATTTTAATTGTATTATTATTAATGCAAAGCGCGAAAATGTATGCCGCCGATTAACGCCACGATCCCAAAAATACGCCATTTAACCATAATATCTTTCCAGAGGGCAGCGAGAACGCACAAACGTCAGCAGTGATCTTTTTAACACGTTATTCTCAGAGCCGTATATTAGGAGAGTTTGGACAGTAGGCGAGCAAGGCCGCCGCCAGCGCCGAATATTCCCACGCTTAGAGCGTAAGCTAAATTTGTGACACAGCGTCGACCAATCAGGAGACCTCTACTCCATCTCACAAATGTCTGCAGTGAAGACAAAGGCACAGGCGCGTGAGCCTAGCTCAGCGAAACGCTTTTGTTTGTACGAGACCTCGTGCACAGGAGGCACTTTCCAAAGCCACGCGCTCGTGCCCACGCCTTTGTCTGCACTGCTAGAACAGCGTCCTGAGACTGGCTGAAAGAAAGCAGTGCAAAGGGTGGGGTGCGCGAGCGTCTTGAGACGCGGAGTCCCGCTCGGCACGGCTCAAATTATACTTCGTTTCACTTTATCTGCGAGCGAAGCCAAAGCTAGAAGCGCGAGACCAGCGCTTTTGCATTTCTCCCCAGCTCGCGCGCTCGAGCAAAGCCTGAACGCACGGAGCTTCCGTGCTCGCGCTTCCAGTTTTGCCTTCGCTCGCACATAAGGTGAAACGAAGTATAGTCGTGTCACAAATTTAGAGCACACGACCACCGCTAGGGGCTGTTTCGCGGCCTGTGGTTGGCCCCGAGATGCTCGCCTATTCAAACCAATGTATGGTCGAACTCTCTCAATAAACGGCTCTGGTTATTCTATGTTACCTCTAAGCTGTATGAAAGACCCTATCTTTAAAGGGACACCAAAATGTCCAAAATATTTTGAAGTGCCTAGATCGAACATGTATGTCACAAAATAAAGTTTTTGCGAACAACTTCTTTAACTAAATAATTACGATGTGAGACACATCTTGAGTTATGAAAGAATCCGAAATGAGAACCTATACCGAGAAATTAAATCCAAAATAGAGGTTAGTTTCGGTTTCGCTCGCAAATTAGCACGTGCCTCCTGCAAATAGGGTGCTACACGTCTGTCTGTCTCAGGGTGAAGACATCCATTGTTGCACTGAATGTGTCAGCGCGTGACGTCTCGCGCACTCGGTGCGTGTGTAGCGCAATTCCTCCTCTCCCCTCGTTTTCCTCCTTTCCATCGACGGCAATCCTCCTCGCCCTATGTCCGCGCCACGTCCCCCGCCACCATGCCTGAGCTGGGCCCGCAACGCGGCGCTACGGCGCGCGCCTGTGTGCCGGGCACAACCGGGTGCCTGGCCGTTCATGTTATTGGATACGGCGGACTAATCTTTTTTTAATGCGAATAGCATTCTTTGGATACTTCACGCACTTTTCGTCTATGTATCCTATCTATCTATCTATCTGGCTATCTAACCTCTTACGCCGCGGGTCGATAAATAAATAAAAAAGACCGGCGCCGGCTGGGATTCGAACCGTTGACCCTTTGATCAGCAGGCAGACGCGCTAACCACAGAGCTATGAAGGCAGTCATTCACCGCACTCTAAACAGTTGTTTATATCTTTACCATAGGACGCGCTTACAGCACTGTCACAGCTACCGGTGCGCGCGCGTTCCATGCACGAGGGCTAGCTCACCCTCTCCCGCGCTCACCCTCTCCCTCTAGCTCACCCTCTCCCGCGCTCGGGAGACCTCTAGCTTCAGCCTCACGAGAGCGGAATGAGCCCTCGTGCATGGAACGCGCGCGCACCGGTAGCTGTGACAGCGCTGTAAGCGCGTCCTATGGTAAAGATATAAACAACCGTTTAGAGTACCGTTGGTTGAAGACTAGCTGAGACGCCAGAAAGTCTGGTCGGTACCATTTTGAGTGTTTGTGCGTATGGCGCGTGCTTTGCTCGCCTTCTGAGCGACACAAACGCACGTGCTGGGCTGCGGAGATCGTGCGCAGGGCTGTGAAAGTGTCAACAAATTTAGAATCGCCTCAAGAGTGGGCTGGCGTATCTAGAGTGTGCCGGCCACCTGACTGAACGCGCATAACTCCGCACCGTTTGATGCTATTCGCATTAACGTAGATAATCATTCCCAAAGGATGGGTTCTGCTGATTTTTTTCTAATTTAAAGGGACAATGAAGACGATTTAATTTAATTTTTTTAAATTGTGTTTTTAGGCTTCTTGGGAACCTGGCATACTGCCTAAATTTTTATAGACATTTGTGACGCATATTTCTATACCTACGAAAGAACTGAAGAAACCGAAACTCAACTATCTGTGTTTCTCGTTTTTGGGCCTCGAAAACGGAGGTGACGTACGGAGTGACGTCACACGTGAATTGTCGGTACCGGTAGCATTTAGGGCGTCGAGACTCTGGTTACCGCGGTGGGTTATAGCAGCGCGGTGGCGCGGTCGTTTCGCCGAATTTGTCAACATGGACGGCAATGCCGCTCTCGCGAGCGAGTTCGAGCTTCCGTTCGGTAACCGAACACCAACGGAACGGGAGTACGTGCGTGGCGGCCTCTGCTATCACCCGACGGAGACCGCACAGCCGGCAACGAGCGGCCCGCATGCCGAAGGACGGACGCCGAGGGAAAGCGGCAGCGATCTGGCCGTTCTGGCCGTCAAAGCGGCGCGTCAGCGACCAATCGCTGACGCGCGACGTCGCAAACGGCGCGCGTCAGCCCGTTTAGCGGGGCCAAGGCGCGCGACGTCACAAACGGCGCGACGCGTCGTTTGTGACGTCGCGCGTCTTGGCCCCGCATCGGTCACGCGAGCTCCGCTTCTCCTGGCTTCTCCCGCAACTCTCGGGGCGTCGCCCCAGTCGATCCCGGTGCAATTATTACCGCGACTGTTTTATTGATTTGCGCGGCACACAAGCGCCGGTTTCGGCTGAAATTTGGGCAACGTGGCCTGAGACGTGCCTGGAACCCAGTTCAATCGCCAAAAAGATGTCCTAAATTGCCTTCATTGTCCCTTTAAAGAGAGTTTTGTTTTCTAACATGAAGAAACTAGCGTTTGTGCACCTTTATTGGAGTTATAAAGTTCGGGAAGATGTCTCATATCGGCAAATATAATAGGGAGTTTTCGTAGACCGCATTTCCCCTCCGCTAAGCCCTCCGCAACGAAGAAGCCGCTAATGCGCCTGCGTGACAATGGCCTTGACTGTGAGAGTTCCGGGTATCGTAGCGGGTTGCGGAGGGCTTAGCGGAGGTGGAAACGCGGTCACTGGGCGCCATATTTGAGGTAACTGCTCACAGCGCATGCCCGGGAAGAGTTTCCCGTCAGCTCTCGGGCAACCGCAAGGAGAAGAGGGGAAGGCGAAATCCTGTTATCACCGGGACTCTCCTTTGTAGGTCCCAGGCTTCTTCAAACGTCGCTATTCTCCCTCTAGAAGATTATAGAAGATTAACTTGCCACTCAAAATTCGTACAAAAGCATCTTTCCCTCTCTCTCTTCCCCTGTGGTCAGAAAGCAGCAGTGAGCTCACCTATGACGGCCCAGAGAAGGCGCCATATTTGAGGTAACTGCTCACAGCGCATGCCCGGGAAGAGTTTCCCGTCAGCTCTCGGGCAACCGCAAGAGAAGGGAAGGCGCAATCCTCTTATCACCGGGACTCTCCTTTGTAGGTTCCAGGCTTCTTCAAACGTCGCTATTCTCCCCCTAGAAGATTATAGAAGATTAACTTGCCACTCAAAATTCGTACAAAGCATCTTTCCCCTCTCTCTCTTCACCTGTGGTCAGAAAGCAGCAGCGAGCTCACCTATGACGCCCAGTGAATACTCCCTATAGCACGAGCAGAGTTGGAATCGCTCGGGCATGAAGAGAAGCTTTCTCCAATTCCGCTGAACGCAAACGATTAATAATAATAAAAAAAGCAGTTGAGTTTTTTGGAACATCGGCATGCACTGCGAAAATATATTTCGTTTACCCGTTTATTGCAGCAAAAGCTGAGAGCAGGCACACGATAGAATGCACCTCTCCCTGCGTCTAAATAGGGTTTCGTGGGCAAGGACTGCGTTGCTAGTGGGGGCTCGTGCCGTCGCTTTGAGCATGAATTGGGCACACGCCCGCAAGGCTCGCAATCCTTAGCGACGCTCTACTAAAACGTTTTAGTATCTTGAACAAAGTGCATTTGAAGAATCTGCATCGCTGGAGTTAAGCAAATAAATGACACCACTATGCATCGTGTAAAACAGGACTTTTCGGTAATGTTAAGCATCACCGATCGTTTTGTCAATCCAGCAGCTTGGTTTAGTTCATACACTTTTCATACACATTTTATAAGCGTCGAATACTACCTTCAACTGTGCTCATGCGCGCGGAGGAATATGCGACGTCTGCTGTTTACGCGCCTCGTGCATAAAACTACCCGTCAAATAATCAAATGCACTCACTTGTATCCCCTCCGTTAAAATGAAAAATTGCGTGTGCTCGGTTGCCTTGCCAGCGCGTTTCTCATTTATCACATATATTAGTGTTTTGACGTTCTCACGCGCAAGGTACACCCTTGAGTTCACTCTCAAAGCGTATAAGCTTTGCCGCACACCCGCGGGCGTACCTTACTTTGTGAGTTACAAAACGAAGACAGAGGGATCCTTCAGCAAAGCCGTTTGAATACAAGAGCAATTTTTTTTATTGTCAATAATTGATGTTTTATGAATCACAGAAGACAGATCACATACAAAGATGAAGACATGAAAATATTTATTGCTACAAGGCAAAATATTGCACACTTGGAAGAGATCGGTGTTAAAAAAGAAAAAAAGGAAGGATCTGCATATTGCTTGAGTTTCTTGAGGCCAGTCTTTGCCAAGATCACTGGCACAAACTGATCGATCGTGAAGTGATCCTGAAAAATAAATGCAGCATCGCATATCTTTAGTTGCCATTTGTGAAGTACCGATCGCGGAAATATGTTGCACAAACAAAATCGCGAGGTGCTCGATTGTTGGTGACTCTCCTTTTACTGACGCAAGATGCACGGGGTAACACTACAACCCTTTTTATTTTAGTGGCACCCTAGTCTCTCACGCATCGTTCTCAACTCGGCCGACTCAATGCAAGCGAGCTAAGAGTGAGCGAGTCAGTTTCTAAGATCCAATACGCGCGAAAAGACGTGTTTAAGTCCTCCTTGCCGGTAATATACTTCCGTGTTTGTCTCGTCTCACGATCGTAATAGGCGATCTTCATCGGCGAGACCGAAAGAGACAGGTAATACGATTCACAGTTTGACAATGACTTACCTCGCGAAGTCTCCCTCGGAGGCACTCGAAACTTTTCCGACCGATCTTGTGGAGCCATTGTCTTCGCCGTTGAAGGTTCTCCTTTCCCGTCGGGACGGCAAAGATGATGCTTCCCTTCGGCAATGCTGTTTGTGCAATCTACAGCGCAGCATGATGGCATCGCGTTGCCGCCGAGGTTGTGGTAAAATATTTAAAAACCTACGGCCGGGCCGCGAACGGAGCCGCCGCTACGCCTGGCCCAGTGATGGCGTTGGTTTCGATCAGACGACCGAATAGCGCGGGATCATGGGAAGACAACGGTCACGTGTCGCTCCATATCAATAGACTTCTTCCAAAACCGACGCGCCCCATCGCGGCGAAATACCACGCAGTGCACTCTGGGAACTAGTTGGCCACTCAGTTTCGGTTTCGATTGAGCAGCTTAAAGGGATTGTCCGGTCGAAACCGGAAGTACTTAAGTTCTTGCGCTCGTTACGTCGAGGGAGCCTTCATGTAGACAAACGTCATTTTTATTTTGATATATGATCTCCCGTTCTTAATTAAACCTTTCATGAGCCTATGTACGAAACTGCACCCCGAATTTCGCCAGTGTCAATGGCTGATATCCGTAGGTGCAGCGTGACGTCACAAAACGCAAAGGTTTGTCGGATGGTCGGGATAACAAGCGTTGGTCGATGGATGTCTTGTATTGTGTTTCGAATTATATAGTCTCCTAGGCTGTACCCTACTTAAATACGGTTCTTTTACTGCAGTTCCCAAGCATGTGCAAAAAAAGTCACGCCTTTTAGCAGGAAATTACTCGCAGACAGCCATAAGCTTCGAGCAAATGTATGCCATTTCGCGCAAACGCAACTGCGACGGCCACCGATCGAGCTGGGGGCGCTTGCAAAGCAAAGGATGCAGATTTCGCCCCTGAAGCGGCACGTAAGTACACGAAGCGGCATCTGGGTACACATGTCAGTGGATCCACTGGATCGGTGATGAGGCTGCGGGTCGTTCCCTCCAGAGGCGATGTCTGCGGGTCGAAGACAAACGGCGAATCGTTCAAATGCATGTCGTCACTTTACTTGGACGAGCTTGGTGAATCGTATTCACGCTCCATTTTCACACGCGAGTCAAACAGAATCGGGCTGCACGCGTGCTAAATACAACTTCTGTTATCGTTTCCAGATGGCCTAGCTGTTGGTTTTGGTTCCGCTGCATAATCAAATTGATTGATCCGATTTGGGCGAGGAGTGGATGGACGTAGTTTAATACTGTTGGCACAGCATCGCACCTCAGCTTACAAGCCTTCTGTCCGCTTAGAGCTCAGCTCGTAGCTCTCCGTTCTGTGAGGTGATTGCTGCAAAGCGGGATCTCGATCTTGACGGGAACCAAGTCCCTACGCACGGCGACGATCGTCACTGCACGTCTCGCGGAAAAGTGTGGAACGTCATGTCTTGGCTCGCATGTGCTGCCCGGTGGTTGTGGCATCCAACCGCGCAACAAAAATCTCACCCAACTACCATAGAGATCGTACCATATGCAACCTCTGAGGAAAATGTCCGCCATTTTCCCATGCATTATGCTGGCTGCCGCAGCGGAGCATGCAGCAGACCCTCGGGTCCTATGTCAGTCAGAGCATTTCTTGAACTTCAACAATCCGCGAACTTACCGGTGGAAAGATATTCGCGTTCCTTTCGAAGCTTTCTTTTTGCATAACGCGCAGATGTACGGCCTCGCAGCCTCGCGTCAACGGTAGACTAAAACCAGATACCCGACTTCGCAGGTGCGGCGCGGCCGAGGAATACGAAACCGCGCCACCACCAGATTTCCGAGATTTTGACAGAAGGAGCTAATGTAGCGTAATGAGTAGATTGCTTTTTATAAGTGTTAGAATAGCTCAGAATTTAGTTTACAACGTTAAATTATCACTGTTTATATTGCTGAAAGTTTTCAGTCTTCGCGATTACCATGGCAACGTTGCTTTCTTTCTCTCGTGTTCTGTCGCTCTCTTTCGCGATCTTTCACTCGGGACCCCGGGTGTCGGCGCACAGGATTTGCCACTCCTCCTCACCCACCTTTACCCCCTGCCAACTACAAACAAGTCGAGCACAACTACAAAAGGAAGCACTCCGAGGCAGACAAAAATGCTCGCTTTGTGTTTTGTGACGTCAGAGCCTCAATGTTGCCAACGAAAACAGCGTTTACGCTAGAATGCGATTGGAGCAGCATAAATTCAATTAATCACGCAGAGGGGCATATAAAATTCAGATATTGCACGTACGATGCGTCTCGAGGCAATAACAATGATATTCAATTGTTTTCTCGAATACAAAATTTGACCGGACAATCCCTTTAATTTCATGCCATCGCGCCGTGACCGAATGTGCTGCTTGCGTTTTCGATTATCTGACTTTTCGCGAATGTACAATGCACTCATTCTCGAGCGATACAAAACGAAGACCGGGGCACTTCCCTTGATTCCAGAAACACCGGATATTGTGCCTACGCATGCAAACGTAGTAAGACGTGGCTTAGTCACCTCCCACTTGTGCATCTTTGAGGTCAATTTCAATAATCCCGTCTAGTAGCAGTGAACTACAACTGAAATTTGGTCATCTTGAGCCTTATACTTATTTTGTTTGCCAAACGTCCGTTTCTTGTTACTTCATTGGGCGAAAAGCAAGCCGCATCCTCACAGGAGTATCAAAGTTGATCCCAGCGTTGACGCATGAACTTTTAAGGAAACACAATAAATTCGACCTCACTACTGCACAAAAGTTACTGTGATGTCTTCCCTCGTGTCATCATATATATCCCATTCAAATTTTATGCTGAAAGGAGATTAAGTTTTCGCAAATTATGAGATCGGCTAGCTACGACGGAGGCCCTAACAAGCGTCCCCTACTCCTCGCTAAGCCTTTTTGGGCGAGCTTTTACTGACGCCCAATATTTCTGTCTGAACGGTGTGTCTGAAATTATCTCGGCATACTCAATCAGGAAGAAAGCAAATTAAAAAAAAAAACATATATTATGGCCATTAGCAACCGTCAAATGAGCTTTGAATAATTTCGTTCGTTTGCCGGACCGCATAGGGGTTCACGCCCGTCCGGCGCACCTCCGGCGAACGGTACGACATTCTTCACACAAGTGCTCGACTTTTGCTTTCTTAAAACGGTTTGTATGTGCGAATGTTCCTATATGACTGCAGGATAACCTTGTGCGCATACGCGATGTTGAATGTTAGTGGAAGGCAAGCGGGTGGGGACTTCGCTTCGTGCAGTGCTGCGGGTCAGTACAGATAAAAGAAGTCTGTTCCAATTAGAGCTTTCAATGCCGCCTTCAAGTTTTACCTCGCGTACTCAGGCGTATTAATAAAAACAGTAATTGCAAAAAGTTATATTTCGTCTATGGAAGCACAAAACAAACAAACTTCCTGACCAGCAACACTAACGTGAAGGTGCGAGCTCGATGTATGCATACTTATTGGTTGTAACAGCTTGTTGACTCGTACACAAGCAAGATCCCCGAGCTTCGCACTTTCGAGATTCCCAGCACTGGTTCGTTCACATACCTCGAAACGCTAACAGAAAGGCTTGAGTACAAAAATACAACAAGCATGTGTTAAGACAAGCTATACGTCTCGGGCTTGTGCTATAGCTTCAAGGTCTGGCCATTTACGTTAGTTTAGAGACCAAAAATGACGCTCTCGGGACCAGAAAACATGCCACGCTCTGCGTATAATCTCTTGTCGACGTGTCGATCGAAACCGAAACCATATGCCACTCTCCTCCCTGGCCAACTAGTTCCCAGCGTGCAACGCGCGCCGTGTTGCATGCAGGGGTTTAGCGAGAAGAAAGAGAACTTTTGAGAGGGAAAGGGCATCGGCGAGGAGAAATTTCTCTTCCCCATTTCAGACAATGGTTTGCGCTACCTTTCAGGTGCGTGACCTGGGCGCTAAAATGGCGTCTATGCATCAGCCAAAGCTACGCGCTCGAGCTGAGTGACACCGGATGGCGCGCACTTCAAAATGCATAAAAACATTATTGGGCGTAAAAATGGCTGCGATGTCACAACTCAAGCAAAAGCGCGCGCTTGTATGACGGCACTCTACCTGCAAAGAACTCGTTGGCCTCCTGGCGTCAGTATTACGCTAAACACAGTTTTTTTGTTTTCAGGATAAAGAGGTGACAAGCGCCCATGACACCCTAGCTTTCTCGTCTTACCAGAAATAATTTGTATCACTCAGTGAAGCCAGCACACTAGACAGGCTCAGCAGCGGCACGCATCTCCGACACTCACGCCGTCGATTCTTGATCGGTATCCAAGCGTGCGAAGGCACAGAGACAGCACGCCAAGAAAGCTTCTCTGACAATTTCTAGACGATGGCGTGGCGTATTTTCGAAAAATAAGTTGGCAACACTGCTTTGCTCCAAATCGCTTCAATCCAATTCAATCCAAATCCGAAGACAAAAACGGTGACGAACAGGACCGGTACGATGAGCACGATGTCGCGAATCCTAACGGGATTTATTAGCCGTTTTCAGGTTTGTTTATCGAACAGATAAATAATACTACTCATGTTTCATGCCTCTCAGCTAACACTGTCCTTATCACCCACCCCACCCCAGAAAAAGAAAAAAAAAAAAGAGCAACAGGTCCAACTAGAAATCGACTGTTTTTTTTCACTCCGTGCAGGCTTTTAGATTTTTATCGCATGAGGCACTCGAGACGAACGGAGAAAAAGCCTCGTGAGTATACTACAGCAGAAGTTTCCAGAAGCAAGTAACATTCAAGTTAAAGATATCTCAGGTAAGCAAGCAGTTTCGTGCCTACGCAAGTAAGTAGGTATGCAGAGATGTTGAGCGTTGAGCGCTACGGGCGAACCTTCGTCACTTATCTGCATTACCTTCCAGGTGGTTGTGGTGCCATGTACGAAGTATACGTGCAGTCAAGTATATTTAGAAATCTTCCGAGAGTTCAACAACACCGCCTGGTTAATGAGGTAAGCAGTAACACAAATTACAAGCACAACAAAAAAAAATTTTTTTTTTAATCTATAAGTTAAGATTTATATTATCTTTAAATATATTTTCATATTTCATACATTTACCAGGCATTGCTGCTGTTTTATTACCAGCTGTTTCAATCGACCTGGAAAAAAAAATCACATACAATGCGTAATCCATTATAAATTTAATTACAGATGTAGCATCAAGCATTCGCAGCAACAAAATCATGAATGTAAAACCACTCTGTGCTTTTCTAAGTAGGCATCCTTTTTTGTGTTTTAATTGTCCTATTGTGTGAGCATGTAAACAGTATGCTTTAATTGCCCTAATGCACAAACATAAAAGATATGAACCACTTGAAATAAATATTGAAAGCTGAAAACATCTGTCAACTTGTCTAAATCTGAGGATAATCTGTGTCACACAAGTATTCCCACAGAGCAGCACACTTTCATCCTGAAATGGTGCCTACCAGTGGAGTCAAAAAATGTGAATGCCTGGTTCCGGTTAGTCAAAGTTATCCTAGCCAGAATCACATGCACACCGAACTACAGAAGTAATGGCAATATTGAGGCGGCTTGTTGTTGCACCCTAGCCACTGATGGGGATGAAAAGGAGGGTGCGAGATGGTGGTTGGTGGTGGGGGGGGGTTCTTAACACTATCGAGCCGAGAGCAAAGTGACGAGGTAAACTTGACAGTCCGATTTGTGTTTACCACAGAGGTGAGCCACTTTGTTTTTCCCTGCACCCTGACAAATTCAACAGATCTTTCATACTTAATTATTAGTTGATGCAAGCCATAAATATTTTCATCGAAAGTACCAAATGGTAGGGACTCTAAATCTCAGTAAAAATGGTTTCCAGTATTATTTCTTCTTGGGAAAGGTCTGATTTGGTAGGAAAATCTACGCGAGTCAAATCACAATTTAAATCATCTTTATTTTTTTTCTCCACCTGGTTGTAGCTGTCGTGATTAGCACCCATCTACATTGTAGTCAGTTTCATACGTGTGCCTCCTTATTTTAACAGAGAAGTTTTGCCTACCGTAGAATACCGTGCATCCGCCCATTCCCAAATTTTTAAGATCTGAGAAAATATGCACAGTAGATTGATATGTAAAATTCATGACAGGACAAGCTCCCATCCTCCATTTTTTCGCGATTATCTCTCAATTTTGAGTGGGCGCTTGTCCGGTATTTTACGGTGATTTTTATAGTTAAGTGAGCATACCTAAAAGAATATAGACTTTGAGATAGATACGAGGTGTAATCAAAAAGTTCCAGTACTGATTTTGTAGTGTAAAAAGAGAGGGCAGCACAGTGATGGTGCACAGCAGTCAAAGGAAGGGACCTTTCTGTCTCCTTATACCAAAAGGTGTCACTTTGAACATTTGGAGCTGCGCTACACAAGTTTTTGTGACCACGTGCACGGTTACATTGGCGATTTCACCATATACTGCAAACCAGAGCGAGAGCGAACATCACTTCTCTGTCAAACTCAGCAAATATAAAACAGAAACCTTTGAAATGATTCAGTGGGCTTGTGTCCAAAAGAAGTGAATTTTGCGAAGTGTTTTAAGCGGCACTCACGGCAGAACGTAACTGGAAGACAAAGAGCGGTAGGGCGACCTTATCCGACCTCTCCTTGACTTCAGTGACGTTCTGCCACTCTCGAGGTGCGAGTATCATTCAAAACGCCTCGCAAACCTCACTACTTTTTGACACAAGCATTCTAAATTATTTGAGCTCTCAGTTTTAGATTTGTCGAGTTTGACGTAAAATTGATGTTCGCTCTCGCTTTGGTTTGCAGTCTATGGAGAGATTTCCATTATGCTCGGGCATGTGGTCAAACAAACTCGGGTAGCACAGCTATAAATGTTCACAGAGCAACGCCCTTTGGTATAACGAGAAATGAAGGCCCCTTTCTTTGACTACTGCGCGCACATCATTGTGCTTCCCCCACTTTTTACGCTACAAAATCCATCCCTGAACTTTTTGATCACACCTTGTGGATAGACAGTACCTGTCAACAGCCAAGAGACCTGCACTGCAGTACACTTTGTACTTGTTGTTGTTGCTAGTGAGGTTATTAACCTAACAGTATGTCAAATCATTTCATGTGCACCGTTTGCATAATTAATGTTTGAAAGTGCATGGGTTTATAACCAATGTTCTCTACTTTTTCACAGGCTTTGAAGGCAGAAATACAAGACATGCATGGAATACGTATTGCAACAGCAGTTCCTGAAAAATGAATTCTTATTTTCCTTAGGTACTTTTTCAAACACTTTGTGTATATCTTTTAGGTAGACTTTAATCGTTGAAACACTTAAAGCTGTATATAAGGTTAACAGAGCTAACTGCTCTGGGAACGTTATCTGTGTTGTTTTGTCGCTGAAGTAATAAACTGAAGTCTTTACACAACTGTATATTTCCCATTCATCGATGGTCGGGGCTGGCAAATAGCTGTATCAGCAGCTTAATGAGCGCTCGGCACCCTAAATATCTTGGCAGTTGTGGAAATATAAGTTGATTTCATGCATGTAGTACAAAATAAATGCGACAAATACTGGGTGAACCATGAACACAATAAATTTCATAATATTACAGTAGGCTAATTGCAAAAATAATCATACTGGTGGGAAAAGCATAGCTGTATTGCTGTTACACAAGAAATAAATCTACATCTGTTTTAGTCGTTGGATATGGTCAAGTTATAAAGTAACTGGAAGAGTGATCTGGATCATTTGAAGGGTACAATTGGATAGAGGTTTACCAACTATCTAACATAACAACACTTGTCCTTTCTACTCTATCAACAATTCTACTCTAGTTTCTGTGGCCTCCTATAAATATCTCGGCATTCACGTAACCAACGACCTCTCCTGAATTATCCACGTCCAATATGTCACTAACAACGCAAATCGACTTTTGGGCTATCTCAAACGTAACTTTTGGCTTGCTCCCCTTTCGTTAAAACTTCTTCTCTATGAAACCCTTGTTTGTGCTAAACTTGAATATGTAGCTTCTATTTGGAACCCCGGTATCACCCTTGCATCAGCTGTCGAATCTATTCAGAATTGTTCTGCACGTTTCATACTTTCAAACTATCATCGCACAGCCAGTGTAACTTCCATGAAATCGTCCCTCTCCTTGCCCTGATCTCTCTTTCCAAAGAGAAATATCTCGTCTATGTTTATTTCACAAGATTTACCGCTCTAACCCCGCTCTCCGTCAAGCATTGTTTTTAGAACCATCGTACCTATCATCACGTGTAGACCGTGACCTAAACGTAGGGATTCCCCATTGCAGCAACTCCACTTTTAATGCCTCTTTTCTACCACAGACCTCCATTGATTGGAATCGCCTTCCCACACATATAGTCTCAATAACTAACACTGTGGATTTAAAAATGTTACCAACTTTTTAACAGGTGTTGCGTAGCGCATGTTTTTTTGTTTGCCTCACTCAACTATGTTACTTTTATGTGTTTTGAATAACCGCCCACTAACCTCTGTAATGCCTTTGGGCCCTTGAGGGAATAATAAATGAAATAAAATGAACTGAAATGAGAGGGTACAATTGGATCGAGGTTTACCAATTATCTTGGTTTCAGCGCAGGGGCGGATTGGTGGGTCAGGCTTTGGGGAGGTATTCGCAATATTACCATTAGCTTGCCCGACTTGGCAGCTGCTTTGATCATGATCGTGTGTACAATTAGCTGTGCTTAATTAGCAAAAATCTGTTCCTTAACTATTTATTTAGTAAAAATAAACACGTTCTAATTAGAAACTGGGCATATTCGAAAACCCTTATAAATCAGTCCATTTTAAAAGATTGCGAGCACATATGAAGCATAGTTTTGCTAAAAAGTCCCCACTTTGGATGCAGGCGCAAAGCTGGTGGAGCGAAAATGCGGATGGAAACCAAAAAATCCAGCCATGCACAACACATTTTCAGGAGACAGGAAAACAGTACACATGCTGCCTATCTTTTGAAATTTGACAGATTTAGCGGTTTTCAACGATTCTCAACAAGCTTCTAATTGGAACCTAGATTTTTGTTTATTTTTACCAATTAAAAAGTTAAAACATATTTGCAAAATTAGGTGCCCAATTGCACACAGCCTTGATCCTAGTGACCGCCAACTCGAGCAAGCTAATGGTAATATTGAAAGCGCCCTCAAGTTCATTTTCTTTAATATTTTGGCCCGCCAGTAAAAACACCCGGTATATGAGCTGGAGTTCAGGTGGAACGAGCTGGGGTACAACAGCTTAAACAAGCAAGAGTTTAGAATTTGTGCCACATGAGCATGAGCCGGCAAATTTGCTTGGGCCTGAGCTGGCAGAAGCTGAAGCAATAAGCTGAGCCAAGCCAAGAATTTGAGACAGACACCAACTGGCCTTTTTCTGGTACTTGCCCAGTTAAAAATAACCATTGAATTCCAATTAGAATATTCAATTGGAATAAATTAAATTAAATTGGGTCTGGGTTATGAAATTGGTAATTCTAATTGACTTCGATGTTTCCAATCGGTTACCCCAATTGGGACCAATAAAATTCAGTTGGCACTTGGCCACCTAATTGGGTTCAATGTTTCCAACTGGTTACCCCAATTAGGATCAATTAAATTCAATTGACACTGGGTCACTCCAATTGGGTTCTATGTTTCCAACTGGTTACCACAATTGGGATCAATAAAATTAATTCGGCACTGGGACACCTAAGGGTCACTCCAGATGGGTTCAATCAGCACTGGGTCACCAAATTGGTCAACTGGGTTCAAAATGTAGTTTGTACGATTAATGGCTGCATACTTTATAAACATAACGAATATACTGTACCTAGAACCACTGTTCCCCGACATTGTTGTGGGCGCCGCCATTTTGGTGCTTGTGCAGAGCAGACGCAACTGCCGATCATCATGATTCAAAAGTGCGACTCCCTCAGCATTAGATTCGGTGTTAGGAAGCTCATGTAGTATTGTCTTTCTCTGCCGCAAACTGTTTAAATATTTGCGGAGGACGAATTAGCGTTTCCTGTGATTTCAGATAAAGGTTGAGATAACTGGCAACCATGATTTTACACCACAATATGGGCAAGTGTCGTTACTTTGAAGCCAACGTTGTCTGAAGCGTAGCTTATTTAGTGGGACTAATTGTACCGTTCTAGACATATCTTGCCATTTTCTCTGTCTCTTTCACGCCAAAATAGATTGTGCAAGAATATTTTTGGTTTGACAATGTTTGGATAATGTGTACTATTAAATAAATTGCTTCCATTTTATTGTTTTCTTTTATTCTCAAATTAAAATTTTTTTGTTCAGTATTGCATTGCAACCAATATGTTCAATATCACGAGTGTAAATAAAAAAAATAAAAACGAAGGAAAAATATTTACTGGGCATACGGAGCACATGGCAGCGATGGCATGCACGGCATTTCTGGGTGGTTATGGCAGAGATTCAAAAAAGCTATATTGCGTTTTGCTGCTGTAGAGTGCTGAATGGTGCGGTGATAATTACTTCATTCTGTCTGCCAGCTCGTTAGAGCGCAAATGATGGGTAACAAACGTTCATGGGAGCAAGGCACGAACAAGGTAAGGATATTTCTTTGTTTCTTTTCGTGTTTGTTGCATTGCAATTCGGAGATTTCGGATTATTAGATCTGCTGCAGATACGCCAGTTAATTTCTAACTGGGTCCACTTGGAGTCTAAGCAATTAAATGCAGAGGTGCAAGCGAGCTGGACAAGAATGACTAAAATAATTTCTGGAGAAGGGGAACAAAGGACAAACACAAACATCCAAACACAACTAGGTGACTGGTGCGCGACCGAAAAAATCTGCCTCGTCCGGGTATCGAACCCGGGACCTCTCCATTTCCAGTGCCGGTTCCAGTTGGGAACCAATGGGGACCTAACTGGGAATCAACTTGAAGCAACGAATGGTAACTGGGATTAATTTTACTCAATTTGTAATCATGCATATTCTTTTACATGTTATGCATTTGTTTTTTTGTGTTTGTTTTTACATGTGGACTGCACTTGCATATACAAGGCACCTAAAAACCAGATTTCGTATTTTCTTCCCAGGCTGATTTTTCTGTAGGTGTTGACACTCGCGCTTTCGATCAAACCGAGCAGTACCGAAAAGGTGTGCCCACCCCATGACACATTCACGGTTAAAGCTCACCGGGCCACTCGGTCACATATGCTGTCTGGCCCTAGTCTCTGCAGCAGAATGCGTAGAGTGTGATAACAGTAGAAGGTGATGGTCGACTCGTTCAGTGAGCATGTCGCCCTCACCGTCCTGTAAGTCTGTTAAATAGCGCGTATACTCTCATATCCTAACGTGCTGCCCTGGCCAGTTTACATTTCTGCATTTAGTTAGGCTGAACAGACTGTTCAGTTGCATATAGAAATATATGCTGGAATCTTTTTTTTTTTAACAGGGGGTTCAAAGATCAAACCTGGGTTTCAAAACATTTGGAAATTTTCCAAACATTTTGAACTCCTTATGGTGAGAAATTCTATCATTTTCAAACTTTAACAATTTCCGGACTTTCAAACCTGATAAGTTCTAAGGTTTGGAAAAATTTGAACCATACTGAAGATGCTTAGAATATATGTTTAATTTCTCTGAAATATGCCTCCATCATACCTACTCTACCTGTTTTGAACGAATACTAACTGCTGCACATTATCAATGTCCGCATCCATAGTGTACATATTCGTCCAGCATCAAAGCAATCTTGTTATCTCAGTATAATCGCTGTCACTAATATTCGTTGACATTAACACTGACACATAAACACTAACATTCGTTGTAAATGGCATTAGAGTTGCCCGTGTGGCACGGGTATAAGACTCCCATGCAGGAGATGTAGGCGGGACGCTACAATCCCTACAACACTACTCGTAAGGCGATATCTCGAATGGATGGCCGTGTTTTGGGAAAAAGAGGTCGAGATTGAACAAGGCCGACGAGGCGCGTGACGTCAAGATACCTAGTTTCCTCCTTTCTTGGCTTTGCTCCCTCAAAGCGGCGAGGCGAAGAAGACGCGAGGCCGTTCCCTCTCTTTCTCAAAAAACAAGACTTAAACATTTCTGTCAAATGCGCCTCCTTTTTTTGAAAAATACGGTCATCCATTCGAGATATCGCTGTATGAGTCATGTTTTGGTGTTTGTAGCATCCCGTTGCACGCTTTTGCCGCGTGTTTTGTGGAATCCAGATTTCGGTTCAGCATCTCTTTAATGGTAGCAGTTAGGGTGCCTACATGTCTGTCTGTCTCAGGGTGAAGACATCCATTGTTGCAATGAATGTTCAGCGCGTGACGCTCTCGCGCACTCGGTGCGTGACTTGGGCGCTAAAATGGCGTCTCTGAATCAGCCAAAGCTACGCGCACGAGCTGATTGACACCGGATTGCGCGTACTTCAAAGTGCATAAAAAAACGATTGGGCGTAAAAATGGCTGAGATGTCACCACTCAAGCAAAAGCGCGCGTGTGTATGAAGGCACTCTAGTAGCAGTGGTACTAATGAGTCTGTAGCGGACAAGCCAACTGGGTGCAGGGGAGAAAGAAGAGGTGGCACGCGGGCAAGAAGGATCGAGGAACACACCAACGGGACAGCTCTGCGATGTATACTGACGTAAATATTTACATCAGTATACATCACAGACTTCTTGAAAGCATGAGGAAAGGACGAGATTTCCACCATATTATCCCCCTCCCGCCTTGCGGCTTCCTCAAAATTTACACTTTTGCTTGCAGCTCTTGAGGTCAGTTTGGCCTCCCTGACCTGTTGCACAACCTTTTGTGGAAACATTCGTTGATTGACCAGTTACTGCACATGTCTGAAATTCTCGGGTTCCTTCCCAGCATTAACTTGGTTTTCATAATTTTCTGATTGTTTTGGATTGTCCTGATAAAATTTTCTAAACACCTTGATGCTGACCACGATGATTGCATTTTAAAGACAGACTCACACACAGAGAGGCAGAGGATCATTGCTATAATTCAGATTAATTTTGTCATAACTGAGAAGCTTCCAATAATAAAATCAGCAGGAATCCCTTAGAGTCAAGTGCACTTCTGTTTCCTGAGGAATCACTGGTTGGGGCATTCCCCATAAAATCTCATATGGTGACATTTGGTACAAAAACCTTGTATGAATAAATTTCTATAAAACATTTTTAGTATATTTTACATTCCCTTTGGTCTCCTGACAAGATCATGATCATGAGACCCACGGCTAGACTACATTATTTTGCTATACTCCCATCTCTTCACTCTACTACATGATCCCCTTAGCTACGCACACTCATATTTCTGCACTAAATATTTTGTCTAATTTTTCTGCTTATTCTTTTATCTCCTTTACCTCTATCCCCCCAAGATATTGGTAAATCCTTTCTTTTACCTTCCCTAAACAATATTTCATTTATTAATCATATATCACAGATAGACCACCATCTCCTTCTCATTAAAATTTGCTGATACGACCTTAAATTTTGTATGATTTTTCAGAAATAATTTATGTATGAAAGGGCAAAGCCTATGTGTCAGTCGAGCTGGAGTCCTATGCGAGCTAGGGTAGCCTATATATGTCTGTGCAAGGGAATGATCAATTGAACTGGTGAGTGACGGGATAGCTGGAGATGACTTCCTGAATGTAATTACTGTTTTAGGGGTTAGATGGTACTGAATTGCGGAGAGATACCTTAATTAATAAATGAACTTTCTAAGTGTAGGAACTATTAAGCAGGCAAGCAATTTAAAAAAAAAAATTATTCTCGCACATTGTTGCTTATGCAACTTAACATTTTTGCGTCTGAAGTATTCCTCACCACTGAAAGTTTTATGATTGTTACTGTTTTATACTGATATAATAATCCAAATTAAATAGCTACACCACCATGTGTTTTCTTTTATGTGCACATTGTATGGTGAGTGCAGAGTCCTGGCTAAAGCTAAGACGTGTTTTGTACACCATTTATTTGTAGTAACGCTATAATTGGGAGGAAACGTGCTTCATCACAATAGCAACATTGCTGAAGTAGAGGTTTCAAGACACAAATACAATTAACTCTGAAGACTGCTTGCCCCTGGAAGGACATTTTTCTATGGCATCTGTGCAGTAAAAAGCCCACACGCGCACTTGTCATCACAGACGCACGCTGTCCCGAATAGCGAGACCCACAAAAGCGGTTCTTCCTACAAGAATGTGCTTTGTGGAACAGTTTGAAGCTCAGAAAAGAGCTTGTACCCTGGAAGGAGTGTTTCCCACGTCTATTTGCTCTACGGCGGGAAAGCGGTGGATCAAGTAACCTGCAAGTGCGCTTCCCCTGCAGGTATTTTTCTTGTGGGAAAGCGAAGAACCAGCAAACATACTTGTCCCTTGCGAGGAGGTGGTAAAGCAGTAGACCTAACACCTCATAAGCGCGCTTCTCCCTGCAACACTGTTTTGCAGGAAAGCAAGAAACCCGCGATTCCGCTTCACCTTACGAACATCTGTACTGCGGAAAAGCGGCCTAGAAAGACTTCTTCATTATCGACATTTGCTACAAGAAATCCGTACGCGAATCTCAGCCTCCAAAGAGCACTTATGGCAATAGGCCGCATTGATTGACTAAACATGACTTTATAATTAACCAAATCACAGTTTCTTCACTGGCAAAATGAAAAAAAAAAGTTGATTTGACTTGAATTGTTGAGAGAAATATTATTTCTCAAAATATTACATACGCTAGAATATGCAAGATCAACCACAGACGTACACTTTAGTCTGTCTTCCTGCTTCTATACTTCTCTCTGCTGGTATTTGGGTTTGTATGCCTGTTCATGCACACATAGTTTTCTTGTTCTTGACTATACCCTTCCCCTTGTTTTGCTATACCGGAAGAACGAGCTGAAAAGTAGAGAGCGCTCAATTCTCCGATTGACTTTTGCCTCGAATAAGTCTTATATTTGCTCGTTATCCTCATATCCATATTACTTGATAATTATTTCACATGGAATGAAAAGAAAATGTACCTGAAAATAATAAAATGATTGAGGTTCCAGTGGTAAAATCAATGTTTTTCAAATATTTTATATCAAAATGTTTCATTTCAACCAACATGGTAAAATCGGATTGATTAAAATCATACTTGGGTAGTAATTCAATTACAGTAACTAAATTACTGTTTTAAATTACTTTTGGCAAAAAGGAATTGCAATTCTAATTAATGTACTTTCTAGCGTCAGTAATTGCAAACTTTGAGGCACAATTACAATTGCTTTCGCAAGGCTTTCCGGTGCCGACGGAACCTCTCTGAAAGCCTCAGCGCTCGCACAAGCGGCCTAGCGGTCGGTGACACACTTGCACACATAGACATGCACACACACGCACAACAAAAATAGCCTCACATAGTTTGTTGCATACACTGTGATGAGCCGAACTTTTGCCGAATCGAAAGTTCGGCGCCGAATCTTGGGATTTGGCAAAGCACAGTTATTACTAAATAAGGTGATATTCTACAAGAGAATTGTATCGGTGTCGTTTTTGTGTTTACTGACAATTTTAGTGACTTCTTGCAGAAGTGGCGTGACAACGATGTGGGATAGTAGCGGGTGTGGCGCAGTCGCGAATCATGCTACGAGAGTTTCGGTTTTGATGCATCATCAGCGCAAGCCTGCAAGTGTGTGTACAGTACATTGTTAAAATGAAGGCAATACCACTGCATTCTTGCTTTCTTTGGGAATCACCGTTTCGTGCGCGAAAACGAATGCAACAGTTGCTGAGCCTTCACCAGAAGAGATAACAATATTACTGTAAATATGCATGTTTTCTCGATTTGAGTCACTTGACGTCAGCTTTGCATGAAAGTGCGTCCCATATTCGCAACCAGGGGTTTCCCCAGGAATTGAAATCAGGGGGGTGTCTAAATTTTTTTTTTGGGGGGGGGGGGTTAAAAGGGGGGGGGGGCATTGCGAATATAGGAGTCGTTCTGAATTAAGGGGTGCCTTCGGAAAAACGAGGGGAGGGGGGTCTACACCCCCCCTAGAGGGGGTCTAGGGAAATCCCTGTTCACAACGTCTCGTTTCTAACCTTTAAAGGGATACTGAACCGAAATTTGAAATTTTCAAATTTCGTTCGGAAATGGGTCAAGCATGACGTGTAATAACCGTAATTCATAATCGCAGGTTTGTATTTTGAACGATTGGCCATATTTTTCGTTCCAAACGGTGCACTCGAGCGAGCGCTCGAAGAGAAGCGAACGGAGGGCGCGATGCGTCATGGGATATCCGGCGCAAACAAAAACAGAAAGAAAAGTTTCCCCGCATTCGTGACGTAGCAAGGCTGGCGGGATTATGAGCTTTGCCCTTGGTGGCGTTGTCAGCGTTGTGGTGGTGTCAATAGCGTCAGCGCGTTACAACCGAGCCGTTCGAAGTGCCCGTGGGGTGACGAGCGTGTGGCTGGCCCAAGAAGCACGTAGCTTCCACAGCACTGTCAGCTTAGGGCTGACCGGGGTGGGGAAAGCAACTTTTGTCCGAGTTTTGAGCGACTGGCTAAAGGCCCGTTCACACTCTTGCGACCGACTTCGACCGAGAGAGACCAGATCTGTTAAAACTTCTTAAAATTTCATTTCTGGCGCCATCTATGCGGTGACCGTGGAACTGCATTTCACAAGAGCGACGGTTTTGCGGCATTTTCGAGGTCGAATGTGCGTAATACCTATGAGAAAGGCTCGTTTATAACGTTTCCAAAAGTTTTTCGAGACAAGAAAGAAAGGATAATGCGCGGGAGAAATAAAGAATATGCCGGATTGTCAAGTTTACACTGCAACCCGATAGATGGCGCCACTGTGCCCTCTGGTTTAAGAGGTTGTAAGGAACCAAGATTTAAGAGGTCGTAAGAGCGTGAACGGGCCTTAATCTTCTAGGGGAGAATGGCTGCATCCGGCTGCACAAACGAGGGTCCGAAGAGGAGAGTCCACCCTTTCCGTCTTCTTGGACTGTTTGGTTCAATTCGCGATTTGTGAGTTGGGGAGGAAAGCTAAGAAGGAAAATGTTGAAATCCCAAAGAGCGGCGCTGCGCCAGAGGAATCTGCTACGTCACGACTACGTAGCAGATTCCACAACGTTGCTAGACTGCCTCCCAAATAGGCTCCGCATGCATCCACCAGGTGCACATTGGAAGATCGTTTATTTAGCTTTAAAATTAGTTTTCTTGTGCCTTTCAACGGAAGACTGGTGTTTTTGAGGTTAGTAGTGCAACATGCAACACATTCAAGCTAGAAAATGAGCGCTGAAATTTCGTTTCCCTACACCTTTAAAATGCCGGTTTCTGGTGTTAGGACACACACGAACGTTTAGGAAGATGGGGAGAGTTAGGAATGTCGGATGTGCATGCGTCGAGCATAAGAGTTTTGTTTAGTTTTATGCAGATACATGAAAATCGCGAAATAACGCTAATTGAAAAAGCAACAGTATTTTGTTTTTGCAGACACTACTTCTGAGCCGAAAACAGGATTGCTATAATTGCGAGGAGTGCTTTAAAGTAATTGTCAGCCAATGTTTCAACTACCTCGTTGTATCACTGGAAAGGTCAAATGAAAATCACGTTATCCAGAATCTACCGCATCATTTGTCACTTGCGCAGTGGACTGCGTAAATTACTGGTCAGTCTTCAATTCTTGAGGCAGAAAATATTGAAGAGAACCACAAACGCACAGTTAACGTGTTGCCTACTCGACACCGCGCCGTAACCGCTGGTTGTACTACACCGCACGATGGTAACCGCACGACTGCACGACGTCCACTAGCTATTCATGGCCCCGTCGCGTTCTCGCGCGTGCGCAGACATTTGCCGAATTTTTACCGAATCTTTGCCGAACTTTCCTCCAAAAGTTCGGCATTTGCCGAATTTTGACGAATCTGAAGTTCGGCAGATTCGGTCCATCACTAATTTGCACACAGGCCTCACTCGTCCGACGGGCGTCGGAGGAAGCACTTCCGTGAACTAGAGGAGGGGTAGTGAGCTCAGCGAGCGTTCACGGCTGCCGCACTCCGTGTCAACGGCTCGACAGGGCGCCACTAAAGCATGTGCTGGATAGGCTGGATAAAGCGGGCGGCTCGGATTGCACTTGCTGCGCGATTAAACACTAATTCGGCATGACACTTCATTGGCCCCAAACGACAGCAAACACGGGGTAAAGATCAGTTCAGAACGGGAGCCACTTCGCGCTGCCATACCGCCAAATCGCCAAACAGAAGACAAACCTGCTCATCTGAAGGCCTTCGGAACGCTCGGAACCGGTCGGATCCTCCAGCCCATACGATCGCCGCGCTGCCGCGTACATCCGGGAGCTTTCCACGCTCGCCGCTCGTCGGTGCCTGATCCCACTACCCCTTTATAGTGTGCGCCGCCTTTCCACCGCTTGGTGGCGGTCCGGGTATGTTGACGGTAGAGTAACTGTATAGGCTCTGCTTGCAGCAAGCGGAGCATATGCAGTTACTCTAGTTGACGGGTCATTTTGTGTTTCCGTACTTTATAAACTGCATTTGTTCCTTTTCTGATCTAAAATACTGAACAAAAACTACTTTCATAATTAATTGAAACGGTTCGTGCCACTTATATTTTATATTTCGACTAAATAAGCTTTTAGTGGCTCTGACAGTAACCTGGACCAAGAACGTCACAATGTTGTCACCGTTGTCACATATCGCGCGCTTTCGACACCGCGGGTCGCCCCCGTAGGGGGAGGAGGTTTCCGCGTCGTCGGGTAAAAATATGACGCACTGATAATTAGTTACTCTCACCGTGCCCGCTGGCTTGCCCGAACCCCGAGGGACGTGGAAGCCGCAAAAAGGTAGACACTTAAATATGATTGCAGGGCCCCTTTAAGGTGCAGGCGAGCTGGTGGGTGATCTTGGGTAGTCGTGTCTTAATTGTAAATCTGGTATCAACCCAGCAGAAATAGAATAATTAAACTAATCACCCCCCCCTAAAAAAATAATTGGTTACCTAAGCATAAAAAGTAACTAGTGTACTTAAAATTTTGCTGGGTCACATAATTGCCAAACTGCTCAGTTCAAATTATGAATGCACTCCTAATCAACCAAGGTATCCAATGATAATATTTTTCATCTATGTATTTAATCTTCCATTATGCTCCAGACTTGTGCCCGTTACACCAAAAAAAGTAATTAATTACAATTACCTCGCCTAAAAAGTAATGGATTGCCGTTACAAATTACTCCCCATAAAAAGTAACTGATTAATTACTTTTGCGTTACTCCAAAGAAACGCGCAAAATACCTGCAATATCTACTGCGTGTTTGAGGGGGGATTTCGGGCAATATCAAAAATAAAACACATTCAGTACTGTATTAACCTATTATTTTAGGATAATTTTAGGAGGATGAAGCTATAAAGTTTTAAAGGACTTGAACAGGTATTCGATATACTAGTTAAAGATCCCCACCCGGAACAGACCTGAATCCCATGAACATGCGACGAATGCACTTCGGCGGCGCAGGCTCGCACACCATTCGAAATATGGCACCGGCAAGCGTTAAACGAAGTGTCTAGCGTTACGTCCGACGTAGACGTAACTAAAGTTACGTCCAAATCTCTGCCTTCCTTAGGTTTACGGGAGAGAGAGAGAGAGAGAGAGAGAGAGAGAGAGGGGGTTAGGTCTATGCGTTTTAGTGCTCCCCCAGACGGACGGACGGACGTAACGCTAGCCACAGCGAGCTTTAAAGCACGATTCCCCTAAAGATCTGGTTTTTCTATGGTTGCTGCACGTTGCCTAGATAGGGGCTGGATCACCCACCAAAACCAACTGGCTGCAAGACCTAGATGCGGTACTTGCGTTTGTGTAGATTTCAGTGTCTTGCTTGATAAAGGTTGTTATCCGGCCGTGACCCACTTCATCTTCTTTCTTGATCACCAAGCTAATCAAAACCAAAACTCCACACGAAATATTAATGCACAATCTTTCAGCTATGCTAATTTTGCCGTTTATAAATTATAAAAAAAAAAAACACAGTCGGCATTCAGCAGCAGGCTTCAATGTGTCTCTCGCGTTTACAGCCACCTTACGGTGTCGCAACTCCTGTGTCCAACTCAGCAACTGTTTATTCTCAGAAAACTCGGGCTGTGTTCCCTTTCCCTAAAATGTTGTAGTAAGTCCCTGTAGGCACAATCCGCTGACGAGAACCCCAGCATTCTCGTTTCTAAGAATATTGGTTAAGTCTCGAATTCCCAGGCCGTTTTGGCTGTGCTCCCGGCCAGCTTATCGCCTGCTGTCGAAAGTTGCCGTTTAAACTGACAGTAGGGTCGATGCTACATTTCTTTTATTCCAATGAGCTGCTGCCACCGCTCCCCTTATGTTTCTGCCTTACTCATCTGCATGCAGGGGCGGATTTAGGGGGGGGGGGTCTGGATGTTCTGACCCCCTCTTGATTCCTGCATATGTAAAATTTAGGGCAGGAAACGAGGGAGAGAAGGAGGGGTTCCTAAACATATGGTGCGCTGACCAACACCTGACCCCCCTCTCAGGAAATTCCTGCATCCGCCCCTGTCTGCATGTGCAAAGTCAAGTGACAGAAGCCACATGGTTGGTTAGTCCAGCCCAGGGGCGGATTCAGAGGGGGGTCCGGATGTCCTGACCCCCCTCTTGATTTCTGCATGTGTAAAATTTAGGGTGTGAAACGAGGGAGAGGGGGAGGGTTCCTAAACATATGCTACGCTGACCAACACCTGACCCCCCCTCAGGAAATTCCTGCATCCGCCCCTGGTCCAGCCAGTATTTAGCTTTTACAGCGCTGTCACGGATGAGCAGAGGCAAAATCTCGTTACAGTTTTTTTTTTTTGTGTGTTTGCGGTGTGGGCAGGCAGAAACATAGGCAAGCAAAAGACGGTTTCGTGTGACAAAAAAAAAATTCTGATTGGTTTTTGGGGGATAAAACGCATGGGGTGAGGACGAAAGGAGGGGAAAGAGGGGGGGGGAACGAGCGTACATGTATGCACCACGGTCACAGTGTCCACGTTCCTACTCCTCACGACCCCCACGCGACAGTTTTCGCGGTCAGCTTTCTGTGGCAATGCAGTCAATGCTAGGGGAGAGGGTGCACCAACCGCTGTACACGCGCTTTCCTCCTCTCTTCGGATTGCCACAGAAAGCTGACCGCGAGTATAGTTTTCTTCTCTTTTGTACGCTGGAAGCAGTCCGTTCGTTTTCTATGAAGTCGAAGCCTGTTGCCTTTCTGTACAGTCGAATCCTCCCAGCTTGGCTGACCCGACGAACAAGTTCAGAAACAGGCTCTGGCTGGGCTCTCACGCTTTCCGTGAATTCCTTCCTTTCCCTCGCCAGCACTTTCTTCGCTAGCAAGTTACCATGCTAAAAGCGCGAAGGCCATTGCATCGCCCTTCTTCCACTTTATCTCTCCCTTTGACGGGGCGGAAGAATTGTGAAGCGTAATTTCAGTAATTTGTTACTGAAAAAGCAATGAGATAACATTACAAATTATATTTTCAAACAAGTAACGGATTAATTACAAAATTAGAAGAAAAGTAATTAATTATACGTAATCCCGTTACTTGTAACGGATTACTTTCAAGTCGGCTAGTGACTCATCTATACGGGTTTTAATGACAGGGTGTGTAGTCGATTCTGAGTAAAGAAGTTAATTTTTTTTTCAGATCTCTGCATGGCCTGGCTCATCTCCAGCGGCATGCCTGAGATATTTGTCAAGCCCTTGGCCAAGAACGTCGCAAAGCTCGTGAACGAGAAAGAACCGAGGAGGCAGGAAACCCGTAGGTACATTCTGGTGGCATTATCTTTCACTCGGCTAAGTCCATCTTTCTATTAGCTTTTCTCTGTGCTAGATTACGCACACTTCAAGCATTTTTTCAGGTGCACCAGTTTTACAGAGACTATTTTTTTCCTTGTAGCAGGGAGTATGTCTCACAGGAACCAGGCTACTAAAGTACTTTTTGAGATCCTCGTTCTATCGTCATAACTGAATCCACAAGCTCTAAGCATCCTAAACAAGCCGAAATTATATTCATGCGCGGCCGATTTTCAGATTAAAAAGGTGATCAAAGTGTTCGGCACTTACCGTCCGTCCGTTGAACAACGGACGGCGCCTGTCAGCCACTCAGGAGCGATGTGTTCCCGCATGGATTAGGGTGCCTACATGTCTGTCTGTCTCAGGGTGAAGACATCCATTGTTGCACTGAATGTTCAGCGCGTGACGCTCTCGCGCACTCGGTGCGTGACTTGGGCGCTAAAATGGCGTCTCTGCATTAGCCAAAGCTACGCGCTCGAGCTGATTGACACCGGATTGCGCGTACTTCAAAATGCATAAAAAACGATTGGGCGTAAAAATGACTGAGATGTCACCACTCAAGCAAAAGGCGCGTGTGTATGAAGGCACTCTAGCATGGATGAGTGGCCGACCCATCGCTCTCGAGTGGCTGACAGGCGCCGTCCGTCGTTCGACCATTTTTAGCAAGGTCCGGTATTGGGCAGGAGATCGAACTATATATAGGGGCGCTCTGACCCGTTTGTTGTCCCCATACTCGGTGTTTACTCAACACAAGGCCTGTGGACATGCCTAGAGGCCTTATGGGCATGTCAATGTCATCTTCTACAATAGAGCGCGGGGCACAGTTTAATGTAAAAAATACTAACAATCGACGAAGTGACGTTAAGTGCCGGATCTATCCTCAGAGAACGCGAGTTTAACCCACTTCGGCTTTTGTGCTGAGCTGGGACCGTGCATGCTGCATTGTTCATGCAGGCCGGAGTGGAAACAAAAGAGCCCATCCTCCCCCTCACCGGAGAACACGAACTCCAGCCGAACGCTGACGCCGCGTTCGGTTATGTCGGCCGAGCGTTGAGTCATTGTATTTGTTGTCCCCATCCGTGTAGTCCTAAAGTTAACCGCTTGGGGCGTCACGGTCGCTCCTCCTCCCCAATAGTGCTAACTGTCGTTCTGTGCCGACGGTAAGTGTCGGGAACTTTGATCACTCTTTTTAATGCACAAATCGGCCGTGTATGAATCTAATTTCGGGTTGTTTAGGATGCATAGGGCTGGTAGATTGAGTTATGACCATAGAAAATGATCTCAAAAAGCACTTTAGCGCCACCTTTAAAGCATCCCACATGCAAGCTTAGCCAATATGAGCAAAAGCTTCGTCTCTTAATTTTGACCAGACTGTTTCAATCACCCAGGGATGTTTGCCTTTTAATGCAAGACCTGCAGGTTTTTGTCACAAAACTAATCTCTGCAGTTTTTAATGCATGCCTGCAGGTTTTTACCACCGCAACTTATTTCTTTACAGCAAAAAAGTTATTTTTTAATGTTTCTAAGCTTGATATTTGAACATTTATAGTCCCGTAAAGTCATTTAACGCTTATTTAACCTTTGTTTTAGGGATGCTGCAGCTGCAGCTGCAAGCATGGAAGAAGACAACGATGCCTGAAAGCAAGATATCATCTCTGATGAGTAAATAAAAAAAATGCTGATTATTTAACTGTTCTGTCCGTCCCTATGTTTATTCTTTCTGTTTTATTTAACTTTAGGTCCAGTTGCAACTTTTTCCAGTTTCAGATATCGAGACACTAGTAGTTGTGCCAATATGAGTCACATTAAGATGCTGTAGCCACAAGCTATAAACCTTTGAATAAAATGACGTTTGCAACCATTGTGTCCATACCATGCAGCTGTCAATGGCGGTGGCGAGCGAGCTGCCAATGGTAGTTAAAACCAGATAAACTGGCTTCTGGTCACATCTTCAGCTGCAACCAACTCCAGTTTGTCCCGGCTGGGACCAGCATAGCTGGTTTCTGGCAAAATTACTAGTGTGGTCCAGCTGCATTTCCAACTGGTTGGGAATTTCACCACAATTCAGCTCAGCTGGTCCCAACTAGCATATTTACTCCTGGGAAGGACAACTTATTTACTTCATCAAATAAACATAAAATTAATAAGACCATCTTGTATAAACATTTAATTCAAGGTGAGCTTTCCTCTGGGTGTTTCAAAAGACTTGTGAGCTTTTCTCCAGACCCGCAGAAAAGTGGGTGAGCTCTTCTCCGGTGAGCTTTTCTCCAGTGAGTTTTTCACCGGGATGTTCTTCATAGGGGAGATGGGAAAACAAAATTATGCTAAGTTTCTCGGCTCTGCACTTCTGATTTTCACCTGTAGTTTCAATGCGTTGCACCAACCTGATAAAAATGCCTCCTCCCCTCACTGCGCAACCTAAACTATCCAGTTCATTGACCTCGGGAACGATCCTGATGTAATACCAGCCAAGCTCTAACTTTAAAAAAGAAAGAAGCAAAACTCTCATGCCGTCATCACGGTCAGCCAGAAACAGATGAATAGTAACCTGACGTGACAATTTTCATTAATGTTATACACACTGTTGAAGGTGAAAACATATTACCAGGTACATAAACGGACTTTGGACCCCATTTTCGGAAATCGCCGGTTGAGGAGGTTCTGGTATGAAAATACATAAGCATGTGTTTAAACGAGCGCGGAAACAACCTCGACCATGGAAGCTAGATCCTGCTGGCTCCATTGGGGTACAGTGGAACTCCCCAGAAGTACCTTTGCGCATAGTGTGGCTTATCGCTTTTCCCTCAAGCTCGTCCTAAGACGCTTGTTCCATCCTGGAAATCCTCAAACCCTGTTTTCTGATGGGTGGCGCTAGTCGTTTCCAAATGGTGATAATGGCGGATTCATAACGAAAATTAAAAAAAAAAGAATTGGGTTGTGTGTATGTTTATACAGCCTAGAACTTGGTCTGCCAGCAATTTAGCCAGTGCAGTACAACCGCTAGCCTGGGGTCTCTAACGTGCACCACGCAGTAGTGATACACGACCGCACGCCGGTATACGATGCTCATCCAGATCGAAACGGGCAGGGGTGGGGATAGACTACTTCCATAAAGCCCTGCATGCAACACGGCGCGCGTTGCACTCTGGGAACTAGTTGGCCAGGGAGGAGAGTGCCACGGTTTCGGTTTCGATCGACACGTCAAAGCGTGGACTTTTAACGGCCGTTATCTCATGTTTTCTGGTCCCGAGAGCGTCATTTGTGGTCTCTAAACTATCCTAAATGGCCGGACCTCAAAGCTTCAGCACAAGCCCGAGACGTATAGCTTGTCTTAACACATGCTTGTTGTATTGTTGTAGTTGAGCCTTTCGAGGTATGTGGACTAGCCAGTGCTGGGAATCTCAACGCTGCGAAGCTCGGGGATCTTGCTTGTGTACGAATCAACAAGCTGTAGCAACCAATAAGTATGCATACACCGAGCTCGCGCCTTTACATTAGTGTTGTTGATCAGGAAGTGTGTTTGTTCTGTGCGTCCATAGACGAAATATTACTTTTTGCAATTACTGTTTTTCTTAATACGCCTGAGTACGCGGGGTAGAACTCGGAGGCGCCATTGAAAAGCTCAATTTTAACACACTTCTTATCTCTTATCTGTACTGACCCGCAGCACTGCACGAAGCGAAGTCCCCACCCGCTTGCATTCCACTAATAATCAACATCGCGTATACACATACAAAACGTTTTAAGAAAGCAGAAGTCGAGCGCTTGTGTGAAGAATGTCGCACCGTTCGCCGAAAGTGCGCCGGACCGGCATGAACCCCTATGCGGTGCGCCAAACGAACAAAATTATTCAAAGCGCATTTGACGGCCGGTCGCTAATGACCATAATATTTGTTATGTGTTTGCTTTCTTCCTGCCTGAGTATTGCCCAGATAATTTCAGACACACCGTTTAGGCACAAATCTTGGGCGTCAGTAAAAGCTCGTCCAAAAAGGCTTAGCGAGGAGTAGGGGACGCTTGTTAGGGCCTCCGTCGCAGCTAGCCGATCTTAGCGTTTGCGAAAACTTAATCTTCTATCAGCATAAAATTTGAGTGGGAGATATATGATGACACGAGGAAGACATCATAGTAACTTTTCTGCAGTAGTGAGGTCGAATTTATTGCGTTTCCGTAAAAGTTCATGCGTCAACGCTGGGCTCAACTTTGATGCTCCTGTAAGGATGCGGCTTGCTTTTCGCCCGATGAAGTAACAAGAAGCGGACGATTGGCAAATAAAATACGTGTAAGGCTCAAGGTGACCAAATTTCAGTTGTAGTTCACTGGTACTAGACGGGATTATTGAAATTGAACTCAAAGATGCACTCGTGGGGTGAGGTGACTCTTACTACGCTTGCATACGCACTCATGATATCCGGTGTTTCGGGGACCAAGGAAAGTGCCCCGGTCTTCGTTTTGTATCGCTCGAGAATGAGTGTATTGTGCGTTCGTAAAAAGTCAGATAATCGAAAACGCAAGCAGCGCGTTCAGTCGCGGCGTGATAGAATGAGATGAAGCTGCTCAGTCAAAACCGAAACTAAGTGGCCAACTAGTTCCCAGAGTGCACTGCGTGGTATTTCGCCGCATTGGGGCGCGTCGGTTTTGGAAGAAGTCCATTGAGCCCAGGATCCCTGGGTTCTGCAGCATGAGCTTTCGACGTGCTCCGAGCTGGTGTGCGCTAGACCACTCGGCCACCGATCCCCCGTTACGAAAACTAGGACACCATAATTGAGCGTTCTGGCAAGTTTTAGCGAATGTACTGCAAGAAAAAAGGAACTATCGGCGGCATGCACACTTCGCTAACAGATGCTCTCCTCGCACCGCTAAGGATAGAGAGTCCACCATTTTCAAAGTCTCGCCGGCATTTCGTCGACAACCTTTCTTGGCAATGCAAACAAATACAACGGGTACGGGCACGTGTGCCCTCTCCTCTTCAGCGCTGATTAAACCTGTGCATGCGCTTTTCTTCTCCCCTCAGAAATGCCCGTCCTTCAGTCTTTGTTTCCTCTTATTCCGTTTACTTTACTTCGTTATTACCATAGCAGGGTACAGGGGCGGATTTAGAGGGGGGTCCGGATGTCCTGACCCCTCTTTTGATTTCTACATGTGTAAAATTTAGGGCGTGAAACAAAGGAGAGGGGGGGGGTTCCTAAACATATGGTACGCTGACCAATTTCCTGACCCCCCCCCCCCCCCTCAGGAAATTCCTGCATCCGCCCCTGGCAGGGTACGTCATTGTCATTTTAGACTCTATTGTGTTTCTCTCCCCAGCATTAGCCTCTCTGGAGGCTCCTCAATGCCCATTTCAGTGGCTCGGTATCTCGGTAAAACAAGAGAAGGTCAGCAATGGCGGCTGGAATCTGGCACGTGTGTAAAGCGTCTATAGACCTTTTCACCCTCCGTCGCATGGGCGCTGCCACCTTGGAATCACGTAAGGCTGCCACCATAAGGTGGCTTTAAATCGTCACTCCTCTCTCCCCTTCTCGCCCTGGCGAAGGCGTAGTATTTTTTGCCTTGCTTTGTGAAGTGTCGTGTGACACTTATTCATTCCATCGTTACGTCCACAACTTCTTCACTTGATTTTATAGCACGTTTTGACTATTTGCACCATGGGCGTCCCGGATACGTGCGAGGGAAGGAATCAGCGTTAGCACTGGCGCACATTGAGTATGTAGGTGACTCTAAGAGACACTGGGGTTGAGAGGCCAATTATTTACGACAGCGCAAATTTCCTTAAGTGATAGTGGCACAATAAGAAGTGCGAAGTATATTTATGATCACGCATTTATGGTCTTGTAGTGCCCCTCAAAAGAAAAAAAATTTTTTAACAACCTAATTAAAACACGCGCGTGAAAAACAAAAATACGCGAAAAAAATTTTTTAGAGTAATATTGACAGCGCGAGACGCGATTTAGTCGGTAGTCACCTCCTTTCCAATTGTTTTCTCTCTCAGCACTTCGGGCGCGTGGAGGAGAGGTGGATCGGCCTCGCCTTCACTTTGAAGGGGAAAGACCGAATGACCATCTCGTTGAGCGAATGACCATTCCGTGACGTCATGGACTTTGCGCGCAGAATTTATAATATATCTCTCGACGGCAATATTGCCCTAAAATTATTTTTTTCCGCGTAAAATATTTTTTGACACGCGTGTCAACCAGGTTGTCTAAGAAAGAAACAGTGTTTTTTCTTTGCAACGTAGTAACTCAATGGTACTTTTCTTTTCTCGAATTTCGCTTTATTTTGAAAGTTATAGGCAAATTAAAATTACAAAAAAAACCTCCTTTATGACGTCCTTGGTCGCTTGAGTGGCCGTGAACTCTAATTCGGCATGACACTTCATTGGCCACAAATGACAGCAAACACGGGGTAAAGATCAGTTCAGAACGGGAGCCACTTCGCGCTGCCATACCGCCAAACCGCAAGCCAAACCTGTTCGCCGAAGGCTCTGCCGAAGGCCTCGGAACGCTCGGAACCGATCGGATCCCCGAGCCCGTATACGACCGCAGCGCCGCCGCGTACATCCGGGGCCTTTCAACCCTCGCCGCTCGTCGGTGCCTGATCCCACTACCCCTTTCTAGTATGCGCCGCCTTTTCCACCGCTTGGTGGCGGGTATGTCGACGGGTCATTTCTTGTTTCCATACTTTATAAACTTCATTTGTTTCTTTTCTGATCTAAAATACTGAACAAAAATACTTTCATAAATATTTGAAACGGTTGGCGCCACTTATATTTTGTATTTCGACTAAAAAGAAGCTTTTAGCGGCTCTGACCAGAGGTAAGCCCAGGACCAAAGACGTCACATATCGTGCGCTTCCGGGACCGCGGGTCACCCCCGTAGGTGGAGGAGGTTTCCGCGTCGTCCGGTTAAAATATGACGCACTGATATTTAGTTCCTCTCTCCATGCCCGCTGGCTTGCCCGAACTCCAAGAGATGTGGAAACCGCAAAAGAGGTATACTATAGACGCTTAAATATGATTGCAGGGCCCCGGGTTATGACACGCCAAAAATAAAATATGAGATAACAATACTGCTAGGACCCATTGCATGTTCCTGTAATAATGCTAAATTTGTTTTGAAAATGGTGCGATAGTTTGTTGGGTAAGTCGATTCATATGCGGGTCCCTCGGAGGGCTGGGCGAATCCGGGCGGAGCGAGAGGCTGGCTACGTAGCCAGCCTCCCGCGCGGTGTCTTCTTGCACGCACTCACAGACTTGGCTCTGTTGGCGTCTCGAGCTTCAGCTTCCTCGCTTACCTTCCGCGTTTCGAGCATGCGGTCCGTGACGATTATGTCTACGGCATCGCTCGCCTTGTCAAACTGTTCGACACTGATTGCAGCAGCGATGGGAGTGTTTGCTATCAAGAGCACCGGGCGGTGCAACGATTTTATTATTAAAAAAATTTGCATCTCGTCATTTTTACGTTGTTTATCGTGTCCCTGAGGATAGAGAAAACACCTCCTTCATTAAAAATGTCGCGATTCCGCTGCATCATCGCAAAGCAAAAGTCGAGCTTTCTGTCCCACCTGCAGCCCCAAGTGGCAGCCGAAGGAACTACGGCGAGAAGATTACGTGACCTCGCTCGGCTCTAAGCTGCAGCATAGCGCCCGCTAATGTCAGCAGAGAGAGGGAGAGGAAGCGTCCTCCGAGATAGCACACGGGAAGCTACACGGCACTCCGAATGACGGCACTGGGAGTGTGACCCTGAAGACTGGGAGTGAGTTGAGGGGTGCCCGAAATGCCAATATTAATCTTTTTTTACGCAGCAACTAGGACACGCAGGCAATATCGGTTTTCTGTTCTTTACTTCAGAAGTGTCAGAGGGCGACTTCCACAAATCTTTGACCGAAGTCCGGAAATCGTTACACCCCCTTTCAGCTTCCTCGCTTACCTTCCGCGTTTCGAGCATGCGGTCCGTGACGATTATGTCTACGGCATCGCTCGCCTTGTCAAACTGTTCGACACTGATTGCAGCAGCGATGGGAGTGTTTGCTATCAAGAGATGTTTGAAGCTGTTCACTTTCACTGCGACCCGCAGGCGACCAGCTCCAGCGACGGCGTGTACGGACGAACTCGCCGTGGTCACTGTCGTCCGGCAATATCTCGCAGGCGCATGCACGGCGGAAGGTCAACGGGCCGGGGGCGAGAGTGAAAACAGGGTTCGGGTTACCGAGTTGCGTGAGCGGTTTTGATCGTACCGGGGCGACGAGAGCTTGGGCGATCACGGGGGCGCCTAGAATGAGAGAGCATTCATGATCACGTGGTTTATGAACACCATGGTGGTCGCCAGATGAAAATGATGAAAATTCGTAAATTGATTATTACAATTACCAGAGCTCTAAAGATCGCGTAACTTGGTATATATACTAAGTAGCCTATGGGCATTCAATTTCAAGAATAATCTACCCGTTTCATTTTCGTGTCAACCCCTTTAATTTAGTACAAAACGAGCGTGTTGGTAACAGAAATTAAGCATGTGGAAGATACACAGAAAGGGGGATGGAAGTCTTCGTTGTCCGTCCCCCTTTTTTCCGTCCCCCTTTCTGTGCATCTTCCACATGCTTAATTACCCTTTAATTTCTTTAAAGAAACCGATGGAGACAATACCGCTTCTTTTTGCATTCCATGCGTCATTACAGGGGGTTTCCCAGTAGGCAATTTTCACAAATGGTGTCCTCGAAAACCGAACAGAGAGCACTAAACTTGCGAGTTCATCGTGCAATTGAACAGATTGTTAGTCAGGCCGCCGCCGCCGACCTGCTTTTTCACTGCCTTCATGCATTAGTTTCTTCATTCGTTTATTTTTATAGAATAGTAACAGCGGTTACGTCCATTACGGCTGTAGACATCGCTAACCTTCCCCCGACATCATTTAAGTCGTTTCGACGCCGAATCCGACCGCACGAGCAACATGATCAGATGAAGGGGTTCGTTAAAACATCCACAATTTAGGCTCGCAGCTACGTAGTAGTTCTCAAGGTGGGCCATTACCACTGTATCATTGGTTCTGTACCACAATGGATACATTTATATCACAGAACTAAGCAAAAAAGACAACACCTACACCGCCGCGAGCGCGCTGGAAACGAAACCAACCAAATTGAAGTCACCTTATGGCGCCGCGTGTGCTGACACACGCGGCCCCCTGTCCACCGGTCAGGTAACTACAGAGATGAAAAAACCTGTTCCGCAAGGGCGCCGCCTGCTTGAAATATCGTCACTTTTAGTATGGGCGAAAACATTGTTTTGCCGTCGCCACGCCAATAAAATACATTTAGGATAAAAGCATAACCGTTACCCATTTTCTTTTTGCCTCCCCTCTATTTTTTTTTTTACTATTTGCAGGATGAAATGTTATATTATTTTTTTCGTCGCCCAAACCAGATATGCCTATCAGGTGACTGGGGACGAGTAAACGAAAGGTTCTAAAATGAAACAGAAAACAAAAAGCAAGGGTGCAAGACTCAGACATAAGGTCAACACAAACACGAAGTCTCCAACACAGCAGCTGTGTTCGAGACTTCGTATTTGTGCTGTACTTCTTTTGCCTCAGTCTCGCAGTTCTTCGTGATTATATTACAAAATAGAACCTGAAACCCTCGCAATTATAATACAAAATAGAACGTTGAACCCTCGCAATTATATACAAAATAGAGACTCAGACCCTGGCAATTATATTACAAAATAGAATGTCCTTCAAAATTATATTGCAAAATAGAACTGGGTTTTTATTTTAAAAAATAAATAAAAAAACTCCCAAGTCTTGTTAGTCGCAGGTAAGTTTTCTTTCGTAATTATATAAAACAGTAGCTGCTGTGCTCGCACAAAACATGCACCATTCCAATGATATCCACCCTCCTGCCATGTCGGCAGTTTGGTTCTTTTTCACGCCATCTCAATTACCTTTCATAAACGCCCGTCAATGAATGTAATAATTGCATGCACACTGGTCGAGAACAGAAGTAGTACACAAAGAGGGAAATAACACGAGGTCGAGAACAGAAGTAGTACACAAAGAGGGAAATAACACGAAGAGAGTTGTGAGACAATCCAGACATACTCGAAAGAAAACTGTACTAATCGGGCTTCCTTTTTTTTTACGATTTTTTATTTTTTTGAGGGTTAGTCAAGATTGTTTATACTTCGTTTCACCTTATGTGCGAGCGAAGGCAAAGCTGGAAGCGTGAGCACGAAAGGTCCGTGCGTTCAGGCTTTGCTCGAGCGCGCGAGCTGGGGAGAAACGCAAAAAGCGCTGGTCTCGCGCTTCTAGCTTTGGCTTCGCTCGCAGATAAAGTGAAACGAAGTATAGTAAAGGTCGGGATGCGAGGTGCTGGGTTAACCTTGCAGGTCTGGTTGTGCGACACATCTCTATTGTGGGCTTTTTTTCCCCCGTTTTGTTTTTGTAATTAGCGCGTTTTGTTTCCACCTTTGTTAGACAAGACTGTCAGTAGAGGTTGGGGTGCGAAGGGCTGCAGTAGAGTTCCTGTATATAGCTACCTACGGTAGCAGAGTTGCGCATTCAGCCTCAGCGGGTGGCCGTAGCGCCGGCTTTCCTGTACGGCCCTAGATGCTTTGCTCGTCACGTGACTGCAGTCGGCAAATAGCGCCGCCGCGCATGGAAAACAGAAAAGGAGCCGTGAGGAGCAAAGCATCCACCGCCGTGCAGGAAAGCGGTGGCTTTCCTGCACGGCGGTGGATGCTTTGCTCCTCACGTGATCAATCTCGGCGAATAGCAGCGTGGCGGCGCGGGGAAAACAAATGCGTAACTCTGCTCCCCCTTCGGGGGAGCATATCGAGGAACTCTAGGCTGCAGATAGGCTGCAATAACATTGAGGCACTCTAGGCTGCAGGTCAACCTCGCGGCTTTGTATGTACATGTTAAAAAAAAATGTGTCGGGTTCTTTTTTAATGTGTCAGCATTATGTCCCTGGTACATGCGCTGACCTTGGACTGGTTTGGAGCACATGTATATAAGTTCGCAACGTCGTCACGGGATGGCGCCACAGCCCCCTGCCCATGGAAACTGGCTAGGAATTACATTCTGCAAGCCCCGACAGAAACGGCGGCGTGCATATTTCGAGATGCTTGGCAAGTAGGACGCATAACAACGGAGGCCGCATTAGACTGGCTGGTTACAGGGAGCGACGCCGTGACGTAGCAACTAGCAGCCGAAGATCGCAGGCGACGTCCCCCTTGCCAATTTCATCGCCGCGCAGTGGGGGTGGTGGGAGTATCACTGGGGTTCGTGTTAAACCACCCGGCCCACTGTTCTGCGGGTGGCTCATTACAAAAATATTAACCCACCTTGGGCCACCCGTACACGCCGCCTCGCGGCGCCCCGCCGGCGTCCCAAGTACGCCCTAGCCCTGTTGACCCCACTGCACTCGGTTGCTACGTGTTACGTCACGCCGTCGCTCTCTAGAACCAGCCAATCCTGTGCGAGCCCCGTCCTCCATGCACACGCAAAGTGGGACACGATTGGCCCTCCCACCCCCTCATGTACTCTTACAACGCCCACGCCCACGCCCACACCCACCCACCCACCCACCCACCCACCCACACACACACACACACACACACACACACACACACACACACACACACACACACACACACACACACACACACACACACACACACACACACACGCGCGCGCGCGCGCACGCACGCACGCACGCACGCACACACGGACAGACAGACAGACAGACAGACAGACAGACAGACAGATCTGCTTGCACCAGGGAGAAGAGTTTCGGGAATGTTCACCCCGCGGAAAAGTGCTGAGAGGCTGCATTCACTAGCTGCGCGAAGTACAAACACATTTCTTCGAGAATCAGCGTGGCGGCCGCAGCGATTTCTGCCCATTCTTTTTAAATATTTATGTTTTATTAATTGTGACCTCTTGAGGAACAATCAAAGCCATCCAGAAGTTTTTGTCCAATCTAAGGCTGGTTTTGAAAACAGAATGTCCTGCGGTTTGGTGGAGTTGTGGATATGTGTACATAATTGGAGGGCGATTAAATAAAACCATTAGCTGAGTAAAGATGTTGTCTGTCCCGGTTTCTTTTTCTACCGCTTCCAAATTTTGTTCCTCTTTCTGCCCCAGTCTCGGATTAAATTCATCATGGTAAATTTCCACCAGCTCGCCAGAGCACTGACTGAATTTTCTGAAATGAACACCACCATTCGATAAAACCTTGTTCCACCGAAAGTCGTAGGCCGAGCCCCAGCCCGGCAAACCTACTTTCGTCCTTTATGTTTTATTAAGTATCCAAGTACGACTATTTGCTGGGACAGGCGAAGCAGCACGAAATTGTCGAAGGTAGGTGCAACAGACGCGCCCGAAAGTGGACCACGTCGGCACTCCCGTCTCGAAACGAAACTGCGCACTCGGCTACTTCAAGAACGAATTCAGTTTCCGCTTCTAGTAATGAACTAGATATACCTACATAGGCGAATGCGCTGACTGATTGCTGCCCAGATGGCCGCTGCGGCGACAATGTACCCGAAGAACAAAGCCATTAGCATTTGATCAGCAGTGACAAGAAATGTAAAGTTGGATTAAAATAAAGGAGCATACTTTTATGCCATTTTATTTCGCAAAGCTTCGAACAGAACAGTTATTTCGCATTAAAGTAAGGAGTGTACCAAGATGGCGACATCCTCATTAACTTTAGAAATCTTTAGTAATGGTGTTGTCCAGTAGAATTGTAAAGCCGATAGTTGTTTAGAACCAGAATAAATATATTTCATAATATTTTCTGAAAGATTCGAAATAAATAAATAATCAAATTCTTAAAACCAATTTGTAATCTAGTACTGGTCCGAAAAGATAATGAAGTACAGTGCTAGGAGCTTTTGTGAATACAGCGTGAGACTGAAGGGGCGCTAATGAATAAACCAGTATATGTTAACTTCGTTCATATAAACAACAAATTTTTACACAAATTAATAAAGCACAGAGGTAATACAAAAAAAAAAAGTTGAGATAACCGCGTTTACTTTATTATAACACTTTCAGCGCGTTAGAAAATAGTCTAAAGCGTTCCGACTTGATGGCAGCAAAATATTACAGAAGTGGTTTATCCCTGAACGACGAACTGCCCGTAGCGCCCCGTTACGAGTATGAACTGTACTGATATCTCCTAGGGAGATTAACCTAAATTTGAGGACGTTTGGGTCGTGCCGCGACTTTGGCGTGCTTATAGGGGAGTTATAGGAAGCTTTGGGTACTTCACGGCAGTGTGCTAGGTACAAAACTTACGAGACTACGAAGGAACCTAACATGGGAGCCATTCTGAAAAAGCCAGAAGTACGTTTCACTGTCGCTGTTTTTATGGAAAGATTTAAAAACTGAAAGGACGATAGAAACGAACTGATGCTGATGTAACCGCTAGAGACCACTGTTCAACTGGCGGTAAAAACCAAAATGCAGGAAAGAAAAGTGAGGTGCAATCTCGAACAATTTAGAAGACCCGTTCGACGAGGCAGTTTCGGACGGCTGTACTGAATTCGCTTTGACCAGGCCCGCAGTGACATCGAGTAAAAAACAAAAAAACTTTTTTTTTATTACTTCTAGGAAAATAATGTGGCCCTGAACAAAGTGTGCTTAGCACCACTGCATCAACTGCCTAGACGAATGTGTCTTTCATATCAGTGGCGAATGCATTCATCCCCACGCGCCCTTTCCGTTGCAACAACCTAGCTCTCAACTAAAAAAAAAGGAGCGGCAAAAACTAAAAACTTTTCTCGAACTAAGACACACATAACAGTCAGTGCTTTAACGTATAAATCCCTACAATACTTTACACTACTACTTTAATATAAATACAAACCATATTGACCGTACATTGTTCTTAGGATGGGGGAGATGGTCAATTGTTTTATAAACTCGTACAATTTATAATATATATATGGCAGCCCATTTGTGAGATGCAATGTTTTATATTACAGCGGAAAGTAAAACGACGCGCAAATCATTTGGAAGAGATAGGAGTCATCACGCGCAGTGATGTCGCCGCAATTCTGATACTTCTCCAGAGAGTCACTGGCTCACCAAGGCCAATATATTTCGTGGACGTCTTGCTGAATCCATCACTATTGAAGACAATGAGATAGCTCGTGCTTGAGCGCAGGATTCAGTAATTGCGTTGTGAAGATGAACAATGTAGCCACTCCCTAAAGGTTCCCTAGCTCAATGAACATGCCATCCTTCTGCAGCACCGTGAATAATGTGGACTTGCGACACGCGCCAAGTTTCTACAGCGCGGAGAGAACACCAAGAGTACCGGACTTTAAATTCTAATTTCCCGAGCGTTTTATCTTCTCAGGGGTTCTTGCTACCCAACAAATGTGAACCGATCTGTAGATTTTTCTCGAGATAGGGAAACTGAAAACATAAACACAAAGAGCGCTGTTATCCTGGCCAGTGCCCTACACACTACTACTGTCAATCCACGATGACTTTGCACTACAGGCGCTGTGAAACCTGCCGCAGCGATCGCAAAAACTAACAAGTAAAAAGGCCACTTCCTGAGCGTCATTTGAGGGAAGAATTTTCGCCATGAGCTGATTAGGGACATTCGGGTATGATATGGGGACATTCGTGGTCGGACGAGGAAGGCTCAGTTGGCGGTTCCGCAAGCCTCCATATTAGAAGTGCTGTCGTCGTGACCGGTTGGTGTTTCCATCAGTTCCGCATGAGAATCTCCTGACATGTCATCGGTTGCTGAAGGAACATTTTCGTACGGCCTTATTCAACGTGGCGTGCCATGTTCAACCTTTGGAGGAGCTTTTACCTCGCCGCTGCAGCGTTTCGGACCAGAGGTGAGGCGAGGAAAAAAAACAAGATGGCGGTTCTGCGAATGGGTCTGCGTCGTCGGTGCTGTGGTACCGGGAAGCCAGCTAGGCATGGTCGTTTGTCCATGGGTTAAGGCGCAAACGAACCCAAGCTCACTCATCGAACTGCTCCTACTTGATTTCCGGTAGAAATTGCTTTTTTTTTTTTACGTAACATCAACAGCCCGACGGAGGTTTCGTTTCTTTTTTTGTTTTTCTCCTGCTGAACTCTGCAGATGGTTGGGATGTAAAATCTCGAACCATAGAAAGACCCAACGTTGAGAAGTTGAAAATTTGGCCTTTCTTCAATGCACTTTTGACTCGTGCCACGAAGCTTCGCGGAAGTTTCATGACTCCTGACGTCAACTGGAGGGCTTGAACATCGACCCGCGCAACGAAAGGCCGCCAGCAAAAAAATTCAAGCGCGGTAAGTGCAAAATCATGACGAGTCCGACGTGTCATAGACATTGGTCAGGATTATCTTTAAGGTTAGCCAATTTTTATTGCTTGCATTTAATTTTCTTATAATATATGTAGACTTGACGGCCTCGCCGCTACTTGCAGTGTTTATTACTGAGTTAGCTCCGCACGTGGGGCTGCGGTGGGCGCACAAAATCGCAAGCCGATTCTTTTTTTTTTCCTCCCCTTTTTTAGGAGGTGGGAGTAGGGTGTGAAAAATCTTGGAGGGCACTCTCCCACAGCCTCAAACTCCTCTAGATCACAATCATGTATTCAGCGCCAAGTGCGCTGAAGGAATATAAAAAAAAAAAGAAAGAGGGTTCGTGATGCCCCCCCCCCCTCCTCCTCCTCTCCTCCCAATCCTAACTGCCAACGGAAACGTGGTCATGTAGCAACGGCAACCTCATCCATTCAGCAGGCCTTTCGCTTGGTGCGCTTATCTTATCTGCAATTCCTGCACCTATTGCAGCCCTTCTACAAAACTTAAAAACAACGCGAGTGACCTAAAAAAAAAAAGAAATAATCCTAAAGAAAAAAAAAGGTGTGTAGCTTGTCAAATGTTGCCCCTAAGCGAAACGTGAAACGCCAAACCGTGGACTGTTTTATTACTATTATTATTATTATTGACTGTGATGCAATCCTCATGTTCACCTGTGCAGTTTTTTTGTTTGTTTTGTTTTAATAAATAGTGCTTTTGTTTTATGTCGTTCAGTCGGAGATGCTATAATCCAATAAAAGACGTTGGTTAGGTGGCACCATGGCGGCAATTTCAACTGTAACAGTTAACCACAACTTCACTTCTTGATTTTGTTGGTGCCCTGCCGTTTTTGAGACAACCATAATATATGGAGTAGATGCGGCTGGCAATATTTCTGTCTTTCTGCAGCTTGCTATGCCCATGACATTACATTTTTTTTAAAGGTCCCTACAGTAACTTGTTTTAGCAGTGTACTTTGTTAATTAAAATTTGTTGGCACGGTAAGGCATGCAAGCAAACAATGTTCCCTGTGCAGATGGATCCTCAATACGACTTGCAGGAAGCATATCGTACAATACAAGGGAGCAAAATCATCACTTGAAAGCAGTGCAGCATTTGCAGAAGTGTAAATGAAAGCGTTGCCTTTCCTCAGTCCACCCGTCTACTGCACCTGGTTGTGCTCCAGATGTGTCGTGTGCATCGCAGTGTTGTGGGCTGTGCAGGAAGTGCTGTGGGATAATGTCATTGTGTTCCCAACTGTGATTTTTTTCCTTTTTCAAGGAGGCCTTTTAAAGTGAGGTGCAGTTATAGTAAGAATGGCAGTGAAATTGGCCATTTTGGTGGCTAGCTGAGGACATGAGTTTGTTGCAACTCATCCTCGTGGTGTGGTTGCAGTGCAGTGCAGTTTGGTGTGCCTTTCTACTGAAGAGAGTCTTCAGTGCTTTCTCTAGTGGTATGTATTCCACCAGCACCCTTTCAAGCATCTGATGTGCCTGTTGTGCTATGTGATGCGACGCTCATAAGGTTTCACAGTGTGGTGCATCAGTGGCTTCAAAGCTTGCCTCCCAGGGTTCCACCAAAGTCTACAGCTCTCCTTCCCAGATCTGAGCTGTATTGCTTCCAGGGTATTTCTTCAATCTGTGAGTGAGAGTGCCTCCCCAAGCAAGATGTGCCATATCTGGGCACCACTGGTCCACACCTGCAGCAAGCCTCTATGAATGTGTGTGTGTGTGTGTGTGTGTGTGTGTGTGCGCACGCGCATATATGTGCATATATAAATAACCTCGTTTCTTAGTGGTCTGCATCATTGAGCATCATCATTACACGAAGTGCTGCCATCAGCCAGAAGAAAAAAGTGCATATTGGCCTAAAGGCTTGTTTACACAGTTGCTTTCAAGTGCGACCGCAACCACTTGCACCTCGTTCAGACAGCTTGTGCCGAGCTGTTGCTATGGCGACACGTATGACGAGCTAATGGCGAGGTGGTGTGCTACACGACGCAACGCAGCGCAACGTGGTTGATGCAAATGTGTGAACCAGCCTTAATAGTGTCCGCCTACACAGGCAACTTGTGAGTGAAGCCCATGGATGTGTGCGTGCATGTTGTGCCATCCTGGAATACCCTAAGAGAATACAAGAAGTGAATTGTGCCGGTGCAATGTGGGGCTGTGTGGTGGAGGGGGTGTGTAAAGCCATTCAAAATTTCCATGCATGGCAAGTGACGCGTGTGAAGTGTGTGCCGTGTCCAGTATTTCCACCTCGAAGCAGCACAGCAGATAAGGGTGCAAGGTTGGTTCTTCAGATGCTGCATCTATAATCAAGGTCATCAGCACCTTCCAGCTGTTCATAGACTCTCGTGTGTGGTCGTGGTTTGGATTCATCTATGATCCTTTCGTGAAGTGGCTGTGCAGATAGTGCCCTGATGTGCGAGTTCAGTGCCTGTGCCGTGTGTGTGCGCACATGTGTGTGAAGCCCATGGTGAAGTTCAAAGTGAAAGCCTCGTCAGTTGTGCAGCCTCAAGTGCGTCCAGTGTCAATCTCAGCCAGGCTTGCTCATCGGAGTGAAGTGCTAGCTGGCGGTTCAGTCTGCAGCATGGAAATGAAGAAACGTCACCATCCAAGAAACGAGCAAGCCTGCGGCATGGGGCCTCCAGGGAGCCGAGAAAGGATCACAACGCCTCTCCTGTCTGCAGTCGTCGAGATCCAGTCGAAAATATTACAAGATACATTCTTTCCTTTCTGCTCTGAATTCTCTCGCAAAGTTTCTTTTGATTAAGTTCTGTGGATGCTTGGTCACTAAATGGGACATTTTTCAACAGGTGGAACGTCAAGATAAGGGCGGTGCATCAAGCTTTTTCATCAAGCAGTGATTGTTTCATCACAAGTAACAGTAAGTTTGCAAGCAGGGCAAGTGTTTTGAAACCCACTTCGCAGTGAATGCGGACATTTTGGCTACACAGAGTGGAAGTCATTCATGCAGGGTATGGCTGCTGCCACATGCGAGCTTCCCTGGTTGGTACCTGCAAGACCCCCAACAGGTATGGTGCCATCTGTATTTTATTGTCCTCCAGAAATTTATGCAACTCTTAACTGGATCTTTAGTATGCATGATGATGTCGAGAGATGTAGAATCTTTCAGGTGCATCGGTGGAAAAATGGAGGCTGCACCTTATCAAAGTTTGCCAGCTAGATATGCAGCATCACACGTGCAAGAAGCTGGACTGAATGGCTATCAAGCAAGGAAAGAGTGGTCATCAGTTATTGAATTGCAGTGCCATGGCTGAGACCTTCCAGAGTTGAAAACATCAGTAACTAAGGAGAATGAAGTCATCCAACTGAACAGAACCTCTGAACAGGAATGCTATGCCAGATAACAAGCTTAACTCTGAAAGCAGCAAATGCAAGCAGCAGGACTGATACTTCCAGACATCCAAGCAAGCAGGTATTTGTTGAGCATAAAATATTGAAGTAAAAAGATGGCAAGCTAAGATTCGGGACCTGTTACTGAGTTCAAGTGTGTCTGGACGGCAATGCAGTTTTCAAAGGACTAAGAAGCAACTTGCACAATGACACTTCAAGGACTTGATGCTGGCTCTTATCCAGAGTCAGCATCAAGTGGATAAGAAATGCTGGCTCTTATCCAGAGGGAGTAAACCCCATTTAAAGCGAAGGTGCCACTGAACTGCAATTCTCCCAGCAAAATGTGATTGTGCCATGCAACAAAGCACCACGTCATGTGTTCTGCAGTGAAGTGATGTGCTGTGGTTCATTGTGCAGTGATGTGTTGTGCAGCAAAGTGTTGTGCAGTGAAGTGCTCTCCCCGAGGTGTTGTGCCGTGCATTAATGTGTCGCACAGTGAAGTGCTGTGTGGGGCGATAAGTGAAATGCCTTCAGTGCAGTGCTGTGGAGGGAGATGAGTGCCTTGCAGTGAAGTGCTGTGGAGGGAGATAAGTGAAGTGCCTTGTAGTGAAGTGCTGTGAAGTTATCTGCCATACAGGCAAGTGGCACAAAGGGAAGCATCACAGAGCAAAGTGTGGTGTAGTGATCTCGAATGGAGTGGTTTGTGATGAGGTCTGATGTGCTGCCTAATATGTGAGAGTCGGTGTCATTGATCTGTGCTGTGTTGTGCAAATGGTGCTCCAATTGGTGTGCAATGGTCGTCACTAGTGGAGAAGTGGGTGTGAGTGTGCAGGGGGTGTCCGCAAAAGTGGACCCTGTGCTTCGAAGTGGATGGGCAAGATGTTGGCTCTGCAGTCTGTGCTGTGCTTGGTTCCCGTGATCTGTGTGTGCTTGAGTGGCGACACAGAAGAAAGCTCAAGAGCCACCTGCTTCCAAGTTTGCAAAAGTGTAGGACATTCCTCTTGTGAGCGTCTTCAATGTGCGGTGAAAAATGTGCAACACGACAAGGAGAGAAAGTCCTCTGGTAAAATGCCGTGATACGACGATGGTGCATCAAGGACGGTGGTAGAAAAGTTGTTTTTTTATGCCGAGCACCCCCAAATTTAATTTTACTCATTTCATTCTGCAGGCCAAGGCTCGCAGGGCGGTCGAAGAAACAAGGGTTCCTGCCTGGCAAGCCTTTCCCAAGACCAGCGGTCACAGCACACCGCTGGATAGCTGTCCGTATCTGTCCACTGCCATGAGAGGCAACAGACTACGGCACGAGAAGCCATCGCAGCATTGCTTGAGTGTGCACACAAACATAAACTTCTGAAATAATGTGCAGAAATTGGGAGTATCTAAGGGAAGAGAGCAGGCTGTCCATGTGTTGCATGAAGTGCACAAGATAGGAGTCGATCTGTGTCTGTTGCTGCAGTGGTTCTATGAATTAGTGTATTTTTGGTGCAGGTTTGTTTTTACTGGTGCATCCAATTGCACCCTTTGGAGCCAACTTGGGAAGGAAGCAGGTTGTTGCAGTAATTTAAAGATAGGAGACAAGGGATAAAAAAGCTGGAATACCTGGCAAAGGTAGAAATATGTGCAACTTTGTTTCTGCAAACAATAGCTTGCATGCAAGTTTAGCATAGAGGTTTCTTTCTTGTAACTTAATGGGATGGTCAATGGGACATAACCTTTCGATTCCAATATATGTTAAAGTAAACCAAACTAAGCTTTGCTGAGGTGCCAGTGGAAGTTCACATGCAAATGACTAATATTTCTCTAGTGAAATATGGTTTACAGTAATCACATATGTTAAGAGTTGTCTCCATCGATTTCCTGATATATCCTGTAAACGCATTTATTTTTAGGGTACTTTCAGTAACTGATTTAGTTCCATAATATAGTCTTCAACAAAGAACTTCTCCAGTTAAAGGAGAAGAGGCTTTCAATAGTTACACTGAGGAGGCTTTCAATAATTACACTGAATTATATATTTTTTACAGGCTCTGAAGCTTCTGGACCAAGACGACCATGATGAAGAACAGTATAACAGCGATGTAATGCTAGATTATTTTCATTGAAATCTGTTGGATCGGCACCCCTGCTGTAATAGAAGGCTGTAACAAAGTCTGACAGCATTTTTTTGGGGGTGACAGTAATTGTAAAAATGGGTCAGTTTTGCATTGAGGTTTTTACAGTAATTTATGAATGTTGATGCCAAGAATCTGGTTGTTTTACACTGTAGCCTGCTAAAGAGGTTGTTTGTGCAACATTTTTATTATAATGAAGGTAATTGATAAAAATCTCCACATTCACAGCATGAAAAAAGTGCTCTTAAAAAATAGCCACCAATCCATTTCCCATTTCAGTATGCACGCTTTAGCTAGCTTTAAAAATTACAGTACCGTCATACCTCTGCACCAAATCATGAAATTGTGGCATCTAAATATGGTTGCTATGTACCTCCGTTTTCCCTCGTTGCAGGAAAATGCCCGTGTCGCCGAGCTGCACTCGAAAATGGCCTTAATATCTGAAAGAAGGACAAAGAAAACATCCAAGACTGAAGAATCGCACATAGAAAAATTAAACTTCCTTGGCAAAATATAGGTTTCATCCATAGAATAGGACTGGCTGTGTAAAGGAACACTTATTTGTACGCACAAAAATAATGGGCACAACCTTCCAGGCAGGACCACCACCCCACCGAGTAATTGCAAACAATTGCCAAGATTATTGCACTGCTACAGTGGAATTGTTGCATAGCCACTGTTTTTAATTTTGCACTAAACTGGCCAGTGCAGAAGTGCATTCAAGAGGCGAGTGAAAAACTGCTGAAGATCCATGCCGTGCAACAAGTGTTTTCATGACGACTTTTGTTCGACGAATCCAAGGAAGGCCATCCAGTCAAGGTGGTTGAGGAAGTGCACGTCCTTGGCTACTTGAAGGTAAGTGAAACTTCAAAGTACCTGAACCACCACTTCCAAGGTGGGTGTTTAACGAAATGGTCCCAAATGCAAACTCGGACAAAACAATCTCTGGGTTTGGATGGAACAGCGCGGATATACGGTCACACTCACAGGCACACAAGAAGGAAACAGGCTCGCAGCGCTGACTAACAACTTAGTCATATTTCTTCTTCCTTAAATTGTCAACTTCTCCTTTGTTGTTAATGAGAACATTTAAAATTTTTACACACCAGAAACCAAATAGCCAATAAACATTAATAAATAACTAAAGAAATGTCAACTAAAAAAATGAAATTAAAAAGAAAGTAAAGATAAAAATTCCCCCTCACTATTGGTGCTTCCCCATCAATAGTGATGGGGAATTTTTCGTTTAAATTTTAATATTTTTAGTTTTATTTTTTTATATTTTTTTAATTCATTTTTTCTTACATTGTGCAATATTTTTTTAGTTGTCACTTATTTATTAGTTCTTTATTAATGTTTACTGGCTACTTGGTTTCTGGTGTGTATAAATGTAAAATGTTCTCATTAACGGCGAAGGAGAAGTTAACGATTTGAGGAAGAAATATGACTGAGTTGTTAGTCGGCATCTGCGCTGTTTTTTTGGGTTGTGGGGATATTTATACAGCGTGTAGTTGGTCAGCCATTTAAAGTTGCGACGAGTCACTCGCTGTAGATGAGCAATTTAGCCAGTCCGGTACAACCGCTAGCCTGGGGTCTTTAACGTGCACCACGCAGTAGTGATACACGACCGCACGCCGGTACGATGCTCATCCAGATCGAAACGGGCAGGGGTGGGGCTCGAACCCAGGATCCCAGAGTTCTGCAGCGCGAGCTTTCGCTCCACGCGCGTCGAGCTGGGTGTGCGCTTTAGCCCACTCGGCCACCGATTCCCCTATCTGCGCTGTTTTATCCAAGCATCAATTACCAACTAGCCCAAGCATCCACATTATCAATCTCTGGGTGAATTTTTCGATGCTCTGGATGCTGTTCTACGACACCAATGAGTTGCTGCACGATCAGTGCATATTAATCTAATCAAGCATTTATACATACTTCAGAAAGAACCGGTGATGAGCCCTCTTGCCCTGTCCATTACATTGTCATTACCTTTCTTGGCCAGCTCCGTGGCTTTGAGGTAGCTAAAATCTCGCAATACTTGCGATGCCCGTCTTCTCAAGAAAAGAAAATATGTTTTGTGCACAGTTTACACACAGCGTGAAGTAGCTCTTACAAAATCCAGGTGTAGGAGAAAAAATATAATGCTTCTTTAAAAAGTTTCACAAAACAACAAACATTGTAAATCCACATACGAGTCATATTTCAACGCATTAAGGGCGGAATTAGCAGCATTCTGTGAGGAGCCGAAGATAATTTTACTAGGGCTCTTGGGGCAAAAACAAGTACATATGTGCGATGGAGTAGTGGCATCTTGCAAAACGATGGTTTTATATTTTCTGAAGTTCTAAACAGACCAGTGGCAAAAGACCTCGTGCGAAGAGTGTACTGAATTGTGGGAACGTCCTGTACGATGCTACTTGCTCTCCTAGCATTTACCACATGATGCTGAAGAGAGCGAGAGAGGAAGGGGGAAGCACAGTTGCACACCTGCGCTGCCACCATGGTTGCCTCTGTCATATGATATGGCCGATTCTACACTAAGCTCGTTCGATTTACCTGCACCTCCTGCACCGGTGCAGAAAAGTGCAGGGCGGTTCCTTCTGGTCGTATCTCAATACACATGCCAGAAGCATGCTGCCCTGAACTTTTCTGCACCGGTGCAGGTAAAGTGAACGGGCCTACTGCCACTTCCCAGAATTGTCTGCTACCGCAGATTCTGTACAGCCAATTCCCAGAATGCCTATTAGCACAATGCAGCTGCAAGTAGACATCCAGAATGAAAGACATTCACCATGCACATATATCTGCATACATATTCTGGTTGGCCCAACCACTGTTTTTTTTTTTAATTGAAGAAGTGAACTTTAAAGTGGGTAACATTTGGTAACTCCAGCATTTTGAAAAAAAAAAAAAACTGAAAAAAAATTTGATCTTTTCTGTGTGTTATATTTTGCTGAAGTCCATGCAGCCCATTCACCGATGAAAAGCTGGAAACAAGGCCTCAAAATTCAGTTGAAATCACTTTGTTTGGGTCTGTGCTTGGGACCATTTTGTCCGGGGCTAGGATCCGGTGCACTGTGACCGAGCTGGACTGCGTTGCTGCCTGTGCCTCGATAGATTCCTCTAACAGTGAGAGTGGGCATCTCTTTCAGATTCCTGCTTGGGACTGCAGAAAAGCCTTGTGGCCTGGATATTCTGTGAGTACTTCAATCGTAATCTAGTCAACTTGCATGGTCTATTCGCGAGTCCAGCGAAATCGACGCCGCATAGCAGCAACGCCGAGAAGCTCAGGAGAGGAGGTCGTTTCGCCTCTGGCGTCTGCTATCGCTGCTTGGTTCTCGTAGGCAGCATACAAACAAACATTGTTTCCAGTAATTATTTTCATGCTTCCGCCGTGTAATTCCTACGCACTGACTGGAAGGTTTCTGCCGTCGAAACATCGCTTTGCTCATATGTAACTCCGATTTTACGCTGCAGTGCAAGACATTTATGGAGCACTGCAGCGTATGAAAACGACCTCCTTTCGTCCGCCATTTTGCCTGACCAGCGTGCCCCCTATAGTTCGCTGGAGTCGCGAATAGGCGTGCACGCTGGCATCTGTCAAGACGGTGGACACATGGCTGGTCGACGGGGAAATGCAGTATGCTGCTGCAGCTGTCACCCAAATTTTGCCAGACTGTAGCAATATTGAAGTTGCGAGCCATGTATTTTCATGTGACAGAGGCAAGAGCTTTTATTGATATATAGAAAATCTAGAATTCCCTTAGGATGTCGGCGGCTGCATGGATGTTCCAATCAGAAAATTACTATTGTCAATTTTGAGTTTGGGTTTTCGAACCTGGTTCCATCGATTTGTGTTCCGAGTGGCAGCTGCGCCGTGAATATTTGATCTGCTCCTGCATTCCAATGCCTCGAGGCTTTTTGAGCTGGCCTCTAGGTGCTGCGGATTTAGGAGTATTTGCTGACACTTGGAGAAGATCACTCTGGGACATCTATTGTACGAGCCACTTCTCAGTCATTTTACAGGAACATGGATCGAACATATATCAGTTTTGAGTTCATTCTTGTTTGTAATCAAAGCAATGTATGTAAACCATGGCCTATTTCTGGCTGTTTGAATGATGATTCCTTTCATGTTTTTGATGACCTTACATCTGGTGCCAGTGTATTCAGCAACTTTTGTGGGTAAGCTGCACATGCTAGGAACATCTAGACTGAGCAGGCACAGCCTGTATTTGCATGTAGTGCACCTCGAATTTAGTGGTCCGTTTGGTCACAACAAGCTTTCCTACCTGTTTTTCATCCGGGTGCATTACTCAGCAGGTCTGCACCTGCCAAAATGCAAGTCAATTACAGGCTCCATGTGGAGGCAGTCCTTTCTGTAAACATTCATAGTATACCTGGCAGGCTGTGATCCAAAGACTGCTAAAAGAATCTGCATTTTTTTACCTTGGTAAGTAATGTGAGAATTTAGAAGCTTCTGAAATGAGTAGTGCCCTTGAGGCAAAATTGCCAATCTGTATTTAGGTTCACAGCGAGAGCAATCCCGAATCCCGGCCTGCGCCTGAATCAAACCAACTGTTGGCAGTTGGTGGCACCAATTGTCGGTCCTCCGCAATGCATCTCATGTTCCTTTTTGAAAAAAAAGAAAAAAAATAAGGGTTCTGTGTATGTTTATACAGCCTAGAACTTAGTCTGCCTCAAAAGGCAACTTGTCTCCCAGCTGTAGATGAGCAATTTAGCCAGTGCAGTACAACTGCTAGCCTGGGGTCTTTAATGTGTACCACGCAGTAAAGACATACGACCGCACATCGCCGTACCAATATACATCTTCCATTTTGGGCTATGCAGCTACTCAATGTCCCCTACCTCTTTTCCACATTATGTCAGATGCAGGTCTTTTGCAGTTGAATCCCATGTGTGGTTTGCATGCAACATTCCAGTGTTTGCCATTACTCTTCCATGTAGTTTGCTTCAAAGTGCTACATATGCAGTGCTTAGAAGGGATGTGGCAGATGAAACAACATTTGTGCAAGCCATATCTTTTGAAGAGGAGCCTATCTGAGAATGATCCAAGCACCCTTTCCGCAAAAGCCTGCGGTATGAACTGCAGAAAATAATGGCACTGGTGGGTTATTTATATCTCTGATTAGTCGTTCAGAATGCTAACATTGACATCATAGTTCTACTATGGTAGCAATTCTAGCTCACACATATTCATGGGCTAAAGGAAGTGTGATTATAAGCAATAGACTGGTATTTTTAATATTCTGGACTTACCATTATCATCGGAATTCACTTATTTCAGGCTGGTGAGTGTGGCAGGTATCCTGTAACGGTAAGTCTGCTGCTTCTGGCATGGGAGTCAACACGTGAGTACGGTTGTAAGGATTATGAAACAAATAAAATCGACCTGCTTACATATGAGAAAAAATTTACAAATAAGGCAATGTTTTTTTGTTTTTTAATGTGGATTTAATATAGTCCGTTGCAACCAAGAAGGTAGGGCGAGTGTAGGATGGCCGGGAGGAGAAAGCAAACAGAACGCTGGAAAAGAGAGGGGGAAAACTTCTCTCTTAGCGTTAGGTATGCTTCCTCCTCCCGGCCCGTCTTACCCTCGCCCTACCTTTTTGAGTTGCAACTGACTATAGGGGAAATGTTTTGAAGGGTTGCCATACAAGCATATGGACCAGAATAGCTACAACACTGGCCAATTTTTGGCAGGTAACCAAAAATTAAATTTTTCAAGCAATCAAAGTAACATTGCCAGATATCAATGTTTTCCAGCTTCTGCATGCCAGTCAAATAAAATGTTAACTCTACGAACTCAACTTATCTGCCACACCCTGCCATTGTGTAGTGGCCAATAAACGTCTCATTTCCGTCTGGAGTATGTCTACATATTTTGAAGTCCAGAGATAGGCAGGCCAGTCATATATATAGTGTAGGGCAACGGATTAGTAAGAACTTGGGGGTCGCATCTATGTGGCAACATCCGTGCACAGAAGTCTCGCCGGTCCCGGACAAAATGGTACCAGATCAAATGGTCCCAAATGTGAATCTCTTGGAAGTACTTAAAGCACATTGTACTTAAGGTACTACTTCAACTAGGTTTAGAAAACTTTTAATTGAAGTACATTCTCAAATATACTATTACTTTAGTTTTTTTTTTTCTTGTACTTTTTGAGTAAAGTACAACTCCCGACTTTAAAGTACAAATTTGGTCTCGGTGAAATGAAGCTCTTTCAAGGACAATCCGCTCGTGTCCTTGGCTTTCCCAGTAAGGTCGAGTCTAACCTCAAACAACAAAATGGCGCACCGTCGCGTGAAAACTCGCTAGCCTTTTTGGGATACGGACTCTTCATTGAAAGACAATTCGTAATTGGGCAACTCGTACCAGGGCTATTCGTCACGGAAAGCAATTCGTGATAGGGCGATTTGTTCCTGAGACAGCTCGTCGAAAAACCGGAAATAATGTTTGAAGATCTTGCATACTAGTTATATTAGCGTTCGGTCGCTTTTGTTATTCAGCTTTGTGTAGCGTTCTGTTTATACAGTAGTCTTTTGTTTCTTTTTAGGTTGGCAAACATTTCAGTTAACCTTGGAACCATAGAATATAAAACTTTCAGGAGTTCGACACAGCTACTGCGCAGGCGTGACACAGAGAATGTAGCTCGTCCACGTGCGTGACACAGATAGCATATACGCGATGCAGAAAGAATCTAACTCGTCCACGTGTGTCCACAACACCAACACAGACTGCACAGGCACGACCGAAACGTTTCACATTTGCCTAGCACAAACGGCCCACAATTGCCTAGCACTTTGCCATTCAATTTTTATTATTTCTTTATTAGTGTCCAAAAGAGGTTCCAAGATTTTGTTGGAGAAAATAAAATTAGTAAGTGCCTATTTGAAATTAGTAAAAACCCATTTTCTTGTGCCGAGAAAAAAAAATTAAGGAAGTGGGTTATTGGTAATTGTACTCAGTTGGAAGAACTGAGCTCGGTAAATATCAGAAATGCTACAAATATAAGGAATACGGTAAACGACTTACTTTCCCCGCGGGCTTAATATTTCGCAATATAGGTAAAAGCTGAAGTTTTGGAATAATTCGCGGGTTTTAATTTTCGCGACACGGTGGGACCACAATCCAATGTGTTTACATTTTACCGTATTGTTCGCAGGATAAATTTTTCGCTAATTACAGGTGGTTTGCGAAATTAAGGTCCTCTCGAACATTAAGTCGTTTACAGTATGTTAATAGTTCGACGAATTGTCATAGCGACGAACAGCCCTGCTACCAGTTCTGTGCGACGAACTGTCATGCGGTGAACGGTCCTACAACCATTGTTTTTATACATGCTTTGCACCCGACGTCATCCAGTCGGCTCTCCGGCCACCACCAGAGGCGGGAGGGAAAACTCCCCCTCACAGAGACTCTCATTTGTGTGTCCCAGACATGCCCAGATGTCAATATATACGTCCTTTAGAAGATTATAGATTCACCCATCACTCAAAATTCATGCAAAAGCAGCTTCAATTCCCCATTTCCCATGGTGGTGCGAAATGGATATGACATCAGTGCAAGTGCCTTAAAACTTTATAGTTTTAAATAGTTTGTCAGCGAGAGTAAAACAACTAGCCACTTGACTATTCAATAGTCGTCGCGATTTCAGAAAACAATTGATGCACTTCCTTGGTATGCATTGCCATAGCAATGCATACCTTACTTTGAAAGTACATTGTGTTTATAGTACTTTACTTGGAGTACATCACCTCTCATTTACTTTGAACTTTAGTGCTTTACTTGAAGTACATCACCTTTAATTTACTTTGTACTTAAAGTACTTTTCAGAAGTATATTTACCCCACACTGGCACACCTGTGGCGAACCCAGACAAAATAGTCCCAAGGGGATTTTGGACATGGTTTCAGCTCGGTGGGTCTTGGTGGTCGATGGCTACACTTTCTAGACTCCCATGACAGCGCCTCCTCTTTGCCCATGATAACTGGATCTGAGCACTGGAAGGCTCTGCACTGGGGCTTTTGCGACGTTATTTGTTGCCACTTCGGGACCCCTTTAAATGACGTGCACTGTAGTAAGGGAGCGAAACGATGTCGCGCAGCTAGTTATGACTGCGTCGGGATGTGCTGGCACCCACGCGAACCCGTACACCGGCACTGCCGTGCACCAGCACGCTTCACTACTAGAACGTAGCACAGCGCTTTCAGTTTATAAAACTAGATGAAGTTCACATTGTGGCGGATTGACATTTCTAACTGGCCTGTAGAATGATGTAAGCAATAAAACTTTATATTATATTTATTAAAGGGGAAGAAGAAAAAAAAAAAAGTATATTTCTCGCGAACATAAAGGGCACTCCTCTCATGAAAGTCTGGTAACACTGTACAGACGTCGGCAGGGGCAGTCGCAGAAGTCTGGCAATGTAACTTATTTTTCAAAGATAATTTGGTAGTAATTTAGCACGGTCATACCATTATGTTTCACCCTCCTTTTTTTGTATTAGATGTCGTTTAGTGTGGGTGCGCAAAACTCGCTGAAAAAAGAACCGTTAATACATAAAAGTCTGGCAACCTCATTAATTAAGCCTTGCCGCACGAAAGTCTGGCAACCAAATGTGGAAGTGTACTTTTTATTACGATATTATTCTGCTTTGTACGCATTTTAAAGGCATGTTTACGAACTATAATTAGGGACTTTTCTAAAAAGAGCAGCAATACTGCTGCTATAAAATCTGTGCGCGAAAGTCTGGCAACCCGCCGGCCATGAAAGTCTGGCAACACAAATAGCGTGCATTTGGCGTTGTGTTGCGTATTGTATGGAAATATTTTTGTGTCTCGTAAACTAGGCATCGCTGCTGGGGACTCATTCGTGTTTCCGTAAAAAATGCGCTAACTTAAAAAAAAAGTAAAACTCATTGTATAGATATGACATAGGTTACGAATTCGTCATCATGTTGTATTACACCTGAGACTGCGGTGAATGAAATTGGAAGAACTTTCAGTAGAAGGAACAGACACAGAGAACGTCTCAAACTCAGCTAACCGATTTATTTCTCAAACAGCCTTTAAGTACCCGCGGAACTTTTTTCCAACCACACTCTACAGATAAACTCCTTTGTTGCAGACATCTCGAACCGGATGGAACACGCACAAACGATACAAAACAACCCCACTTGAGACGAGGACTTAACAAAGGGACACTGCGGAACATTGCAGTGACCTTGAGATAGATAAGTCCCGAATTAACCTAACAATCGCGTCAAAGCGCACACACCCACAAAAAAAAAAAAAAACAGACAGGTGGTTTGTAAACACACACTCAGGTGGCCACCTGAGTGTGTGTTTACAAACCACACCTGAGTGTGTGTTTACAAACCACCTGTCTGTTTTTTTTGTTTTTTTTTGTGGGTGTGTGCGCTTTGACGTGATTGTTAGGTTAATTCGGGACTTATCTATCTCAAGGTCACTGCAATGTTCCGCAGTGTCCCTTTGTTAAGTCCTCGTCTCAAGTGGGGTTGTTTTGTATCGTTTGTGCGTGTTCCATCCGGTTCGAGATGTCTGCAACAAAGGAGTTTATCTGTAGAGTGTGGTTGGGAAAAAAGTTCCGCGGGTACTTAAAGGCTGTTTGAGAAATAAATCGGTTAGCTGAGTTTGAGACGTTCTCTGTGTCTGTTCCTTCTACTGAAAGTTCTTCCAATTTCATCCACCGCAGTCTCAGGTGTAATACAACATGATTAGCTACCACCAGCTCGCCTGCACTCTCACCGTCTTTTACGAATTCGTCGCAAGGTACTACACGGGCTGATAGATCTCGGCATTCCGGCCCGCTCTCGTGGGCCCGCGGCCCGCTGTTTCTTTTCGGGTGGCACTGGGTTGGTCGAACCACGGGTCGAACGACGTGAACGTCGACTTTTCATCGAGGCAAATTCACGCCCGCCGAGCCTTCGTAGTTTTAGGCCCGTCTCAGACGGGGACCCTTTTGCAGCAATTTTGTGGTTGCTGGCGCGTTGTTCCCTAGCTTTCCCTAGGTCGACACGAATTCTGAGATCGCGTCCGTCTCGAAAGCTCGAGATACAGTGGCTTAAAAGGGGTAGTGTAACGAACGAAACCGGAGAAGCGGCACAGCGTTGGAAGACGGCCGCGGGTGGCGCTGGCGCTTGCAGCACCGTCGTTCCGGCTATGGCTCCGGCTTGGCCGCTTGGTCAGCTTGGCTCCGGCCAGCTCTGGCCGATTCGCAGCTGTCGACTACACTGTCGTCTGCTAGTTTCACATTTTTATTCACCTTACGAACACAAATCATGTCGTTGGAAGTTCACTGGAAACAAATAATTGTTTTTGAGGTATTTATATTAGTTATGAAGCGTGTTAGGGTGCCTCTATCTGCCGGCCGATTGAGGCACCCTAACGGAGCTGCGGATCGAAGCGCCACCTACACCGTCTTCCAAGGAGCGGCCGTTCCCGATGCATGGTGGAGGCTACGCGGTAACTACACTACCCTTTAAGCCACTGTACTCGAGAGCTCGAACAACTCGGAGACGAAATGGACGAACTTTGAAGCGGCAGCAGCCAACCCGGGACGCGATATTTCACGTGACACCCCTGTGGTGATGATGATGACAGCTAAAGACTTAGTTTTAGTTTGAAATGGATCGTTTTTGGAAATAAGCCTTTCCAAAAAGATGAGTTAGCATTCTCAACGAAATTCAAAGATATAAAAACACGTTTTTAGCGCTCAGTAAGCTCGTGCGTCTCAAATAGTGCAAGAAAAATCAAATTTCATGATGATGGCAAGTCGTAGCTAGAGCACTATATAGCTCTTCGGAGCAGAGTAGCGCAATCTAGAACGCCGTCTCTCGGCGACTAGCGGCGAACGCCCGGAGGTTCCAACTCCGGTCAGAAATGCATGGGGAACGTGAGAAAATCGTTGTTTCTTCAATGTTGTGGAGATGTACGGAACGACAATAGTTTTTGACATAATAAAGGAACATTTTAGAATCATTTGCGCTGAGTTGCGTGCCAAGTAAGGACGTAATTTGTTTTTAAAAATTGCACGAGCGGCATCATGCAGCAGACGACGCGGCGACGTCACAGCGTCCACGTGACCCGCTCCGGCCAACCCAAAGAGCCCATCTCCGCTGCGTGCAAAAATCGTCTGCTTCAAACGCCATTGCCTTGGAAATCGCCTTCTCAAAATTTGCACACGCATCCGATATTATTAAAACTTTGATAAAGTGTTTAGTGCTTTACCAACTTCACGACAGACTAGTTTTGAAAACTGTGAACTCGCCGTTTATTTTTTAATTAGCCGTGTTGCGTCGATCTCCATGTATTCTCCCATAGGGCGGGCCGCCTCCTGGAACCCTGAGTACCACGTGACTCGCGCCGAGCTGCTCTGTCGGCCATGTTGTCGGCAAAACACGCGGATCAAAGGATTGCGCTACTCTGCTCCGTAGGAGCTATATAGTGCTCTAGTCGTAGCGCTCGGTTGCTGCGTGTGGTGTGATGGCGGCCGGCCTGTGTTGCTGGTGATGTGAGCTGGGTTAAATTGTCCCGCACCAAGGCAAGCAAGTTCCAATGGCTGCGCTCTCGTGGTTTCCGGCACATGGACCGTTGTGTTTTCGCTGCTTACCGTGCACTTCCCTCTTTGGTGTTCTGTGTTTGTGTCAGAAGTTGAAGCATAGGCTGCTGCATACATTGCAAAGCCGCATTAGGAAAGAATGCCAATTTGAAGACGTCTTCATCATTTGATGGAAGCGCGCTGTTTTTGTATTTTTATTGGGCTTCATCGAGGAGGCCTACTACTAGAACATCTGAGGTAGTGAACGCCAGTAGCAATCAATTCATCGAACGACGTTTCGTCGACAAATCGTTTCATGGGCAGCTCAGATTAGCTTCTTTTTTTGGCTGTGTCTACAGTGCCGTCCGACGGCACTGCACTCGCGCTTCACTAGTGCCGTCCGAGGGTCGAACGACGACGCGTGTATCACGGGAGCACCCCCAATGATACACGCAACATTTTTTTTTTTTTCGTGTTAACGGGATTATGAAATGATCTTTTTACTTTTGCCAGATAACTTTTACATTAAACCTTCAACGTTCACTGAATGCTGAACAGGCATCCGTTTTCGTCTCGGTTTATTAACTTCTACACAAAAAATTCATGAAATATTAACTTTTTCTTCTCTCCAACTGACTGCAAAACAAGTTGCGGCGCAATTTTGACGGTCGTGATGTACCCTGTTTCTGGAACCGGAAGTTCTCTCGGCTGTAGAATGGGAGCGTCAGCGGCGGCGAGTTGGGGGTGCGCTCGGTAGGGTTTACTGTGCTGATAGCGCTGATGTCACCGACGTATTTTCTGAATCGGCGCCGCTCATCGCCGCGATAGCCATGGACACATCGCAGCTGAGCGAAATTCAATGAGATATGTTGCGCTGCAGCGACAGCATGGGACCAGTTCCATACGCCGGTATGCCTGTTGGGAAGTGCGGCGGGTCTTCCGGTGAAGACTCCAGAAGTCAACCCAACTGTCATTGTTGGTAAAAGGCGGCCCGTATCAGTCGTTTGCCAAGCGACGTAGATAGAAACAAATTGCTGCGGCGTTTTTCGCGGCCTCGGAGATGCAAGAGCGAGCCGACGTTAAGATACGTTTGAACTGCGACAGTGTCAGCAAGAGCCACGTAAATACCTGTTCACACTCGGAGCCGACGCGCGCGTTTGATGGAAGTGCTGTATTCGCGCTGTTGGTAAGCGCTTCGGGACTGATCTTTTACGATTGCAACTCGATATTGACGCGACACTCGGCAAAGAAAGGTTGGACCGGCATTGCACGTTGCTCACACGAACTGTTATAGCTCGACAGTGACGTGCAGTCGTGTCGGAATAAAAATGGCATACTAATAGCAAAGTGTGTACATACCGTGTTACGAAGGTAATCCATACAGCGTTTATTTGAGCTCTATACCACACAAAACAAGAAGATAGAATCGACGAGAGTCCCTTTTCGACGACAGTGTTTGTCAACACCGCCTCGGAAAACAAGGGGTTAGAGGTTGACCTCACCTCTTAATCTAAAATTGCGGTCAGCGATCAAAATACGGGAAGGGTCCACAAGGGTGGAGTGCCTCCTAGGCCTATATCTGACGAGCTCGGTTGGTCGCGGGTTGGTGGATTCGTAGCCGTTGTAGCTTCTCTCAGGTGTTTGTGGATCCAGCGTTCTTGTTCGTCGTGGTCTGTTTCAAGTACTTTTTCTTGCTGCTTTAAGTCGGGACGCGCGAGAAGAACACGTAGAAAAATAAACATTCGTTGGTCGTCGCGACTACACCATGGTCGTGACCAACGACGCGTCCGCCCTTTTGTGCAGGCGCAGTAGGGTCTTTTTCTTGCTTCGTTTACCACACGATAGATGTCGCTTGGCTCTCAGCATTATCAAATTTGGCAATTTTCGTCACATCTCTAATTATGCTAAAAAATGTGGATCTGAATACTATATAACAAAACTTTTAGGAAACATTCGCCGGCTATTTATTGTTTACGATCGGGGTGCTGGTGAGGTAGGCTCTTACCCAATAGGCGACATGGATTCGGCTGACGCGCTGCGATTCCGCAGATGCATTGCAGTGAAAAGGCAGAGAGCTTTCGAAGGAAAGAAGGCGCAAAAGAGTCCAGTTTTCTTTAAAAGTTCAATAGCGAATAATTTTTTTGGGCTCCCTATTTTGGTGTTTTTCTTTTCCTTTTACACCGATTGGTGGATGGAATTCTATTTCGAAATCGTTTCATGGTCCCTTTAATCATAAAAAAGAAGTGTGAGTATCGCCAAATGCGTACCCCAAAAAATGTTTGAGGAAAAAAAAAAATAAATGGAAGCTTTTACGATTGAACCTGGACTACTTTCTTATGGGGCAGACTCTTCCCACTAAGCTACACTACAGCTTTGAAAAATTCGTTTTGAGAACTCGTTTTATACGAGACTTTCGGACGGCACTTGAACGCTCTGCAAGACTGCCTTGGGACGGTACTCTAGACACTAGATTCTTTTTTTTCTGTAATAAGCTGCATGAGACTCGCCGCTTCCGGCGTGTACGGGTCGGTCAGCTGCTGGTCAACCTCGGTTAATATTTTTTGTAATGAGCCACTGCACACTCGCCACGAAGGGCGATAATGCAGGGGAGGGGTGGTGGTGGTGATTAAATGCGAATCCCGGAGAAAGTTCACCGCGAAACCAGCGGATGCGGAGAAAGCCTCACCGCCATTGAGCGTGTGAGAGAAGCTCGCCGATTTTTTTCTTCTTTTCATATGGATGCTGTTGAATCATGCTAAACATGCACCAATTTATTATCATTAAAATTCGTCAGTTTGGTAAAAATGAAAATCTCCTTTTTTGCAATATTTCTTATGCTTATTGGAAGCCCAACTGAAACCTTTATGAGCTTGAAAAAACAGGAAAAAGTTTGAATACTTAATTATGTCTGCTCAAAACCTAAAAAGCAAAACTCTAAATGCTGAAAATCCGAAAGTGCATGCGCAATAACGCGGTGCCTGACATTCTCTTTGAAGCTTTTGTTAACCTTTGAGAACAGTATAGAACGGTCAGTAGGATATCGAGGTTTCTTCATTCTATGGACATGCACGTTTAGCCGCTCGTGCTATCACACGTTGTCCTTTGTGTAATAGTGCCCTTCCAGGGTGAACCACCCATGACCTGCAGAGCTGCACACTGTCACCGTTGTTACTCGTGACCTATACAAAAAATAGTCTCCTGTAAGGTAGCGAATTGGCGAGTTGGTAAATGTTATGCATGATGAAAACCGCTCCAACGATGAAGGCGGAGTGAAGACAACAAATATGACAGGACAAAGCTGTTTTTGCAGGCACCACACAATCTTCGGAGCTGAAACGGTTCAACAACAGCTATTCATATTAGTTTGCAAAAACAAACCTCTTTATCTGATAAAGCTACCGATGGCACACTGTCAAGCTGTCAATAAATTCTTGTCTTTTTTACGGGTGTCCCATGTTCTGATTTTATACTTGCAGTGTCATTTATATACCGAATGTGTGATTAGTAATAATGCACAATAAACTTAATTCAAGAATATCACAATAAAGGGAGTTTTGTTTTTAATGACGCAACTAATTCTAATTGCGTTAAATTGCCATGTGTGGCGCTCAAACCTCTAAGCTAAGAAATAAATAACAAAAATCAGTGAGCTTTTCTCCGCATCCGCTCAAAGGCCGGTGAGCTTTTTTCCTAATCTGCCGGTTTCGCGGTGAGCTTTCCTCAGGTGAGCTATTCTCCGCCGCCCGGTTATTGCACACCACAGTGATACACTCGTAATGAAATGTTCCTGCAGTGTGCAAAACGAGTGTTGATAAAACGATCGTGTCAACAAAATGTGTGCCTATGAACCGTGTCCATGAAAAGTTGTCTATGAAACGAGTTTCGACGAAGTGATAGGGACCCAGTAAAAACGGCTCGTGTGTACTTCACGTGTGTGACAACCTCGGTCCCTTGCGTGTGCATGCCATTTAGGAGACATGTGACTAAGGGGTAAGAAGACATGATTAAAATAGCACGAACTGGACAGGGACAAAAAAAGGCACATGTAAGACAGAACTGGCACTGACTTCCAACTAAATTTATTGCATCATCCAACGAAGCAATATATACCATCGCCAGCAGACATAAGAAACAAAGTTTTACATTAAGATTAAATGTGTACCACGTGCTCTTGAGATAAAACCATCAAGAAACAATAATTCTCTTTAATGCTCTGTAATTTCCCTGCGTCTTGTACTTTCCTCTTTTCAGGAACTTGGTCGGTTTCAAAAGCGTTCACACCTACATCGTTTAACGTGCTCAGCAGATGATCACCCAAATTGCACACTAAACAATGTGGGTGTGAAACACGAATGTGATTGTGCATTCACCATTGTATTGATCACAGCTGTATACGCACACACGGGGCCAGGGGCGGATGCAGGAATTTCCTGAGGGGGGTCAGGTGTTGGTCAGTGTACCATTTGTTTAGGAACCCTCTCCCCGTTTCACGCCCTAAATTTTACACATCCAGAAATCAAGAGGGGGGGTCAGGCAGGGGCGGATCCAGAACTCCGTTTTGGGGGGGGGTGGAAAATTCTTAAGGATACTATTCTCCCATTCTTTCTTATGCACCGGCGGGTCCACCCATGTCAAATTGCGCTTCGAGAAGGGGGAGGGGGGTGGGGGGTCGACTTCGTTTGGGGGGCGGCCGCCCCGTCGCCCCCCCCTTGGATCCGCCACTGGGGTCAGGACATCCGGACCCCCTCTAAATCCGCCCCTGCATCGGGGCTTGGGAAATGAAAACCTTGGCAGTGGGTCAACCTAAGTTTTTCATAAAGCCTGCCCTGCAGCTGGCAGAATGATTTCGTCAGAGGGGAAGCATCTGGGCCCTATAAAGCGATAGGGTGATGGGCAGGCCACTCAGTGGAGCACGTACCAGCTTTGTTGCTAGTTCTAAATAGCATCAAGAATTTAGGTTAGCGTAGGCACCGGCGGTCTGGTAGACCATTAGGGTCATGCATTGTTTAGTTTTTGGTGGGCTTTGTTTAAATTGGGTGGGAGATGAGTCGTAAAGGACAGAAGGGTAAGGGGGAGCAGAGTTGGTAGAGTATGAAGAGAGTAAGCAAAGGTGCTATTCAGAGGAGACTGACTTTGAGAGCTTATAGCTGACGCGGTGAAGGGTAGCTTCCTTTGCCGTCTCTGTGAGAATCTTGAGGTTGGTTTGCGAGGGTAGAAGGAAAGTGGGCGGCTACGTTTGAGAAGCGTAAAGAGCCCCTGAAAAGAAAAAAAGTTTTTTTTTATTAACAATCTAATTGGGACGTGCGTGTCAAAAATCAATTTTTTTCCAAAAAAAAAATAATTTTTAGAGCAATATTGACGGCGAGAGATTTATTTGAAATTCTGCACGCAAAATCCATGACATCACTGGTCATTCCAGAATGACCATCTCGGTCGTGAAGGCAAAGCCGCTCCACTTCTCCTCCACGTGCCCGAAATGCCGTGAGAGAAAAGAAGTGGTAAGGAGGTGACTGCCAACTAAATCGCGTATAGCGCTGTCAATATTGCTCTAAATTTTTTTCTTTTTTTTTTGTCACTTAATTTTTTAATTTTTTTACCAAACTATAAAAAATAAAAACTTTTTTTTTCTTTTTTTGGAGGCTCGGTAAGGCGGAGTTCAAGGACGAGAGGGAGAAGCAGGCTGTGCTCGAGACGCAGGTCAAGGAGCTGCATGATGAGCTAGGGCAGGAAAGGGAAAACGGGGTGAACTCGAAAATCTTTGTGTAGGCTTTAAGAGGATTGAAAGACTGGGTGGTTATGTTCGAGGAATTATAGGATATGCGGACGGAATTGAACAAAGAGAGAAAGAAGCGAGAGGTGCTAGAGGATGGCTGGCAAGGTCAGCTGGAGGAGGTGAAAGTGAATCATAGGTCCAACAAAGATAAACATGAAGCAATGGAATGGCAAATGGAGGAGGTTAACAAAGGAGAAGGAAGGGCAAGAGGCAGCGGAAAAGGAGCTAGGAAGGGTGGGACGTGAGCTGCAGATGAAGAGTCAGGGGACAGAGGGAGGAGCAGCTGACGCAGTGGCGGTTGTAGAGAGGGCAGAGGACGTAGACACTAGTGTGGTGGCAAAGGCAGCGAGGCCGTTGTCCATTACGGTGGTGCAGTGGCAGCCCTCAACTCTGCCAGCCGCCAAACCTGCAATGCAGGAAAAACAAAAAAGAAGAGGGCAGAGAGTGTAGGTAGTAGGGAGCTCGAATGTATCTAGGTGCACAGCGGGGATCGCGAGCAGAGTCGAGAGATGGAAGAGTAAAGGTTGCAGCCGTCCCAGGCAGGGGGATGAAGGAGGTGATGGACACAGCAGTAGAAATGTTTCCTGTGAACAAGGGACAAAACCTTGTGGTGGTATATGCGGGATTGAGTGACGTCCTGAGTAGAAGGGGAATGGACCTGGCCACACATGTCGAGGAGGGTGTGAAGCAGTTGATGGTCGTAACCTCTGGGATGGTGCACATTATAAAGTGCGCCGTCCTGGAGGTCACGGGCCAAGGAACAAAGAGGGCAGTCCAGGAGGCTACCAGGATCATCAACACACTGAGCTCTAAGAACGGATATGAGGTCATGAATGCGAACAGGAGGTGTACCAGGAGAGTCCGATCCCCTGCTTCAGCCGAGACAGCATCCACTATGGGGAACTGACGGGGATGCGGGTGGGGTGGAGGATGGGCGGTATTGGGGAGGAGATAGAACACTAGTAACGCCTCTAGCGGTACGCTTCAGCTGTGGGGACAACAAACTATATTTTCTTGTTTGTTTTTGATCCGAGAAATCCAAGATGACAATTCGAAGGCCGCTCCTCGCGAGGCCAAAGCACTGGTCAGAGCAAAGCGCTCGTGCCCAGACTGTGCTAGGGGAGGTTCAATTTCTTTGTTATGCTCTGTTAGTAAACACCAGGCTGTGGGGACAAGCTCGATAAAGTGCCCTCCATAGTTCAATCTCCTGCCCAATAGCAAAGGCTATTTTAGGACCCTGCAGAGCTCCTCCGGTAGCTGGCTCGAATCCAAATAAGGAACTTGGGAGGAAGCCTCGCAGGAGGAGGAAAAGCAGCAGCTCATTATAGGACTTGTAAACTTGCAGGGGGCAGAAATAGAATGAAGTGGGAAGAGATTGCAGAACAATTAAATGAAAATTTTATAGTGTACGGATTGGCAGAGACGTATCTTAGAGATATGGAGGAACCACCCTACTTGGACTCCTGTCATCTGGGCAGGAACCCAGATGACAGGGGTCCAGTAGTGGGTGTGTTTGGCGTTCGTATTGATAGATGGCGCTACCTCCTTATCACGACTGCTCGCGACCACTGTGGTTTATTAACATCAATATAATCCTTTTGAAATGTACCTTCGGTTAAAAAATAAATGCGAACAATAAAAGCAAAACTTAAAGTAAAAAGACGCGTCTGCAAAACTGTGGCGCTTTTGCTGCCAACGGATTTCGTCTGCATGTCGTCTGCTATCTTTCGCTGGTCGGCTGCACCTTCAGACACTACTCCCGACGCCATCTATCAATACGAACGCCAAACACACCCCGCTACTGGACTTAATCGTCTGGGTCACCGCCCGCCGTAGGCCCTGGCAAGTTTCTTGGCCCTATTTTTTGACTAAAAGAGAACTACGCTTTGTAATTTTACAAGAAAAAAACCGACCTGTGAAATACACCTTTGACGAAAAGTTTAGACGGCTACGTGCAGGCGTCGATTTTACGGTACATTTTAGATCGAGCTCCCCTGGTGACTTGAACCACCCTATATTTTCAAATATGGAGAAATTGGCACAAATCGGGAAATAGTTATCTTAGGAGACATGAATGCACCCTTGGAAGACTTCGAGGGATATCCAAATTCCACAGGGAGGATGTTACGAGAATTCTTGAATGCCCTTTGATCTAGTGCTTGTTAGCACCCAAGTAAAATGCAATGGAAAAATGTGGGAGAGAAACAATTCACACTCAACAATTGGTTACTGTCTAATGTCTAGCAAATTGTATAACAGATTAGGACACATAGAAATAGATGAGCAAGGCACAAAAAGCTTAGGAAGTGATCATAAGCAACTTAAATTAAGTTTGGTACAGCAGAACCAGAAAAACAAATTCTTGAACGAGAAAGTATATCGAAACTAAACGATGCCCAACTGCAAGAAGTATCAGAACGAATTGAGACTATACGAGGAAGGACCCAAAAGAAACCGAACTAAATTTTTTTGCACTTATTTATTCCCATTTCAAGTACAAACGTTCAATCTCCTTCAAAGTACTGTCCACTTGCACTAATACACTTGTCTAATCTTTTAATTCATGTGTCGAAACATTGTTTAAATTCATCTTTTGTGATGCTTGACAGCGCCTCCGTCGTTTTTTTCTTCACCTCAGCAACGTCAGCAAAACGCTTTCCTTTCATTTCTCTTTTCATTCTAGGAAACAAAAAAAAGTCGCACGGGGCAAGGTCGGGTGTACGCCGTTTTTAACAGTTCAATAGTTTCTGTTCCACTTTTTCCGAGCAAAAAACAGAATTTAACCGCCGCACGCTGTTCACAGAAATCAGACATTGCAAAAACGACGCCCACACGAAACACTTGTCACTATAAACCCAGCCGCAACTAGTCCTAACCTTCTTCGAGGACGGAATTAGGCCTAATGACTCAGCAATGTTCGCTCTATCAACTCCTGGCGGCAAAACGCGGTACTGCAAAAGCTCTGCTTAAAAAATAATTAGTTCGGTTTCTTTTGGGTCCCCCTCGTATAGACCATTCCATTTAGCACTCTCTGGGCGGCACCATTTTGTTCGACCGCAGCGCCCTCTCCATACATCCGGGAAATTCAGCGGGTTCGGCGGGGTAAAACGAGAGAGCGGGCACGCGCCTGACTCCGCTAGCAGACAACAAACCGGGAGGTTGCCGTTCTCCATCTTTGAGCTGTATCAGCGGGCTGTATGGAACATCGAACTCTCGTTCGTGGCTGCTGTTGTGAAGTGGTTCGCGTTCTTAGGATAGTTATGTCTGCTCTAAAATCATCCTATAGCTCTCTGTTGTTCTAATTCTGTAAATGATCAACTAGCATATCTTTTTTCCGTTACTTAAATAGCAGTTGAGTCAGCCGGCAGTACTACCCTCAACTACTGCGTGTATTGCGGTAGGAGAGCACGTTTTATTTATTATTTCAGACTTCCACTTATGGTTGCTAAATACCTACACCAGTACGAACTTTGTATAGTAAAATATAGTAAAAAAGGTACAGCAACCGGATTTACTTTTCGCCAGAGAGACCGGCCAATCTGACACAGTTTTCCCTATTTGTTTTTATTTGCACGCAGGTAACAGCGCAAATGGACCCTGCGAGTTTTTTTTTATCTAGCATAGTATTACACTGACAACTGGCATACCAGAATCTGCGTATCTGCGCTTAAAAGTTCCAAAATGACGAGATTTTAAACACAGTTTGCACGCCAGCCGGACGCTACCTACAGCCCACTCGGGGGAGCGGACGACATGCGGGGTGAGAGGGGGAGTGCATTTTTTGTTTTCTTTTACCCTCTCTGCTATGACTCTAATGGAATGGTCGATAGCAGGGGTCTCAAACACACGGCCCGCGACTCTCTGGGACGCGGCCCACAGGCAAGCGGCTACAAGTCCCGGTTCCCATGTCTCGAGCGCTATAGAAATGGAATGCGCCATAGTGATCTCATCTCGTCGGTTACTTTTCGCTCGAAAAGTTGCTTTGCTTTTTTTAACGTATTCAGATAGTTCATACTTAGCTGTGTTCATTTGCCCTTTGTTTTGATTTATATTTTGCTTCCCAGCTTTTAGAAATGTACAATGATTCCGCTACTAGGCTGCTAGTGCAAGCTATTCGCTGAAGGATGCATCTCGGCTGTGCGAACTTTCGATCAGGTGGAGCAGCTGCCAAAGATAAAGCTACGAGCTAGGGATTTTCACCTCATAAAGTTACCACCATTAAAGGGATACTACAACGAAATTTTGGCGCTCATTTTTTGGTCTATATGTGTTCAAAAGAGCAGTATTACATGGAACATACCAATATCTTGTTAAAAAAGTCTCGAAAAGCAATATTAAAACGAATTAAACGATTAGCAAAGAGCACCTAGTGGATGTCGCTAACGCCTCGTTTGTAATGCTCGTCTAGGAACCTTGACAGCTAGTGACGGAGGTCGTCTCGCCTCCGGCCAGGACGAGAGAAGGGGGAAGGAGGAACTCCCCTCTTCCCGAGAATCCCTTTGTGTGTCGCAAAAGTTGCTATTATCCCCCTACAAGATTATAGAAGATTAACCCGTCACTCAAAATTCATACAAAAACAGCCTCTTCGGTGGCTGGAACGACTAGGCCATCCTCTCGACGTCAGCCTCGCCGTAGCTTTGCTCGTCTTGAGACGACCTACGCTCACGATTGCGTTGGATGTCACGTGCTCTAAGCTGGGCCTTCTCCGAGCGCTTGCCGGAGTGGGCCGTTTATAACGAAAAATACAGCCACCAGGATCAAAATACAAACGTGCGATTGTCATTTACGGATATTGTGGATCATATCCAACCTATTTTTGAACACGACGGGAATATTTCAAATTTCGTTGAAGTATCCCTTTAAATCGTAACAATCGTCAGGAGAGCAACAACTATCATATTAACTGTTGGTTTTTTTAGAGACATGTTGAGCTTAATTAATTCCTGCGTGGATTGAGCAACGGGAATGACAGTGTACTTGTTCTATTCACAATGTACCTTTATTAAAAATGCCAGAACGTTGGAGGTGGTAACATTTTAATTCTTATCACATCAGGTCAGGGCCCGAAGTGTAGTCTATAAGCAAATCGAACCTAAAGATGTCACTGGCAAGACTGCGAGTTTACAAAAAGCATAGAGCACAAAATCCCCCCGTCTTTCGTTTGCCCTCGACCTTTCTGGTGTGGGATATCTGGCCCCCACACTCAAATCAGTTTGAGACCACTGGTCTATAGTATCCAGACAACTGGAAAGAGAATAGACGCATGACGATTTAGGAAGCACTTGTAATAGAGAGTAAGAGAAAAGTTCAAAATCTAACAAGGAGGAAGGAGAAGGAAACACACACCAAAAAATCTGATGGGACAGTGATGTTAAGGCGGACATAGCGGGCCTCAAGAGGCCTCAAGGGAACAGAGATGGGTGAAGAAAATGGGGGACACACCTGCTGAGGCAGCATCGAAATGGAATACATTTCAGGAAAGAAAAAGAGAGGCATCTGCTCTAATCCAGGCAAAGATTGGTAGAGCTGGAATGCAGTGGATGATGGAGGTATATCAAAACTATAGGAATGCAGCAAAGAGGATCTGGGAGCACATCAAGGCACAGGGAAGAAAAACAGAAGGGTTCCATTGTTTGTCGACCTCACAAGGGGGATAAGTGTGGAGGGCGATGAGGAAAGGGAATTTATTAGACGAGCAATTTTTATTTTGCACACGAAATGCTGTAACTTGAGAAGAAAAAAACAGGCTTTTTGGTCCAGAGTAACATTTTAGACTTGTTTCAACATGAGAATGCGACGCGATCGGTCGTTTAATCGTCTCCGCTTGCGTCTCTCGGCAAGAGGCGTCTCGTGTACTGACCTTCGCACACCGTTCCTTCGCCGAGAAGTGTCTGCGCGTCGCGAGCATCAAGTTGCCGATGATCGTTGCCCACTTTGCTGGGCGACGTCGCCCTTACGACGCCGGCAGAGCGGACGCAGCCATGCGCCTGGGGACCGCCATTTTTTAACTGTACTTGTCTTGGCTTTAACCTACTTCTCTTCACACAACCTCCTTGGGGGAAGTCACGGTGATGTTTCGGAACGTGATTTCCACCCGAAACGTCACGGTGACGTTTCGGAACCGTTAGTGCCACGTCGTGGACGTCGGCAGAGTCCGCAGGGGTCCCCACCGCTGACTCTGCCGACGCTGTATTTGCAACCCTTAAATTGATAATCCCCACGTGTCACATCCCTGAAAACAATCTATTTTATTGCCAGATATGAGTTTGATTTCACTAATGCTGGGGCTGTGGAGGAGGGTCTCAGACCATCCGTTCAAATAAGTGGGGGGCCCGAGACCCCCTGAGATCCCCCAGACTTTAGGCCCTGGCACCGTGCCATAATGCACCGCTAGGTTACGTCGACGGCGACGCCGCTCAAGCCTGAAACGGGCGCCTAAGAACTGCACCCTAAAAGGAATGCAGCAATTATGAAGCATAGGACACTATGGGGGTTTCGTGGGGTTTATTTCACTAGTTTATTTTACTTACATCTACAGTCCGTTGCAACCTAAGCAACGGAGGGCGAGGGTAAGACGGGCCGGGGAGGAGGAAGCAGACGCAATGCTAAAGAGAGAAGGAGGTTTCCCCCTCTCTTCTCCAGTGTTCCGTCTGCTTCCTCCTCCCCGGCATGTCTTACCCTCGCCCTTCGTTCTTAGGTTGCAACGCTATAGTACTCGTCAGATCCCCCCTCCCCCCACCTTCTGTAGGGGCCCCCTCAACTTAAAGTAAATGGTAAAGGGGACTTTAAGCACTGAGGGTAGAAGGGTGGGAAGCAGCGGCGTAGACTTTCCATTTTCCCGGGGCGCGGGAGGCAGGCTGAGAAGTTCTCTGGAGGGAGGGGAGGGGAGGCGTTATTTTGTTTACATGCCACTACTATACTTCGTCTCACCTTAGTATGGACTATTGTTAGCCGCTCGTGCTAAAAGCGCGAGCTGGTCGTTTTGAATGAAGCCGCGGCGGCTTCACGAGCGCTCGTGCAGCAAGTGCTCTAGTCAAGGCAGTCAAGGCTGGCCGCTCGCGCTAGCATAGCCTTCCCGGTTAGTCCATGCTAGGGTGAGACGAAGTATAGAAGCTCGTCACAGGGCACGTAAACAGCGTCTCGGTAAGGACCATGGCCCGGGGGGGGGGGGGACTCTGCACCTCCCGGATTTCACCAGGGGGGCACGAGCCCCGATGCCCCCCCCCCCCCACATAGTCTACGCCAATGGTGGGAAGAGAGGCAACAGAAGGCACGAGCGGGCGAGGAGGATAAGTTTGTCTCCGAGAGATGTTCCTCGGTGGGACTGCTTGCTGCGCTTCAACTCCAACGACAGACAAGAACTCGTCCGTCGTCGATGGTTTGTCGCGGGTGTTGGTCGTTACAGTGGGACAGTATTAGCGACACGGAACTTCAAGGTGTCGCGGGACAAAAATTGGTGTTTGTCGCTCTAGTGGGGCGAGGCTATCATAAGAACACCAGGTATACCTTCCGGCTGAAAGTGCACGGTCTGAACGTGGTGCACAGTCCATTCGTGTGTTGAAAACAGCAAATCACAGTAATCACACATAAATGACTGCACCTCGTTCCCTGCCATTTCGAACGTCTGCCACCAAAGCCAACGAAGCAGACGAGCTTCGACGTCTACGAGCGCAGAAAGCTAACCTCCTTGGCAGAAAGCAGACGACGAGCACACGGCGAACACATCACGTGACGTCTTTACTACGGGAGAAATTTCTCCGGAGTCGGATCGAGTAAATTTTGGAACACAGCCTCGGAGTTCTTCGAATTGACAAATATTTCGCCGGCGAGTGTTGTTCAGAAGTTCACCATTTCGTTTAACACTCCCGAGTTCCATTTGTTCAACGAGACGCTTGGCTACCACTAGAGCCACTAAATGAGCTGCGCGGCACTATACTCGTTTCAGCTTCCGTCCGAGCGCAGCCAAAGCTACGTGTGGCCGGAGCCAATCACACGCCGGCAATAGGTCATGCGATCTCGCCTGCACTTTTGTATCACTTCGCTGCGCCGCTGGTCGTCCGCGCCGCCCGCGTTCGCCGACTATTTCGTCTGCTACGGGGGTGTCAACGGTATCGTCTGCTATCAGGTTTAAAAAATGCCCTTTCACGTTATGAAATTTAGTCACAGGGGATGTCAGTACGTAGGCTGGCCGCTGGCGTCTGTGTCCGAGCTTTCCACCTGTTCGGCATTTCGGCATAGTTTCGAGGTGTAAGTATGCATTGCAAGGCGCCCGGTGACTCGGCCGTTGATGTTTCCTTGTATTGTCTGGATATACTGGGTTCGAGGCGCAGAACTCTCCACCAGCTTCTCGGCGCTCAATGTGATCGGCATGTAAGGGATGCCCTGATTTCGTCGCGTATCAGTGAGTTGTAGCGGCCCAGACGCTTTTCTTGTTTACAACGCATTCGCGGTACGACGCGGCCGGAGTCTCCTGCCGAATTTCAAAGTAGGCATTCATCACGACCTCTCGCGCCTGACGCCCAAATGTGCCTTTGCTAAAGGACGTTTTGAAGCGACTGGTTGAGGAAAGCAGCGAAGCGCGTGATTCGGCTATTACGGGAATGAAATCACACCGAAAAACTGAGTGCCGCAGCCGTGTTGCCAGCGGATGTACGTGTTTTCACCAAACCACATGCATTTACATTTATTATTAAAAACATAAACTTCAAATATTTAATTCGTTTAGTTGCAAATCATTCTCAGCAGTACATATGGAATATGTGCGACATTTACGCACAAAACAGTTGCTTTTAAAAATATTACTTTTGCGGACTACTTGTGGTGCAGGAATGCTCTTCTCGAGTTGTGAACCGTCCTCAGCCTTTGGCTGCGCTCGGACGGAAGCTGAAACGGCGTACAGTACCTTCCGACTGAGACTCGACCGTGGGGCAGCAAACTGCCGTTTGGTCGCGAGTCACCGGGCTTTTCTGAGGCTAGGCTCTACCGGTCGTCCCCGGCTAACCCTAAACCGAGTGGAGCTGTGGATTTCGGTTAGGCGCAGCCTGCGCAGGTGCAGTTTTAAACACTGCTGGCGGATAAATCTTCATCTTTTCCCGCCAGGTATTTTGTGTTCCATGGTGGCATGCATTTTCCCGAGGTCATTGCCATACGTACTGACATTTGAAAGAAGAAAAAAAATCTATTTACTATTTTTGTTGGGTACGCAAGTGCGCGACAGAACGAATGCGACTTGAATGTATAGTTCTAGTTTTTTAGTTCGCTTACTGATAAGTTTTGATCTGCTCCGCGCGATTCGCCGATTGACAAACGACAAGCGCTTAGCTGTCAAAAATAAATTATAACAGAAGAGAGCCGACAGCAGTTGTCACGCTCAGCCAACAACGTGGTTTAGCGATCAAGGCAGGACACGGACATACAATTTAAAGTGCGTTAACATTCGAACAATATATTGTACGTACCACGATGCAGCGTTATCCGAAAGAATTTATTTCGAGAAAGATCAAAACACAGTCACAGTCGACAACAGTCACATCTTGACGATCGGACGGAATCCAAGATGATTCTGCTTTGGGTGCGACGTTTCCGTGGAGAGCTTCCTTTTTTTCACCAACAGCACCAAGTCAAAGGATCGAACGCGACTGACCCGTTTCCACCCCAACCCGGACAACTATTTTTGGAGAATGATTATGACTTCTCGCGATTATCTCTGGGAGGGGGAGAACAACAGCCCGCAAATCGCGTCGAGGGTCGTTCGACGCCTTCACCTTCTCTCGTTTCCCGTGAATGCTGCTGGCAGTGTTCGAACGGCAGGCCAGTGGCGCGCGCGGGGGGCGGGGGGCGGACCGCCCCGGGGTGCAGGGCTCAGGGGGTGTCGCGGCGGGCCACGAGAGCGGGGGGGGGGGGGTCTGGGCTGCGACGGGCTACGCAAGAGAGGGGGGGGGGAGAGTCGCAGTGGTCCACGCGAGAGCGGGGAGGGGGGGCCGCGGCGGCCTACCGCCCGGGTGCCGCTGTCCCTCGTGACGCCACTGTGGCAGGCACTTACCAGCTTTCGGCTTCGCACAATGGAAGATAACACTGAAAGGGTACAGGCAGCATCGCATATAAAAAAATCGGGTGAAACTCAAGAGGGGGCGAGAGAAACGTCGAATGCAAACCGCAAAAACACGGGTAGAGAACCGCGCTGAGCGGGCTTCACAGCCTGCAAGAGAGTGGCAGATAACTTCGCTGGCGGAGTGGGCGCACGAGTCGCAACCAGCCGCATCAAAGCATCAGCAAACGCGGCGTGCGGCCTCAGGAGCGTTTTTTGGAAAGGTGAGATAGCGGTCATCCAAAGCTTCAGGCCTGCGCCTGCCGCTGTCTCTTCAATCCATGAAACTTGGCAGTTTATGTCCGAAAACCAAACGGATGCTTCCGAGAACTGCTTGCAGGTGGATGAACACTAACGGCTATGCCCTTTATAACTAGTGTAGCTTGTGCCACCTAGCCTAAAAAAACTCAATAAACAATATAATATTTTTTCATCTCAGGACCAACCCTGATTACGTTGCCAGCGATTACTGCGTCAGTCAGTCGTGCATTGCCACGCAGCGTTGCCAGAGTTTCGTGATTTGATATCATTTGTAAGCTTTACTGCTAGCGCGCAGTGAGGAAAACGAAAAACACGTAGGATGTTAAATATGCCTCCAAAACGAAGACAAACTTAGCGTGATCACGCGGTTCCCGGAGTTTTTTTTTTGTCTCTTAGTTATTTGGAAAATTAACATTTAATTCGGTGATAAATTACTTTTTAAATAACTGCACAACTCGCGATTTTCATTGCTAAATTTCCCACAATCCGTTTAGCCGTGTCCGAGCAAATTGGCGCTCTTGAAAGCGTGGCCAAACTTTTTTCTGCTTCACCACCACTGATCGTGTGTTCACCACCATAAGCAGTGTAGCCAGATTTTGCGTGATTCCATAGCCTAATTGTATTAATCTAAACTATACTATCACTTTTTCATTGTGTCAGCACTGCCTACTCAATTATTTTTCTACGTGATTCGTTCACCTTAAAGGGTACTTCAACGAAATTTGAAATATACCAGTCGTGTTCACAAAAAGCCAAATTTGAGAAGGTGACATCTAAGGCAGTGGCATTTGAAGCAGGCGATCGTTTTACGCAGCGAAGATGGACTTTTTGGATTGGCCGGAGCTGGTCTCGTGAACGATGTGACGTTGCTGCGTCGTCTGCTGCTATGATGCCGCGCCGACAATTTTTTAAAAACATTTCCGTTCTTACGCGGCACACAACTCGCTGCAAATTATTGTAAAATGTTCCTTTATGATGTCAAAAGCGATTGTAGTTCCAGTACATCCCCCAAATATTGAAGAAACAGCAATTTTCTCACGTTCCCCATGCATTTGTGAACGGAGTTGGAACCTCCGGAAGTGTTCAGCTCTGCCTGGTCAATTTCCCACCCGGAACAACAGCGCCTGCGCATGACGCCTTCGTTAGTGGATCTCGACCCGCCCCGAAGCGGCAAACACCCTGAAGCTGGACGTAGAGAATTGCGGAGTTCACGAACCATCGCCGATGGCGAGCCCGGCAGCTTCGGCTAGCAGACGAATTCCCTCCGCAGTTCGGCAGAGCCTTTGCTCAGGCCTGTGCGTGGGACCAATGAAAAAAGAAATTGCTCACGGTGATCGCCGTCTGAAACAAGCGAACGACATTTTTCTTTGCGTGGAAAGTATGTTGGCAGCTTGCGGGTGCAGTTCTGGGGCTCTCCCGGAAGAAAACACCTCTGTCACAACTTGCGCTGGTGACAAAAACAACGAATGTACTCGCACTGCATTCGTCAGCAAGGGTAACGCACGAAAATTTTTGAACGCAACCACGCTTCAACTTTACTGGTTCTTACCAATCAATCGGCTCGTGGTTGCCAGTTCCAGCCTTTACTGAATGTCTTGCTGGTAAACGTTTTGAACGAATAGGCAAATATGATGAAAAAAGCAAAAGGCTATTTCTGCAACCACGGTACGTTTATTGCGATGTTAGTTTGCTTCGAAGAAGCCGACTTTAGTACATGCAAATCGACGCTATTCCTGAAATCAATAAAGGTGAGTTACATAAGAAACGCAGACTTCTTGCTCTGTCCAAAACGAGGGAAATGAGAGAGCGTCAAAGGCAAACAAAGTGACGACCGGTCTGCCGTGCTTCCATTCACGAGCCGGCACCTGTTGGAGCGTCAGCAACTTCTTCAAATTTTCCAAGTCTACTTTCTTTATCTTTTAGCAGGAGGAAGAAAGACCGCGACGGCGTAGCGGCTCGCTACGCCGTCGCGTTCTTTCTTCCTCCTGCTTTATGTTTCGTTTTTGTTTTGTTTTTTCCTTTTTGTTTACTTGAGGCTCGACCGATCGCGTGTTTTGTTTTGCCTTGTTTGGCTTAGCTTTCGCTCTCTTTCCTTCACTTCGGGGCTTACTACCGCCAGTCCGTCTGCTATCGCTGCGCTCGGACTGTCTGCAACTTTGTTGTTATTTTCTCCCGCTGTCGCCTGCGATGATCCTATTTTCGCCTTGGATTGAGTTTCTAATCCGAAATCTATATGTGCTTTTCGGTTATTTATTAAATATATTAAAGGGCAGCTCGTTAGCACGTTTATATTGAATTTATTTGTTCATGCCGGAACGTCTACTATGGGTCATCGTTGATTGATCAACCGGTCGCCGTTGGGCATACACCAGCGTATATCGGAGATGGCAGGCATGTCATGTGTTGCCGCTACTACAAACACAAGTTTTTGCGATGTGTTAGAAAATCATTCTTCCGTTTCCGAAGACGGAACAAACGAGAGTAATTGTTGCTGCACATTTAAATTAAACTAAAACAACACTGCAAAAAACAGTGAAGCTTTTTTTACGCTGCTGTTTCCATTGTTTTTGTATTTTTTCATAAGCGCCGCATTGATTGTCGTTCGTTGAAGGAGTTTTTGCTAGTGATTGTATCTTTCTACGTCTGCTATAAGTTTTTGTTTTATCTGCCGTTGTTCGCTGCATTCCGTATCTCTTATTTTCGTCTGAGAGGGACCCCATCTTTCCACAGAGATCAAATGTTTGCCGGTCATTTCCGTTGCTTTTTGTTTTTGTTATGCTGCAGCGGCTGGTGCGTTTGTTGGTAGGCTTAACATGTTGTTTGCGCACGTTTTAATGATCACCATTTAGGTAAGAAACTGTGGCGGCGCAGTTCGGCAACGGATCAACAGTAACCTTCACGACGCAGTTCGGCGCAGCTAAACGCCTTTCTTCCGCTTCCCATATGCGCTCCAAACTCGTGCGATCCCCTGAGTGGCGTTTGAGACCGCTAAGTAGACTGCTTCTATTTTGTTTATGCGCGCGTTGTTATTTGATTGTCGTTGCAGTGTGACTCGGTCGATTCTGCTTCGCGGACGCAGATAACCGAATTATTTGCTTTACTTGGGGTGACGAAACGGGGCTCGCAGGCGTCTGTTTACGGCGACTCCGAGTTCTCTAGAGGCGTTCGTAGCCGCTCCGCATGAATTTCGAGGAATTACGTCGCATTTACTGGCGGTCACAGAGCCATGCACCTAACTGCTTAGCGCGAGCTGATAACGGGCTACCACAGTCTCAGTTGCAACGTGCATGCGACACCATCGAGTGCTGCCGGTCTTAGCGAATAGAGCTCGTTCGAGTAGTGACGACGCAAGCAGGCGACGAGATGGGTGACACATGATGTAGCAGACGATGAGCTCATCCGGGCTAGCTAGGGGCGCTGCGGGGACTCTACTAGTGATCGTCTGAGGAGAAACGTGCGCCTTGGTGTGTTCTGGGCGGTATTGCTCAGTCGCCTAGGGATGCGGGTTCTAGATTGCGCTTACTCGCTACTCTTGTCCCGAATGGGCTCCGAAGCGTATCGTAGGCTATGTTCCAAATTTACCGAGTAACCTGTCCCGTCGTCAGCGGGTATACCGCGTGCCATCGCGAGTAAACGATCCGCGCACTCCGATTTTGGAACGCCGGGATAATCACACCTGATGTTACGCGGATTGGCTTCGTCTTGGGCTGCGGCAAACGAAAACATAACAGCAGAAAATAACAGACGATATTTTTTTTTTTTGACCATGAAGAAAGCATAGAGTTATTATACTGTACGCTAGAGGTTCAACTGGCGCAGCGTGCTGCCAGAAATTGAAGCAGGATAGCAACCAGTCCGAAATTGACTTCCGGTGATGCATTTCGCTGTGGGAAAAGCGAGTGCATTTTCTCTCTGCGCTCGATGCTAAGACAATATCACGAATAATTTGTACGTGTCATGGGTAGCCGAAACATTTCTAGTCACGCAGACGAAATAATTGGTCAGTTACAGCGTTTTTATTTGAAATTCGTGGCACGAAAACGGTGCTGAAACCGCTTCGTACGTGTATTGCTGTGCACTGTCGGACACTGTTGGCGCGAACACGGCGTCGGCGCTTTCCAGCAGGAGGGATATACGTGCTAGACGAACGAAAACACGTGAAAAACCAAGAGAGACGACAAGAACTGCGGAGCAACACTGGATAAGTAACTCCTTGGGCATGCAGACGATCAAATAGGTGACAGTACTGCTTTATTCTTTCTGCTCATGAATATGTGCGAAGATGCTTGTTCCGGCCTCAAATCATCACCCGCACGCTCCATATCTTTGCAAATGGGGAGAGACCAGAGAACAAGCTACCCGATTAAAACTGCCCGACACAGAAAATAATTAAAGACACACCTTTCGTAGCCCACATACTTTATTTTTAACAGATCGCAAAATGCAACGACGGAGTCATTACTCATATAGTGACAGAACGGGCATATTAGCAACATATAAGCGCCACCGGAACGCTGGCGAACCTTGAAACGCACTCTAGATTCCTTTCTGATTGTTATTCCGCTTAGAATCGTCGCTCATTCTTACATACCTGCCATGGAACAGGAGGTTTGGGCCTGAAATATAGCGAAGTTCAATATCAGGTTCCAGTGGTAAAGGAAAAAATGCGGCAACTAAATCAATTACACTTTCACAATATCAATAAAGGCAATATACTTATCCGGTACAAACCGAAGTAACAAAAGTTATTCGTAAGCATTATCGGGTGAAGAGACAAATTTCCGCGCGCGTTTTCCCCATAGGAATGCGCCAGGAGCACCCCAAAGTAGACTGGTTGCTGTCTGCGTTCAACTGTGCCTCCCGGAAGTCGCATAGACACCAGCGCCAGTTGAACCTCTAGCGCATTATATAATAACTCTCCGGCGGAGAAAGCACTCGAAGAGTGCAACATTAGCGATGACGCCGTGGTTTTGGAGTGGCTTTAAGGGGTACCTAGCGATTTCTTCATGGTCCCTGATTTGCTTGAAATTTTGCTAAACTCGTCAAACAACATCGCTAAAATAGAATCCCAAATATTAGGTCAAAATATTGTTTTTCGCAAAGTTATTGAATTTTCAATTTTGGTCCTCACCGTGTTTTTCAAACTGAAAGTCTCTACTGGCAACAACGAAAAAGTGACGTCAGTGGAAGGCATGGGTTCACTTTTTGGACTGTAGAATTTGTTCCTAACTGATTGGAAGCATTTTCATGGTGTCAAATGAATGCTTTGGAAGTCTCGCTCCAGTACCCCCGCACCTGCACGGAACAAATGATTGGTATATTCTATTTTTTAGACTGCTGGCTCGACTGGCGAGCCTGCCCGCCACTGACGTCACGGCACTGAAAAGTGCGGGAATATTTGAATGTTGGTTTTTGCATCATTTTCATCTGCCGATTTCACAATAACTATTATGAATTTCGCGATACTAAATAGCATACCGGAAAGGGTAAAGGCCGGGGAGTCACAAAATATAGTCAGTTGAGGTAGCTAAAAAATCGCCGGAGTACCCCTTTAACCAGCCCTTTTGCTCACCTTAGGTATACCTTCCCGCTACCTGAGAATTATTGTAGAATTCAACTCAGCTCATTGATTATTTTTGTAAGTGTATCGAGATCAAAATTACTTACTCCTTTCAGTTAGACATCAAAATTTTCTTCTTTACTAATCAGCGCAATCGCTGGAAGCCTAGTCCAGGTGTCATAAAAGCGTATGTTCCAAGCATCGTAATTTTCACCGATTACGATTCACAGAAATTGCTTTTACACGGTGTAGCGGTATAGCGCAGGGGGCTCTCTAAAATTGATATCTAACTTACGTTCGCTTTGACGCGAATATGATTACAAAATCACAAAGAAAACTTCCAAACCTCTATAGGCAATTTCTTGTGGAATGAGATGGGGAGGGGTTGTTTGCGGATCATATACATGAGATCTGCGAAGCCAATTCACTGCTTTACAAACGTTATCCCCTCATTACACACACACGGGAGGAGGGGGGGATACTTCTACATCATTTACTGCGTTCGAACATTTTCAGCCTTGAACGTGGAAATAAGTAATTCCCTCCAACGCCGAGGACGAGGATGCGGAGGAGCTCCTGTTTACGCTCGCAAAACTGCTGCACGTCAGCCCGGAACAGTTTCTGTGGTTCCACGCGTTAAGGGATTCACTCGTGGAACCAAGAATCGCACGACAAAACCAACAAAACACAGGAATCGTCATTTCTGTTTTTCTCATAAAAAAAAAAATGTTGCATATGGTTGGAGTCAGTCCATGACCATTATTCGAGAGTAAGGGTCGCTCGGCATTTCCGTCTTTACAGTCTACGTGTCCGTGGACTGAACTTGTATTTTATTTCTATTCTGACAAAAATATGATCATGATGTTCCATTGTATGTTAAATATATATATATATATATATATATATATTTTTTTTTTTTTTTTTTTTTGGGTTTAACAACTCACGATTGAAAACGAAGAGTAGCGAACTCCATTTACTTCTGAAAGACACCTGACATATATTTCAATCGTTAATTTGAACGTCCAAATCGTCTTCATGTACCCTTTAGATAAACTTCGCATCGCAGAAAGCGGCAACGTTACCACAAAACGGAATGCTGTTTTGCGGCTCAAGTTGCACACGTCAAGATCGCATTTCTTCGCGCCTCTGCGACTCCTGCACCTGAAACTGCCTGAAACCACCAAAGCGACCCTAACCACGGAAAATACTTTTTTTTATTATTTATTCGATTTAAACTTTTTTCTTAATTTTTTTTTTAATCTACACATTTTTATTTTTTTAAACATGGCAGTTGTTTTAGAAAGTAAATTTGTCGAGTAAAGCGGATACTTTCGAAATGTATACTAGATTTCCTGTTAAAACGTTTATTATTCTGCCCAGCTCGCCTGCACCTCTTGCATTAACATCGTAACTTTACAATGCAGGCTGTTTACCCTTGTTTGAGTGGCGGCGGAGCAGAGGGCACACTTTCGGCAAACTCTGTAACAATCCATAAAAAAAAAAAAGCTATCAAAAACTTTTTTTTTTTAATATATATGCAGATTTTAGTGGGCTTAGGGGCTCCGGAAGTATATCTGATGTGTGGGGGTGACGTCTAGGGGCTCATGTGGCATCGTGTAGTTCACCTCTCTTTCTCCATTTATATATATATAACGCGGTATATCCTGGTGTTGGCACTTTCCGCACAGGGTTTGTCTTTCGCGTCGGCTTAGCCTGTGGGGCTTCGTCGCGTACGGAGTGCAGCTTCAACATGCAACAGCTTCACGGGTGGTGGGAAGGGAGAAGAGGGGGGGGGGGGGCGGTCGGAACAGCTTTGAGTGTGGGGGCATGCCCCCACTGGTTTTAGAGCCTGTGGACATAATACATGCGCATTTATGCGCACTGTTGGACGCGGCGTCTGGAAAATCGAGAGAGACGGCAAGAACTACCAGAAAGCAGGATCCCGAGTAAAGCTGCCCGTGAAATGTGAAACCTGCGAAATAATACAAAAAGACACCTTTCATGGCCCACATGCTTTATTCTTTACATTTTGGGCGTTTTTAACTGAGCTTGTAAAGTTGCACGACGGGTATATTCATATAGTGACAGGGCTGGCATATTAGCTAATAGCAATATATTAGCTTCATCGGAATGCTGGCGCACCTTGAGCACACTCAACATGCCTTTCAATTGTTATTTTGCTTAGAATCGTCGCTTCGCTTGTCTTTACACACCTTTGTGGAACACAGCTTTGGGCCTGAACCGTAGCATCACTGATGAAGAAAAATACTGTAACTAACGCAGTTGCACTTTTACAGTGTTAATGAGGGTACACACTGCACGCTCTGACCCAGATAACAAGGGTGATCCCTGTTATTCGACGGCGAAAAAAATCGCATGCGTGTTTTTCCATGGGAATGCACCGGAGCACCGCAAAATAGACTGGTTGCTGTCTGCTTCAATTTCCGTACCGGAAGTCGCGTACACACTAGCGCCTTAAACCTCTAGCGTAGTGAGCGAAAGGAAAAGGCTACCTGAGCCTGCGGATTGAGAATTGCTCATAACAGGCTGGCGGTGCATTTATCTCGAGTTTGTAGAACCTCAGAAGTCAGTGCAGTATATCTGCCGCGTCTAAAACCCGGCAACATTATGGCATGAAAACGATGTGGAACCACGAAAATCTGGCAACAGCAATTCCTTTTTTTTTTTTAAGTGGCGACGAGTTGTCGATGTTGCCAATAAATTTTGTGATGTGAACACTCGAGCAAACCAAAAGGATTACTTGAACCTGCCAAATGGCTGCCGTGCCTTTATGCACTAGTTTTGGGAATCCCTAAACTCGGACACTCAAGAAGGTCATGAAAGTCCGGCAACAATATACACGTATGTGTCAACTTCTGGGAATGTCGTAACGCTCTTAGCGCTTCTGTTCTCTCGATTCAAAAGGAGAAGGATATTTCATAGCGTCTAATGTGAGTGGTTTTTCAGCAGCACGACGGTGTAATGTAACGCAAAATGTAAGGACTCCATGACAGTGTAATGCAATAGTGAAGAATGCCACGAAAGTCTGGCAACCCAATTTATTTTCATTCTCAATCTTGCGTTGCTGATTTAGTGTTGGTGTCGAGGCTTTATTCCACTTGGGATCCTAAAAAGAAGATTACTAGAACCCATGTAAATGTTGTTGGTACCCACACTTTCTACAAAGTCCATAAGTCTGCACGCTTCCAATCGATAGAGGGCGCGCAGTTTAACTGCATTGCGAAGCGACAGTGATACCAAGCACCAGGTGGCACTTACAACATATTTTGAAAACGTTCCAACTTTTAGTTGCCGCCGTTGTTGGTTGTAGTTGCTCCTATTTTATATTACTAAATTTGGCACTGAAAAATGCCTCCATTGTAATTTGATTTGGGCTAATATTTTATGTCATTGCGCGCAAATCACAATCCCGGCTAGAAATAGACAGATCTGTAAATAAACGGCGACCAATCGGGAGACAGCACAGTGTGAGACACCGTTTGATTCAGTGATCTCGCGCATCCCCGCTCCGCGAGTGCGGCCACCGGACGGCCATCTTGCGTGCAGAAAAATATCGTTTTTGTTAGCGTTGCAGAGACCGGCGGCAGCGTGTTAAAGACACGTTTTCTACTCGTTCATCGTCATTCGCCGAAGAAGTTTTTAAAACCCTGTGTAAGCCGTGAGACTTGGCCGTTGAGAACACGTGAAGTGTGTACGAAAGCGCAATGCCGCAGAAAAAGGGCAGAACTCGTGGAAAGCAAGTTTCGCCGGTTTCAAAGCTTTCTTGGGACGCCGAAGTGATGTGTCTCTGTGCCTTCGCACGCATGGATACCGATCAAGAATCGACGCCGTGTGGATGTGTTTTCCGAGTGCAATGTGCGCCGACCTCTGCAACGCTATCGAAACGAAATTTGTCTGCATGCAAGATGGCCGTCCGGTGGCCGCACTAGCGCTGCAGCGAACAAGCGGGGATGCGTGATCCAGCAATTGTCATAGAGATCTGTGGTTTGATCGTATTCGCTCCTTGTTCAACAGCTGAACATATCCCTATTGGTTCTTGCAGAGCGCGAGTCCCGTGAATACGGTCAAACACGTTATATTGGGATCGGCTCCATTTTGGTTTCTATCGAGGAGATCGGTGGCCGAGTGTGTTATTGCACCCGGCTCCGGCCACGTAGAGCGAAAGCTCCCCGTGCAGAACTCAGTGACCCCTTGTCTCCATCAGGGGCTCTAAGCTGCACACTCGGCGAGGAAGTCGGCAAGATTTTTGGACAGAACGAGCGGGTTGGTAGGGATAATTAAACTTGCGGAAGAAAAACGAGAAGGGACGGACAAACACAAATTCAATGTGTTTTTGTTTGTCCGTCCCTTCTCGTTTTTCTTCCGCAAGTTTAAAGATTTTTGCCGCCTCGATTGGCCAGCGCCAAGATCAAGCGCGGCTCTGGCCAATAGCGGCGGTCAGATATGTCCCCGACATTCTCGCCGAGTGTCGAGCATTTTACCGGCGTGCGGTCGTGTATCGCTACTGCGTGATGCACCTCAAAGACCCCAGGCTATCGGGAGTACTGCGCTGGCTAAATTTTTCATCTACAGCGGAGACACCAGAATTGGCTTGCTAGAAACAGCGTCTCGGCTGAGGCCGGGCGAAAGACAGCACTGCCAAAGCCAGCGCACGAGCTGAGCTGAACTCAGACCGCGTCTCAAGACGCTCGCGCGCCCCAGCCTTTGCAGTGCTTTCACCCAGTCTCGGCTGGGACACTGTTCTAGCAAGCCGGCCCAGACGCGTATTGGAGCTAACTTCCCTGTCTCAACATCAGTGGCGTCACAAGGGGGTGCGGGGGGGGGGGGGGGGGGCGGCGGCGGATTGCCCCGGGTGCAGCGCTCCGGGGGTGTCGCGGCGGGCCGCGAGAGAGGGGGGGGGGGGGGTGCGGCGAGGGCGAGGGGGGAGAGGGCAGACGAGCCGGGGGGGGGGGGGGGGGTAGCCGCGGGCCACCGCCCCGGGTGCCGCTGACCCTAGTAACGCCACTGCTCAACATACACACAACAATTTGTTTTTATATACTTCGGCTGTCCGTCGCGCCTCGCGAGTGAGCCGAGCGCTGCCGACGATCCGATGGAGCGAGTCAAGCGGCGCCGAAACTTCATCGTGACGCCGCTCGCCGTCTTGAGAGCCACAGACGACGAGCGGTGTCTGGTGAGCCTCGAGCGCTTCAGGCCGACCGAAGGCAAAGAGCGCCTGGTTGGAGGCCATTCATCAAAAAGGGGTGCCCTTCTGCCAGTGGCTATCCGGGTAGGGGGGAGAGGACGACGCCAGAGCTCAGATAAAAATGTAGAAGATGTCCACTCGAGTCCCACTGTCATGCAGGTTTCAGCGGCGTAGACTTTCCATTTTCCCGGAGGGGCAGGCTGAGAAGTTCTCCGCGGGGGGGGGGGGGGGGGGGTGCGCGGTGCGCGTTACATTTTTGTTAGAACTGGATATTAAGAAGCTAATGAAAGCGCACTGTGATTCCATTTCCCATGTATTTTGTCAATAAAGAGCAACGTGGGCGGTATTTTGTTTACATGCCACTACTAGAAGCTCGTTACATGGCGCGTAAACAGCGTCTCGGTAAGGATCATGGCCCCGGGTCCGAGGGGGCTCTGCCCCCTCCGGATTTCACCGGGGGGCACGAGCCCCGATGCCCCCCCGTAGTCTACGCCTATGATGAGTTTCATCAGCTCAGGTTTAAATTAACACCGAGTGGCGTCACTTTTAGGGTCAGCGGCACTCGGGGCGGTAGCCCCTCTTGTGTCATGTCCGTGTCTCGAGCGTCGCGGCCCACCTCGACACTCCAAACATATTATCGACATATCAGTTAGTATTGGTTTTCGTGAACTGCTGAATCAAACGCTGACGTCTCTTAACTATTAAACCATGGTTAGCTCTAGAACTCGATCACATGGTCCCCTCCATGTGAATTTCCGAAAGCGCAAGAAAACGCCAGGACAGAGAACCGTTTATGAAATTTTAATCAGTCCCTCCGATAATTACCCTCCCCATTCCCCAATAAAGCAAGAGGAGAAAAAAAAGTAAATATTTGGCAAACGAGAAACTAATGTATGTAGTTGAGGTTTCAAACTTGTTTCTCTCCCAGTTTCTCCCAACCACTAGGGAGCGCTTCGCTTATACAGCGTCAGTAAAGTGCCTAGAGTTCAGAGTCCAACTGCTTGATCGGGGTCACCTGGTTTATGGGCCGCGTTTGCAATACAGGATGCAAGGATGAGCCGACCGCTTCAAATTCAATCGTTCTACAGCCTTTGCAAAACCTCTCCGCCGGCTCTCCTCCTTCCCACGTGGCTGCTCAGTCATGCGCTTGAGCACTAATATGTGATTAATCTGTGCAGTAGGTGTCCGCCATTGAATTGCAAGCGCTCTCTGTGGTTTGCGTTGATTCCTCTCTTCAATCTGGGCCCTCTAGGCGGCGTCGAATCCACGTGACGGACCGTCAACTGTGTCCATGAATCCGTCATCTTATTGGTGAATCCTGAAGTATTTTCTGGAAAATTCAATGGCGGTAATACTATTTCTTAACATAAATTCAGTCCGCCTACGCACTACGAAAAATGGATATCGATTAAACCGTTTTAACGTGAGCAGCTAATTAACCTTGTTATTTTCTTTGTTTTCGTTTTATAGACCATACATTCATTTGGATAGCGTGTTTGAAGTCTCAGAAATATATATATCATGGTTTTTCTGGGTTTTTTTTAAACAAAAATCATTCGTTCCTGGGGGCGCTGCTTGCTGAAAGCCATTCTAGAGGGCCTAAATTTAGGTAAGTGAGCAACTCAAACCGTCTAAGCGTTTGCAATTTAATGGTGAACACCTCCTGCGCACACTAGTGGTTCTTGGGCATGCGTGCGCTGCCGTGTGGTGAGACAAATAGTGGGCGGAGAGGCCAAGTAAAGCATGAAAATGCTCGACGCTTTTGCCACCGGTGCTTGTGCAGCAAACGCGGCCCATAAACCACGTGACCCAGATCGAGAAGTTGGAAGTTCCTCTCAAATCTAGGCACACTAAGCGGAAATAGCCGTTCTTATTGTGATCAGCAGAAAAACCTGTCTTGGGGATTTTATGGTCCACTCTCGAGTGCACTAATGCTCTCTATCACTGACGAAGAAGAAAAAGAGTGTGCTTGTGTTAAACAAATGTTAGCAATTCAACGCACGTGTCATCATCTTCAAATAAACGAGTGGACCGTTCTCCAGCGTCTCTTCTGGACGAAGACGACCCCGTGACGCCAGTTAAAAGGTAAGTTTTTTTACGCACCCCAAGGGTCACGAAACGACTAAAAAAGCACTCGTAAAGGTGCCCAAGTCACGAGCCCCTGCCCTTGACAAGCGCTCTGGTAGAGCAAAACGTTCACGCACCTATAGATTCCTTACCGCCGTACCTTACTAAAAGTTAAAAAAAAAAAAAATTTGGGGGACAGGTAGTAGCAGAAAATGAATGATCATCTGCGCGTGGAGATGGAGAATATACTCGAGGACAACTTTCTGTAGGTATACAATAAAGCGTTCGGGAGCGCGTGCTTGAGCACAAATCAGTCTGGCACGAGTACATCCTCTCGGGGAAACGTTTGGTCGAGAACGCAGCCACTTCTTTGCGAGCGGTTTGATAATGTATACCGATCATACTAGGTGATAGTGAATGAGATGCAATGTAAACGAGCTCAGGTATAAGCAAAATTTGTTTATTGCCTTCTCGTATGCGGCGATGTTTTCGGCCGGAGTTCAGAAGCTAATCCCGCAAACGTGTGACCAAGCTGTCGAATAGTATTCTGTGCTCGTTGAAGCGAACACTTCGATATATGCCTTCCAATTTACTCCCCAAATTACATCCAATATCGGCTTTCCTTGACGGAGTCGAGAAGTGCTGCCAATGCGCCGTTAAAAGCTACGACCGCGGGTCCAACCCGTGTGCTCTTTACAGGTGCTCTTTACGGAAGAAAAATGCACGACGCGAGGGCGTGACTCCGCAAAGTAGTTTTCACGTGTACTCGCTCATGGGGAAGCAGTTTCGAAACTCCTCTACTTTGTGTCTGGTTAAAAAGAGCATACCAAGCTCCGGACTGGAGGCGAGTCCTGTCTCCTCCTTTCCGGCGTTTGCTCTGCTAAAGTGGAAAGAGTGAAGGGCTTCATGGGAGGAGCTTGTCCTGCTTTGCTTAACCTGAAACGGTATAGCTCTGGCTATAGCACAGGAAAGGCGCCGTCTGTCAACTCCAGCGAACTATGGGGGGGGGGGGGGGGGGGGGGGGCGGGGCGGGCGGGGCGGCGGCGCTGGCCAGGCAAAATGGCGGACGAAAGGTCGTTTTCGTCTTTAAGCACGCGGGCCGCCATACATTTTTGCACTCCAGCGTAAAATCAATGTTAATTATGAAAGCTCAGAGATTTTTCGACGGTGAGAATCTTGTCAGTGCGTAGGAATGAGATGGCGGAAGCATAAAAAAAAATTGCTTCAATGCTTCCTACGAGAACCAAGCAGAGATAGCGAACGACAGCGTCGAAACGACCTCCTCTCCTGAACCGCTGCGCGGCGTCGATTTCGCTGGAGTTGCCAATAGTCCTTTGCAACTCAAGAAGGTAGGGCGACCGAAAGGAAGGCCGGGGAGGAGGAAGCAGGCGGAACGCTGGAGAGAGGGGAGACAAGTTGTGTTGATTAAGCATGTATGAAACAGTAGAGTCATTGGTGTTACAGACTCGCTAGGCTCTAATGTTTATGGAGCATAGTTCACGCTAGCATAAGTTACCATAATGTCTCGAATAACAGTAATAAACCGCGATCGCGGTTATACTATACTATACTGGGCTACAACTTGGCAATGCAGTGGAGAGGAGGATACGCAGCCCGCGCACACGCTTCATTTAGCGCTCAAAATGGGAGAGGGAACCCGTGTCTGTGCCCTTCACTGCATTGCCAAGAAAAGTTGTCCTAAGCAATAAATAGTTTGCACGTGGCGTCGTGTCCGTATCGAAGGTAGGGCGTGGGTGCGCTTCTGGGGACGTCGGGCTGACATGGTAGACTCGGCATGCGTTTGGTGGCAGGAGTTTAGCTGTTTTTGCCTCGCGACGGCCCCAGCAGGTGTTGGAAGTTGTCAAAGGACCATTGCGTGAGAATAGGCGGCTACTGAAGTGGTCAGTACAGCAAAAGTTTGCGTTCACGTTTAGTATGAGGTGCTTTATTTGCTGCTAAGGTGTGGTCTGACAAACATGCGGCTTGTTTGTCGGGAGGTTTATCTGGCGAACTTTCGAATTGATAAGCGGGGGGCATAGTCTGGGCCGATGGTTCACCTCTTTCGGGAATCGTAAACGGGTCACCGAAAGACGCCGATTTTTGAAAAATTAAGCCGAAAAACATCCGCCGATCGTATTCTTATAAATGAAGACCGCAAAATACGACGTACTCATAATCGAGTTTCGGAAATCAATATGGAATCAATTCGTGGATACATGGACATGAGTGTCGTTTATAAGCGAGGACGGGCCTAATTTTCTCATGGACAATTTTCGAAAATCGCCTATAACTTTTGAGTTAGATGGTCAGCTCCGAAACTTTGGCATCTGGTCCCAACACTGCATTTTGGAAGGACCCCGAAACACAGTTCTCTATGCTCCCAAACACCCTTTATATAACAAATCTAATGACGCCACGTGCTAGTTCTCATGGGTGACCGTACGCGCGTGAGAGCTACTTGATCGAGGACGTAACTGGTGGATTATGTAGTGCTTCAGCCTTCAATTAGGTAATAAAAAAAAATGGGTGAGCCGTATTTAGATGTAACACCAGGCAGTAAACAAATACTTTTTCAGCACCATCTTTCTGGCCTTGTCGGTAGTCTCGTATATCGTAGTCTGAAATTCGATAAGTACTTGGGAGTGAACTGTTAACTCCGCTTGAGAGATTCCAGAAGCATGTACTACAAGTGTACGAGCTCTTGGAATGCGCTGTTAGCACAATATGACTACTCAAAACATTCAAATATCAGGGAGAACTGGGTGCATAATTCCTCTTAACTCTTTCCTTACCGCGCCCATAGGCCATCCATCACCGGTGGTCGATGGTTTCCAAGCGCCGTCAAGAAATTAAAGATAGTGCGGAGAATTCCGTTCCACATTCTCTTGGATAGCCGAAGAACTGTAGTTTCAATTTTATCGTAGGTTTGAGCTTTATCGCGAGCTGGTGGGCTGTCGAGAATAGTCTTGGAAACGGTGGTTGCACTTGTCTAACACGGCTAACTGCTTGCATCAGTCTTCGTAACAAATATGACATCGTTTATATAATTCAAGTGTATTGTGGCATATTTTGTAGACCTCAAGAGCTTGGGGGACACTTTAAATGTTACAGGCGTGGCTTAACAGACAGTTGTCGGTAAGCATCACAATAGTTTCCAGTCCTGCCCTGAGCAGGCGTGCACGTTTTATATTCCCAACTAGGCGGACAAAAATGCTAAATATGAAGGCACAGTAATCAAGGCAAAACGAAGGCAGAACAGAAAGAAAGCATTCTGCTGGGTATGTGAGGTGTACTCTCTGTGTTTCGCCAATATAAGCTCTTCGTTGAAAAGCACACGTGTTAGGGAGGCTAACTCCGACGAACTAAAAATGGACGACGTCAGTTAGGGTAGAGTTCAGAAGTAATAGCAGTGGGTGTGCGGCACATTTTGTATATTCTGAATTTCGTCTATTAGTTTATTTTGGATAGCTGTAGAAGGTTCGGCGTTTATGCGCTTTCCGCACGTACGTTGTATTGTCAAACAATACAAATTTAAATCTTCCCCACATACCAGCCGCAGTTTGCTTTGAAAGAACAAGTAATTGGCTTCATTTTGATGTGTCATGTTGCTCCGTGCCCAAATTGGGAAAATAAAGCGTTTGCACGGACCCTTTGAAAACAAGGTTGTCAGAACTTTGTGAACGGACGTTGCATACTTCCGTTCACTTTCGTTGTGATCTCCTAAAATGTCGCAATTTAAAATGGCTACTGTTCTTATTGGTAGCTTACATTTTTCGTTCTTTCTTCACAGTTGTCGTGGAAGCCCTGGAAAAGTCGGGGTATGTGTAACAGTAAATCTGGTAGACACCCCGTGGACCATGTGGCTCGTTTCGCATGTGCTTGTTTTTTTGGATAGGGTGTTGACTCCGAAAAGCACTTGCCGGTGACATAGTCGTCAATTTCTGTATATCTAAATCTCAGTGTCGAAACTAAAAAGAACAACAACACAAGGTTAGTGGTCCCGAGGAGGGTCCGCTCCAGTTAGCCGTTCAGGAGGCGTCATTGCATTTCTGGGTCTCGACAAAAGCCACTGTTCTGGTTTCCAGTTTGGACCATACTATGTTATGCTTCTTGGAGCAGGAGGGGTCGTGTTTTTATTACGGGAGAAAGTATGAACCCATAAATTTCATAGGATGGGGAGCAGGGTAGTTGTGCTAGGGTGCCTTCATGTGCGACATTGAGGCACCTAAGTGGAGCTTCTATGCTTCCCAGCGACGACGTCCAGGTGTTCAGTGGTTTTAAAGTATTCGAGCTACTCTTGTTGCAAGTATTGTCTTTGAACAATTCGTATTTCAAATGACAAGAGCACCAATGCCAAATCCAGTTTTTAAAACAATATCCCATACAGGTGAGTTTCGGGTGTGCTTGTGTTTGGTTAATTCTTATTTTATATTTTGGAAACACGACAGAATTAAATTCCTATGTTAGGAAGCGGAGAGTGATTGATGGTTGAGTGAAAGTTGCTCGAGATGCGGACGTTGGGTGCGCGAAAGTTCTTATCCCACAATAGAATTAATGTAGTATGCTGTTTGAAAGTTTCCCCGTAAAAAGCTCCACTGTTGACATGATTTCCATTTGTCAGTCGAAGGTTGCATTGAGACTGCAACACGTTCAGCACAACCTCAATGCCAATGCTCGCTTGCTTTCTCCCAGTTATGCATTAAAATGTGAGCTCCACAGAAGCACATCCTACCACGCTTTGTGTCTGTATGGCAACCTTCCAATCGGGGAAGAAAACATAGATAGTTTTGTTGTAGCCTGAGTTCTATGCCAGTGAACGGCACGAGGAAGTCGCCCAGTTATAATAACTTCCTCTTCCGACTACATCGCCATCACTCTCCGCGTGGATTTTGGCCCCGAACCCCGAATGGAGCGTTTTTCACGTGCTTCCCCCGATCAGATTGCATCGGCCCGCGCGTCCCATTGGGTGATTTCGAGCGACGCGGGCGAAGCGCCTACAAACCGCTTCTGTTAAAAGTAGGGAACTTCCACGCTCCTTCCAAAACAGCAGAATCATGATAGGGACGCAAAGAGAAATAAAGATGGCACATAGCAAATTCGTGTAAGTTCGCGGCTAGGCCGCCCACATACCGACGCAAAAACTATTGTTTTTGTTTTGTTTTTTTCTTTTTTAAGGCGTTTGAGAATAATTTTGTAGACCAAAGCGTCGTACTGCACTCGACTTCGAGGATGACAAGGGCTACACGGCGTTCATGGTAAGTTGTGGTAAGCGAACTGAATGGTTTTTCGTAAGAAATAAATTGTAGCCTCGGTCAAAGGATGTACGCGAAATAAATAAAAAAAATGAACAGGGTTGTAGTAATTTTGTTTAGAAAGGAGAGGGTCCATGCGTCGTCGCGTAATCCACAAGTGCTGTAATTTTGAGAGGTGGTATTCCTCAATGTGGAATGAACTGGTCGCCTGCAGTGTAAAACTTATAAAATAAAACTATAAACTTAAAATATTACGATTGCTATTACCAATTTTCACGTGTTCCAAATTTCGTGCGATTTATGTTTTTTTTTTTGTGTTGCAGGTTACGAGTTAATCCATAGCGTTAACCGCTACTTTTTTTTCTTTTTAAATAATATAGAATATAGATTAACTTTGTGCAGTGTGAAGCTAGGAATTCAGAAAGCTGAAATATGATGTTCTGATCCTTGTAATTTTTAGTTTCTGACATGTAAAGGCTGCAACACAAGATGGGAAAAATGGACCGAGAATCGAACGGGAATCTGAGCATCCAAAAACCGCTATACGCGATTTTCGGAAGACTAGCCGCATTGAGGCAAATCTCGCACGGAAAAAGTACCTAGCCTTCCATAAATCTCGGGCTTCGCCCGAAGAATATCTGTTGCTCCAGATCCCTCAAGTCGCTTCCGATTTTCGTAAAAAGGCAGGAGTCTAATTGCCGTGCGAATGTCGTTGGCGATTTCCGCAGTATATTCGATCACTTTTCGTGTCGTCGTCCAGCCTTAACCCCATTGCGTTTGGTAGCGTTTTGCTGCTAAAGTGAACGTGGCAAGAAACTTCACGCTTCGGTCGAAGCCGTGCATCAACAGATTTTCCTTGTTCAAGGAGAATGTTGCAGCGTACGAAACCCACCGTTGTCACGAACTCGTTTTCGCAATAAAAAAAAATACACAACATCTTTGGGTCCTTACTACGCGGAAAACAATTGTGTTTGCTGGAAAGCGTTCCGGGCACGTTGCGAAGTATTGTGCCTCCACACAAAGAGAGGGCACTGCGGTGACTTCTAAGCGTGCCTATTTTGTAGTAGCAAGGGCCGAGATATCCGCTGAGCAGAGAAATAAAATTGTGTATTGTCAGTGTAAATATGGATGTTTATAGTCTTCCTATCATGACTTCGTCCTATAAAACATTTTACAGTACAGAGGCGCGCGATTGGAACGTTATTGGTTCGATATTACCAGATGTAGAGATATAGGGGCGCAGCACCGCTTGCATTCGTCCATGTTTTATCCCCAAGGCGCTTGGGATTTTCTGAGGCCAAGATATAGTTATAAACTGTGCCCCCAACCGCCAGGATATTGTGTAATCCACTGATTCTCTCTAGTTTACTGCAGTTTAATATACATGTCAGCGTTTTTCAAGAGAGTACCCTGAAGAATTTGTCCGGAAACGCAGCATGCGAACTTTTTGCAGTTTCTCCGCATGTGGCAGTGTAGAAACGTCAAAACGTCCAAGTTTTATAGCAAAAACCATTAAAGTTTCCGATCAGGTCAAGGATAACCTTTGTGCAGCGACATTTTTGCTCTCTCAATAGCATTCTTAGATTTTATAAATCGGCCATCTATGAAGGTTTGAAGATTCCAAACTCCGATGATATAGAGGGCGCAACACCGTTCGAATTCGTCCGTCTTTTACATGTTTAGCCGCTTGTAGGCGTCCAAGGCCAGGATATAGTTAGTTTTGAAGGGTTCCTTCCAACCGCTAGGTTAGTGTTTGGGTCACCTTGAATATTGTTTGCCGTATGGTTATCGATTGTCTTCGTGTGGTAGTGACTACAATGGCGCTTCTTAGCGAGTGCTGTGAGGAAGCGGCCAGGAGACGTGGCATGCGATCTCTCACGGTTTCTTCTGGGTTTATCCACACGATGGCGGTGCAAAGCATTCAAATTTCGAAATGCACAAGTTTTATAGCAACAGTAAAACCTAACATTTTTAATCACATTCATTGTAATCTTTGTGTAACCCAATTGTTTAAACATCATTTGCCGAATATTTCCAGATTACGGTTCTATAGAGGGCGCATCATCACTGAATTCGCCCCAAGTTTTGTACACCAGATGTTTGTAAGTGGCCAAGGCCAAGAACGACTATTCAATGATTCCTACCAACCGCTAGGCTATCTTTGACTAGGTTCTGGATCCTAAAAACCTACTGGCTTCGTATGATTGTTATACAGCGTCATTGATAACAAAAATAAATCTGCTAATGATTCGCATGAGACGCGGTTTCTGGAAGGATTTATGTTTACCTATAAAGGTCTATAAGAAACAAAGCAAAATTTACTACTTTTTGGAGACGTAGTACAGTGGACGTACTGTACATTTGGGGGATTTCTCTGGCAACAGTGCTAACGGAAGTTCAGAGAGGAAGTTGAAGGTATTGCAGAAGAGCCCTCCTGAAAACTTCTTCAGCTCGGGGTTGCGGGCTCGTTAGGCAAGTTGACTGAGGAGCAGAATTAAACTAACCTAAATCTGAAATTTCGATGTCAATGTAAGGTTACAGCGTTTGATTACAAGTGCAGGGTACAGATATGCTATCCGTGCGCGAATCGAGCGGTGAGTCTTGTGCATAGCCACGTTTAGGTACGGTGTCTTAACGTGACGTTCCTTGTCTGTGTGTTTCGAGGATTAACATTTGTTACAGCATCAAGCACCGCCGGTGTTCGCTGATGCGAAATTATCAATTAACGTTGGAGGCGCAAAGGCAGAAAAAGTACAGCGTGCGCGCACGTGTATGTGTGCGTGCGTGCGTGCGTGCGTGTGTGTATTGCCAGCCGGCAATGGCCAGGCGGCGCCACGAGAGTGCCTGCATTCAGCACCACAAGCGGAGGCGAGTGTGTTAATGGGGCGTCTAGTCTGCCCGTCGAGCCGCGGCGAGCGGCGGCGACCCGATTTCAGCAGTCCCCGTGTGCACGGGGACTGCTTATTCTTTAAGCGTTTTTTTCAAGACCATCGGGAGCCTTGCTAGGATTAAGTGTTTAGAGCATATTCTAAAGTTGTCATTTAGACACCAGTTTGAGTTGTCTTCACCACTTGTGGGGTCGCTCCTTATAATAATCGCCGCTTGATCGGTCTGTGCTTCGCTCGTCTCCCAGGAAGTGACACAACGAGAAGGCAGCGAATCGGTTTACTGTACTACCCGGTTGCCCATCTTCGAGAGCCGGCAGTCCGGACCCGCCGACCCTAGTTGTCGCCCGTCGTTCTGAGCTCGCAGTCAGGAGTCCGTGTCCAGACTTGCGGATCGTCCTTCCCGTACGCCAGCGCTGCATAGGCTAGCTGCGGGCTATCACAGCAAGGGTCTCGCTGCAGAGCCACTCTGGGGTCGTCATAGCCCAGGCCGGTATGGCCAGGGCTCGCCGTTTTCGCCGGTCCTGATCCGAACCTCGCTGGTGGAATGCTCCCGAGGATTGCCATGGGCCAGAACAGCCAGAACGGCTCTATCGTTCCTGCCCAGCCCCAGCCTCGTGCAGCACGCTCTTTCCTCGCTGGCTGGCCCCCGCTCGTGCCTCGCTCGGCCGTCCTCTCCTTCTCCCGACGCCCCCACACACTAGAATAAAATGTGGGTAATTAGGACGAAACTCTGCATGCTAGAGAACCGTACGCACAATGCAAAGCCTGGTGTAAAAAGGCGACAGGCAACAAAGTGTATGTGTAAGAAGGATATTTACGCTTTGCACAAGCTTTTTCTAAAGAAAAACTTAAGCATCCTGTTTTCTGCACGCCGTCACATTTGTTACCAGACTCAGCATTAACTTTGGTTGCCGAAACAAACAAAACTTTGTACTACAAAAATCCACTATTTGAAAACTCGCAGGTTTGGAAGGTTTTGGTTGCGACCGCGCGTGCCTAACAGCATTATGAGTGCCGGAACAGGCCGACGGGCCTCTCGCTTGAAAACCTGATTGCTCGATTCTCGACACCACAGCGAAGCAACAATCGGCCCGATTGTTCCTACCGTATTTCCATATGTGGCTGTCTAAGTGACTCGTAATACAACTTGTACAAATGTGTTATTTTGCCGAGTATTCTGCAAACTGACTTCGTGATACCACTTTCCAAGCCTGCACATATATTCTCGTTCAGTTCAACCGTTTCTGTAAAATTCGCTTACTTGACGCGTCGCACTGCAGTAATCCACTTTTTTCGCTGTGTCGCTTCCTAAGATCTCGGAAGGAAGCGGTAAAGTTTGACGCTTGAGTCACCTTTGCGTGGCAGTCTTTCACGCAGCAGTAGCAACATTGATTTTTGGGGAGAACTCTAGGAGTAGGCGAGATGTCACAGGAACCCGGTGAGGTCATAGAAACGTGAAGTTTGGACTTACTTTTACGAAAAACGGTTCCAAAAAGACTCATGCCGATCCGAAATGCCATGTTTACAGGTGGTTTCAAAATGCACCTGCCCGCAGTCGCCTCGACCCGCGTCGTCCTGGCCTACCCTCTTTTTTTATTTTGCTGCCGCTAGATGGCACCACGTGTAGTGCTAAACCGCATTGCAGGTTGCCTATATGTATGTATGAATGTATATATAGGGTGTTAGTGAGAAATCCAAACCTGGCTTTTCGCACCGCAAAAGTAAACTAGACATTGCGGACAGATCAAACTCCGTCAGAATGTAGCCCCAGCCGTTCGAGCAAGATGCCAAAGTTTCAGCACCAACCGTTATCTTATTCAAAAGGTATAAGTGATTTTTTTTTAAATTTTCAATGGGAAAATGGGGTTTATTTTTGCCCGTTTTCGGTTTCCGTCGGCCACCATTTTTCCATTGATATTTTCGGAAAATCGCTTATAACTTTTGAATAAGATAACGGTTGGTGCTGAAACTTTGGCATCTTGCTCGAATGTCTAGGGCTACGTTTTGACGGAGTTCGATCTCCCCGCAATGTCTAGTTTATTTTTGCGGTGCGAAAAGCCGAGTTCAGATTTTTCACAAACACCCGGTATACGCCTTTCCAAGAAACACTCGACCCTAGGGGCAACAAACCGTTTTTGAGCCCGGTCACTGGGTTTGAAGCTAGGCTCTCACCGGCGTTCCTGCTAACCCTAACTGAGTGGACTGATTTCGATAGGCGCAGTTTCAAACACTGCTGCCGGCTAAATTCTTGTCTTTTCCCGCTGTATTTTGTGTCTCTTGGTGTATGTATTTTCCAGAAACATTAACTGTACCACACTTTAAAAAAAAAAAAAAAATCTATTTTTGTTGGGTTTGCACGTGACAGAATGAATGCAACTAAAACGTTAGCTGTCTTTTTTTTTTTACGATAAGTTTTGATGGTGTCAAACGACAAAGTGCTTAGCTGTCGAAAATAATTTACAACAGAAGATAACCGAAAGGCTTGCATTTTTCACGCTCACAAATAATGTGTTTACTGATGGACAGGACACGGACATACAATTTAGCAAGGTCTAACATTCAAACAATTTATTGTACCTACCACACAATGCAGCATTATCTGAAAAAAAAAAAAAAATTATTTGAGAGAGATCTTAAATAACACAGTCACAGTCGACGACAGTTGCATCTTTGTTGATCGGACGGAATCCAAGATGACTTCGTTATGGTCACGTTTTGGGGAGAGCTTCCTTTTTCACAGCGGCACCAAGGCAAAGGAACGGGCACGACAGACTCCAACCGGAACAACTATTTCTGGCTATGACTGAGAAGGACTCTACGTGGATTATCTCTGGGAGGGGGAGAACAGTTGTCATTCTTTCTCAAAATCGCGTCGATTGCCGTTCGACGCCCTGCCTTTCTTTCGTTTCCCATGAATGTCGAGCAGAAACGCTTGAATGGCAGGCACTTACCAGCCCTATTTCTCACAGTGGAAGATAACACAGAAAGGGTACGCAGCATGCATCAGAAAAATTAAGTGGAATGCTTCAAAAGCTTCTTATTATACTCTGCTTTATTTTATTTTTTTTTATTTTTTTTACTTGTGATTGATGCAGAAGCTACAAGAGTGAAGTTGTGCATACCGTGCACATGCACTCGTGCAGTTAAAGCATCGCTCAAGACAGCAAGCTCACGGTTGCTTCGCTTGCACTTATGGTGAAACAGAGTGTAGAAAAAAATGCTCGTGCTAAGAGTCGCCTCGGTGCTAATCTTTCTCAAGAACATGCAGAAATCATCATCATCGGAATTCATTGTTCCAGAACGTTTTGTATCAAAATATGCCCGCCTTCCACAAACTCTCTGCGTATTCTTGCCGACTGAACACTGGATTGTCCCAAGCCAATTCCTGTTAAGAGGTGTGTCACGGTTTTTAACATCCCTTCCACAAATGCTCCTTGCCACAGCTAATAGGCCAATCTCACCAGCCAGTTTGGCTACGCCACCGCTGCTGCAATGCATCGAGGGAACTTTAGTCTTTCTGCACGTGTGGAGCAGGATACGACACGAGGTCTCGCATGCACGGCCATCTGCCTCCTGTGAACTAAAGTTATGGCAGCGTCATGCATGCGCCAAGCGCTTGGGAGATCGGTCTATTGTGCAGCTTACCAAGCACCCACGATGGCAATCTAGGACCTTGACTATCTTGTGTGTCATGTTTTCCCAAACATTAAATTCATTCATGCATTTCGACAGTGTTCTTTCTGAAGTCCTGCTGCAACATGGAGTTTATTCTTGCCGTTCCTCATCTGTCTGGACCACAAGCCCTCAAAGTTCTTTGTTCTTGCTTCAAGCTGCTGCTTCTCGAGTACTGTAAACAACTTTATTTTCACGGACTCAATATTTCAAGAATTTCGTGAAGTGGGGTTTTCGGAAATATTTTGCGGGAATAAAATTACGCCATTTGAAGTGATATGCTATCAGGGTTGGGCAGTATTGCGAAACACATTTATTGCGTTAGTATTTGAGAGCTAATTCAAGTATTTATATTTCGGTATCGCGACACAATATTTCAATCGGTATCTGTATTTCAGTATCGGAATACATTTTCAGCGTATTGCGATACAATACTGGGCCGATGGATCTCATTAAAGTGTTCAAGAGATCTGTGACCCCAAGCGAAAGCTCAAGAGATTGTTTCCCTTCGTTTTGCATGCTTCAGAGGGGTAGAAGGTACAGTAAATGAAACCATGAGGCTTTGTTACCAAGCAGACCAAGTTTTGTTTCGAACATTATGCCCCCGAGATAGATTGGTGACTCCTTCCCTATATTTTAGAGATAACATAGGTCTTCCAGGGTGCTTCAGTTGGGCAACTGTTTTGTCGAATCAAAGTGTTGAAGGCACTGTGTGTACGGTCTTTACAAGTGTACACTGCACTCCCAGTTCCATTTACTATTGCAAGCGTAAAGTTTCTTCTTTCAGATCACCAAATAAAAAAACACCATTTCATTTTAAGGCGACGTCTTGAAATGACTGCAGAAAAGCCACTGACATGAGACTAGAGGATGCTGACCTTTCGGGAATATTTGGATAGATATAAAACACATTTAGAGGTTCATGTGATATTGCTTCGAATTCAATCAGTCTAAAGGAGAACTGCACTGCATTCTGGATGGAAAGTATTATTTTCAATCTATTGAAGTCCCACTTAGTTCCCAAAGCTTCATGTTAAAAGGAAAATGACAATTCTATGTGAACATAATTTCGGGCTCGAGAAAGTCAGAGTTTAACTTGCATCTTTACGTCACGGTTAGTACGGGTTTTCGTTTTCATTGGAGGATTCCTTTTTCACCTCAGAAGTACAAACCCTGTCAACGAAGTCGTATATTACTAACTCCAAGTGAGGTCTTCATATAGATATTTGCATGATTTAAAACTTTCCCATTGTGAAAGCGGTCTTCGTTTGTTTTAATATGAGCCCGTGTTGTTGACAGTTGTGGAACTGATATACAGGGTGTTTCGCGTAAGAGTGACGAAAATTCCTACAATTAGTGTATTCCAAGTAAAAAGATAATTTTTTCGGTACCGCATTACTCATGGTGGCAGACATCGGAGAATATGCGATTCTTGCGCCAATTAAATTAATGCGACCTTTTAATGCGCCGTGCCTGGCAGCAGGGATGGCACACCATCAGGGAGCGCGGCGATGCAAATCGGTGGGAACTCCGGTGTTATCTGTGTGACGTCACTTCCGTGACCAAGTTTTCGTGACATCAATCTCCCAACTTTGCACCCCTTCCAAGCTCGGAGAAAGACTTAGTTCTACGTCAAAAGCAGAAAGCACATTGGGGGGGGGGGGGGGGGGAGGGGAGGTGAGGAGGTGTCAAAGGGGTCAAGACGCGGGGAAAAACGAAAATCTAAGATAACTATGAGGCAGGAACGCATTAGAATTTACTATAGTTTTGCTCAATTTGTTTTGCAAGCAACGCGTTAGTTTCGTGGATAAATTTAATTGAATCGCAGGACCCTCAAATCTGCCCATTCAGGAAGGCCGCCGTGTTTGAAAGTGAAGCGACGGAACTTGAATAGTTTGCTTGCATGCTGTTGCAGGGTTCTCTCTCAGCGCTTGAGCTGATTCAGCTTGCTTATTTCCCTCACTCGCGCCTTTGAAATCTTTTGTTTCGGCAGACCAGGGGCCCTAATCTGGACAGTTGGCGAAAAACGTTGGCGAGAAATCCGGCGGCCTTGATTGGTCGGCCCCAAAGTCAAGCGCGGCGCAAGACAATCACGGCTGCCCGATTTCTCGCCAAGTTGAACAGATTATGGCCCCAGGAGGCAAGGGAAATTAACAGCTCAGGCAGCGCTACCCTCCCGAATCAATGCGATAAACGCGTGTGCGAATTTTAACAGCTTTTGATTATTACTTTGAATAAACTTCTATTTGATTTGATCTTTATATCGTGTACTCACTGTATTTGTAAGTTCCACTCAGTGGTGTAGCCAGGATTTTATTTCGGGAGGGGTTCAACGGCATCCCCCCCCCCCCCAACTCAATGACGCAGGGTGAGCTCGCCGACTCGGACGCTCAGGCAAAAATTAGGGAGGCGCTGAAGATAATACCGGTAAAGCTGCATTGTCATCTTTAAAAACAGCAGGCTTCATTTACAGGAATACGGGCGTGGTGGCTCACTGCTCTACCGTCGTCGTACTTGCGGCCCACCAACCCCCACAGCACAGAACTCCTTGCTCTTTTAGAGGTAGCACTGCATTGCCAACGCGTGAAGGCCAGACAAAACACAAAGATAGCTATGCTTTTTTCGATATTGCAAAAACTACGCGTCGCAACGAAAAAAGACTTGTGTCGTTTTGGTCCTGGGCCAGGGCCCTGTTTAGGAAAATTATTAAAGTCCGGGATAATTAGATTGTTAATTATTTTTGCGTAATTAACTTTTTTAATATTGTGTTTAAGGGCATGGTTTCAATTAGAAAATTGCTCAGCATCATCGAAAAACACTAAATCAACAAATTGCAGAACGATAGAAGGTACGCGCAGCATTTTACCGCTTTCTGAAAAACCACACAATTTCGACGGGTTTTTAAGTTTCGGTTTGCTATCGGAGCGCATCTCGACCCCGATGGCACCGCGCCCCCGTGGAGAAAGAGTGCAACCAACCTCTGCTGCGTCGCAGCGATGACAGCGCAGCAGAGGTTGGTTCTGCAATTTGTTGATTTAGTGTTTTTCGATGATGCTGAGCAATTTTCTAATTGAAACCATGCCCTTAAACACAATATTAAAAAAAGTTAATTACGCAAAAATAATTAACAATCTAATTATCCCGGACTTTAATAATTTTCCTAAATAGGCCCCTGGCCCAGGACCAAAACGACACAAGTCTTTTTTTTTTTTTTGTTGCGACACGTAGTTTTTGCAATATCGAATTTGTCCACCTTTCGTGAAACACCCTGTATACAGCAGCACAAAAACAAACAAAAAATCTCGACGTTGAAAAATAGGAGAAAACGACCACGCACAAACACTAGGGGCCCGTATCTAGGGCGAAGCTAATTCTGAGCAATCACAAAACCAAAATTTATTATCTATAAAGGTTTAACAAATTCGTGCTACAGAACCAGGTGCCGAAGGAAATAGTTTTATCTTTGCAAGGCCGCTTTACCTTGCAGCGTGGTCCAAAGGCAGCAGCAGCATATCCTCGGGGTAAGAAGTCATCAGTCCGAACTCGTCGTTCCGTCACTCGGAGAAATGACATGACGCACCACACAGAAACTACACGCCCAACGTGGAAAGGAACTTTACTACCAATGCGTCTATGCGTAGTGAGGATATGAAGGCTTGTCTCCGGAGTTTCTGATGTTCCGTGCAACGAAGAGATTCATCTAATAAGGAATTGCATCGGTCGGCACCTCGACATACAAAGCACAGAAAGCAAAACGGACTTCTTCGCATCCGTAAGCAAGGGCGAATCCAAGGGGGGACGACGGGGGCGCCCCCCCGAACAAACAAAGTCGACCCCCCCCCCCCCTCCCCCATTCTCGGAGAGCTATTTGCCCGGTACACAAGAAAGAATAGTATCCTTACAAATTTTCCGCCCCCCAAAAAACGGGAGTTCTGAATCCGCCCCTGTCCGTGAGCGACGATTTTCGCAAACTAAGAAAAACTTCGCCAAAAATAGGGAAATTTTAGGCGTCCAATGCAAGAAAGAGAGACGTGAGGCGCCCGTCACATGGCGACTCCAGCGAAACCGACACCGCGTAGCGGCAACGCCGTGAAGCTCATGAGAGAGGTCGTTTGAACTCTGTCGTCTGCTATCGCTGCTTAGTTGCCGTAGGCAGTGTAGAAACTTTTTTTTTTTTTTTATAGTGATGGACCGAATCTGCCGAGCTTCTGATTCGGCAAAGTTCGGCAAATGCCGAACTTTGAAGGAAAGCGGCAAAGATTCGGCAAAAATTCGGCAAATGTCTGCGCACGCGCGAGAACGCGACGGGGGCCAGGGCCGTGGATTGCAAATGGACGCCGTGCAGTCGTGCGGTCAGTGCGGTTACTATCGTGTAGTGCACGGTGGTGCAGCGTACTACAACCAGCTCAAGCTCGTTGTGTACAGTCAGTGGTTAAGGCGAGGTGTGGAGTGAGTAGGCAACACGGTAACTGCGTTTGTGAGCGAGTGTGGTTCTCTTTAATATTTTCTGCCTCGGGAATAGAAAGTCGACCAGTAATTTACGCAGTCCACTGCGCAAGTAACAAATGATGCGGTACATTCTGGATGACGTGACTTTAATTTGACATTTCCAGTGATGCAACGAGAGTAGTTGAAACATTGGCCGACAATTACTTTAAAGCTGTTAGCTTGGCCCAGCTCGTTTGTCTACTTGTTTGTCTTGCCTCGGCGGGATCTGTAATGGATCCTCAATGCGTGACTTTTCGCGAGCGCGCGGTGCGAGCGCACGGGGTTGCGGGCCCAGCTTTTACGCTTCGCGAAAGCGAGAACTGAACTTTGCCCATAGCGCCTGCCTGGGAACAAGAAACCGCTTGTGTCTGTGTGGAAAGAGACCGCTCCGAACAGAACGATCGGAGGCACGCCACGAATGGCACTGCATAGGGACCTCACCATGTAATCAGAAGTTAACCACAGCATAATAAGCGTTATTTCATTTTCTTCTCAAATCAACGTCGCATTATAAGTAACGGAACGTCAGCACCCGGCCACCGTTGACAAAGCACTCCCCGCAATTATAACAATTCTGTTTTCGGCTCAGAAGTAGCGTGCGCCGCCGCGCTTGCGTAAACCATCTGTACGCACGAGTGCTTGCCTCCCAATAGGGGTGAAGAGGTTCCCCTGAGGGTACTTTTCCTGAACAATTTCTCGCAGACCACCGCAAAAGACGACGACATTGCTGATTTTTTTTTCTTTTTTTACGGTTGTGCGCAGCGAGAGTGGCTAATTTAGAACTTTGCCCGTCTTTTGTCCAAACCCGTCGCGATGTTTCCCTTCCTTTCCAACTGTGACACGTGGTTTTGTTTACTTCTGCTTGTCATTTTTGTTTTTCCGTCCTTTCCGCGCGTGTTTGGTCGCAGAAAAGGAAGATCGGGTGATTTTTCTTAACAAGCTGCCTAGGCCTGCAGATTGGTCCAACTAATAATAGCAGCAAAAAAAATGCTTACAGTATTTACTATTGGGTGTCGTAATCAACTTATGTGTAGCAGTTGCAAGCGAGCTGCCATGCCGCGCAATTCTGAGCTATTCATATCTGGGCTAAAATAAAGCGCAGCTGGCCCGTGAAAATTAGCTTCGGGCCGAGCTGGGCCGGCTGTTGGAAATGGATAGCGGGCCGCGGGCAAGTCCGGGCCCAATAGACAACGGGCCGGGCTGGGGCGGGCTTCGACATATCGGCCCGTGCAGACTTTTAGTCGCAGGCATCGCGGGTGGGTGGTGTCAGTCGCGTCTGTAAATATACCAGGTTGGAATACCGAATAAACCAGGTTGGAAGAAGGTTGGAATTTATAAATAAACAAGAGTTTTTTTTTTCTTGAGATCCCATTGTTTGTTTGCATATCAATTAAGTTACATCACAAACTGCGTTACGGGATACGGTGGTCTGTGCCACATGCGCCAAAAACTAGACGTTTACAAGATAACGCCCCACCTTTTCAATCAGTATGCATATCCTATTTCCTAAACGTTCGTGTATATCGTAACACCAGAAACTGCCGTTTTAAAGGTTAAAACGAACCGTTGCTAATATGGGACGCACACTTTCATGCAAAGCTGACGTCAAGTGACTCAAATCGAAAAACATGCATGTTTATAATAATATTATTATCTTTTCTGGTGAAGGCTCAGCAACCGTTGCATTCGTTTTCGCGCACAGAACGGGCTTGCGCTGATGATGCCTCAAAACCGAAACTCACGTAGCGTGATTCGTGACTGCCACCGCTACTACCCAACCTCGTTGTCACGCCACTTCTGCTAGAAGTCACTCTAAAATTGCCAGGAAACACACAAAAACGACACTGATACAATTATCTTGTAGATTATCACCTTACTTAGTAATAACTGTGTCAATATGCATTACATGTTGCATTTAAGTTAAGAAAAAAAACAACATAAAACCCCTTTTCGCCATAAAAAACTAAATTTCAACGTTAAGTCTGGTAACAATGTATTTTTGCCGAATCTCTAGGAAAATTCGGCAAAAGTTCCGCTTTGCCGAATCCCAAGATTCGGCGCCGAACTTTCGATTCGGCAAAAGTTCGGCCCATCACTAGTAGAAAGAAACATCGTTTCCAGTAATTATTTTTATTCTTCCGCCGTGTCATTTCCACGCACTGACTAGAAGAAGGTATCTACCGTCGAAAAATCGCTATGCTGTCATACGTAACACCGATTTTACGCTACAGTGCAAGAAATTTATGGTGGTCCGCGTGCTGAACGACGAAAACGACCTCCTTTCGTCCGCCATTTCGCCTGACCAGCGCGCCTCCTATAGTTCGCTGGAGTCGCGAATACAGACGGTCGCCCTCTGTCCGGAGTACCTATTCCTAAGCGTCTATCGTCTCCTCAAGATCCTAGCGACTCTGCGCGTAACAACGGCGGAAGCTGAGCGCTCGTTCTCTTCACTACGACGGTTGAAAACATGCCTGAGAGCGTCCACTTCGGATGAGCGACTGCTCGGTCTAGCGCCTTTGAATGTTCACCGCGACATTGAAGTTCAAGCGGAGGACGTCCTGGATATTTTTTTCCCATGAATGCAGGAGGCTGCATTTTAATGTGTAGGCGCTTGGCATAAATGAGATGGTAAAGAGAACCTGTAAATTGCTTTCTAATATAACTAGTCACAGTTACCTTTTTATTTGCGGCAATTTCTAGTCGAAAGCGTAATTCTGACCACAAAAGGTGTGCGTGAGCGCAGCGCCACCTGTAGCTAGTGCCATTGTTTTTTAGAATTCATTTATTATTCCTTACATCACTGACATTGTTTTATATTATCACCGTGTGTTCGTTTTAATATGTTCAGTTTGGTTTGATTGAACTGTGTATTTCAGTGAAAATAGTTTGTTATACTTGAAATTGTTGTCCTTCACCCCACAAATGTTTCGAAATATCCGTTCTCTATATATCTGAGATCAAGTTCCGCATCCCCCCGAATAAACATGAATTAAGCAATATTGCATATTCTATAATTTTAGCATTTTCTACCCCACAAACAATTTTCCCGAAGGCATATAAGTTGGAGGTGGTCCGCGCTCCCCCGTCGCTCCGTGCCTCGTACAAAACCGACTGCGTGATCAGGGGAGCGAGCGGGCCCCGTGTGTGTGTGTGTGTGTGTGTGGGGGGGGGGGGGGTAGCTTGGCATTTCGGGGGTTGGGGGGTTTCGACCCCCAAACCCCCCCTCTGCCTACGCCACTGGGCCCCCTACTACATTTCACATGATTCGTGGTTTGTTCGGGCGGGATAGTTAGCTTCGATGAGTGCGCTTCTCACCGCACACAGATGCACTGTGGAGAAGCGAGACTTGCCATGTAGACGTCGCGATCCTGCGTATTTGGCTTCTTCGCAGCGCAACTGCGTGCCAAGGGGAAAAGCACTCGTCTAGTGCGAGTTGGTACGCGTGCACACGACGGGTATTCGAGAAAGGAAAAGCGGAACTTGGGGAATGCCGATATGACAACTATATACACTCCAGTAAAATTTTCATAATAAAACAGCAGCTATATAGCCATAGCACCACGACAGAACAGCACACGTCAAAACAGCACCGCGTCAAAACAGCAAAGCACATTGAGGATGCGGGAACCTCTGCTAAGCACGCACGCAGTACATCACGTCTGAGGATGCGGGAACTTTAGTCTCTCTGCACGTGCGACTACCCCACTGGAGCTATGTGTTGTGGAGCACGTGCAATCACGAGCCTTCGCATGCACGGCCGTCTGCATCTTGTGAACTAAAGCTATGGCGGCGTCACGCACGCGCCGAAAGCGAACCGGCGATGGGACCCAAATCTTGGGAAAGCATGGTAGTCTTTGATAGCGAGACCGACGCGTCTTTCGATGGGTTCACTGATCACGAGTGAGGAAATAAACGCTGACGTGTCAAATGCGGCCATTCTCTTGTAGTTGCAGAAATAAATCAATTGAATGTTGGAATCTGGGGACTTTCATGATGCGTGACTCTAGTAAGACAGGAGTCACATGATTCTATTGGAGAGAGTCCGCTGACCCTTTTTAGAAATAACCACCTGACTCCAGGCAGGAAGGGGGTCACCTGACGCCATTGGAATAGAGTCACCCTACTTATACCAAGGGCAGAGTCCACTGACTCCACTGAGCACTTGAGTCATTTGACTCTTTCAGAGGTATCACCACAGGGACAACTCTGTGCTACCCCAAAGGGAGTAAGCGTTGACTCCTTTTAGAAGGTAGAGCTGCCATGAGCGCGTTCTAGATAAGCTTTCTAAGACCAACCGCAGCGTAGAAGAATGGCACCGGAGTATTCAGTCTTTGCTCGGGTTTCAACATCCTGACCCGTACCAGCTCACCGAGGTCTTGAAGATCGAGCAGAGCCTCACCGAGCAGAAGATGATCGGCAATGCATATGTTCGGCTGTTTTGACGCGTGCTGTTTTAACCGTGCTATTTTTTCGCGTGCTATTTTGTGCCGTTCTGTCGCGTTCCAATTTGTTTTCACCTCAATACCTGTAGTAAACGAAGTTCCTCGCAGATCACTTCTAAATTCCTCCTTTAGGTGTTGAGTGAAGATACTTTTATACATACATTTCAGTGATTTGTTAGTTTATCAAAACGCGTAAACGTTTCAAACACGGCGCTGACCCCATTTCCGACGTGCCACGAATAACTCTGTGGCATACAGTGTTCTTCGTGGTTGTTTAAACTGTCAAATGCACAGCGTAGAATTTTTATTCAACAACGTTCCTCACTACAAATATATTTCAAAATCTGAGCCATCCACTCATGCATGGCTATGTGGCAGACATTCATTTTCATGTGCATTATGGTTTACAAGGTCCAGGTTTCTGCACTGATTAATTGCATTCATGCCGAAACTAGGGGGGGGGGGGGGGGACTATGAGTGAAGAGATAAACATTTCTTGAAATCAAAACATTTGAGAACTGGCACAAGTAATGATATTAGAACGGTGTCTTAGATGCTCCTTTCTTTGTCCTTTTCTGTAATTTCTTCTTTATTGCATGTGAGGCATTTAGTTTTTAGTTTTTTTTTTATATCATGTTTATTAAATCTTTATATCGCAGGTGCGCTCGCAGCACACAACGGGGCTGTGCTGGACCTACACCTCAAGCCAGGAGCTCCTGAGCGGCGAGAGTAGAGTTTGATCTGACAGCTCAAGGGGCACCTTTGTTCAGTTGGGTGAATTTATAATTATCATCTTTCGAGTAGAGTTAAGCTCTGCTGTGTGTAATTTTTCTAGAAATAAATACCTCCTACCAAATTTACCGAGAAACTACATTTTGCCACTGCTGTCAGTGCTCCACGAGGACCTCGGACAAGAGTGTATCAGTGTGCAAACACCATGCTTGTTTGACGCCACTAAGCTGATGTAGCGGGACCGTTTTATCGTGGGTAGCGCCATTTTGAGAGCGAGAGAGAAAAGGGGAAAGGGCTATCGGCGCTTTCCCTTTCTGGCTGTGTAGAAAGAGGGAAAGTCCCGGATGAGAGGCTTGGCCGGTGTTGGGTGTCTGCTGTGGCCCCAACTTCGTTCGCGCTTTCTTTTTCTGTTTTAAACTCGCAAACTTAATTAGAGCCGTGGTCTTCAATGGCCAGAGTTCCCCGGTCATCGGGAGACCACTGCTGGGTGATAGGGTGCACAAATAACGACAAAAAGCGTCGAATACTGCCCAAGGACCTATGTAGTGTTACGTTTCCGGCGGTTCGACGACGGAACGGCTGCCGAAGGAACAGACAGACTCTCTCTCTGCTGGAAGAACGATCTGTCTTTATTATAAAAGCAAACCGGCTTTTAAGGATTCTACATCCAATGAGGAGAGGAAAAAAGAAAGAAATGCAACCCAGCGCCGCTCCAACTAATCTTATCAGGAAGCGAAGCGAGCATAGCACCGCAATTGTTACAGCTCGGCCAATGCTACCCAGTTCGGAAGTTGGTCAACAGGCTGACGCCTCTTGAGTAACTGGAGACGTAGGTAAAAGCTGTCGAAGCATTCCAAATGGCGAGAGCCGAGTTGCGGCCGTTTGACCTCGACGTAGTCCGTGTTCTCCTGGAGAAGTAGGAGACAGGCATGTAGCACGGTGAAGGCCTTGGTAGACGGACGACTCCATGAAGTACGCTTGCGAGTCGTGACAAGTGACCAGGGTAGAAGGCCACAGTCGCCAGGTCTTGGAAGGGTAGCTCGGGCCAGGGTGCTCAAGCGTGAACGCCGCTCTGTTCTCGGGGAAGGGTGCTAAGCGCGGATGCCGCTCCGTTCTCGGGCAAGCGGTGCTGAAGCGCAAGACGCCGCTGTGCTTCCGGAGCTTCGGAGTGGCAGGACAGGGGGTTGCACGAAGAAGGCAGCCGTAAAGGACCCCGGTATTCGGGCAGTGTGCAGCTCGGGCACGATAGCAGCAAGCCGAGGTGCTGAAATGACTTAGTGGACGAGCGGCAGAAACGACATCGGAAGCAATCCGGCGCCACAACTCAGCAAGGCCAGACCCCCTGAAATCATTAGGAGCGGAAAATGCAACGTACTTTCTCGACAAAGTTAAGTGCAGTCATAAACCTCAACGCCGCAAAATTGCCAACTAAAATTTGCACAAAAAAAATTCTGTGAGGACTTTCTCGCAGAACTAGAGGAATACTAAGGAATGCGGCTGAGGCAATTGGCATTGGCGTGATTTTTGCCCTTCTTGTGCCGCACCGTGAAAGTAAACTGTTGGAGTGCCAGGCTCCACCTCATTAAACGACCGTTTTTGTTTGACATCTGATTAAGCCACACGAGAGGGCAGTGGTCAGTCTCGAAAATAAATGACGATCCTTTGAGATAGCACGAGAGTTTTTCGATAGCCCATACCATACAAGCACACTCTTTTTCTACTGTGCTGTATGCCTGTTCGCGTGTTGTTAGTTTTCTGCTGGCGTATACAACAGGATGTTCCTCGTCCTTCTCGTTTATCTGACTGAGGACTACGCCCAAACCACGGTTGCTCGCGTCACACTGGACTATGAATGTGCGCGTGTAGTCTGGTGAAGCGAGGACAGGATCGCTCGCTAAAAGCTCCTTGATCCTCAGAAAGGCGTTCTTGCGTTCCTCGGTCCAGCGCACGACATTTGTCTCTGTCTTGCGAAGAGCGTCTGTGAGAGGGCTAGCGACATGCGCGAAATTAGGAATGTAATTTCGGTAATAATCGGCTAAACCGATGAAAGAACGCATGTCCGTCTTTGTTTTCGGCAAGGGAAAATTCTTTATGGCCATAACCTTTATTTCGGATGGGCGTCGCTTCCTTGGCCCACAAGATGGCCTAGGTACTGAACTTCAGCATTAGCGAGATGCAGTGGCGTCACAAGGGGGGAGCGGGGGGGGGGGGCGGACCGCCCCGGGTGCAGGGCTCAGGGGGTGTCGCGGCGGGCCACGGGGGGGGGGGGGGGGGCAGTCGCGGCGGGCCGCTCGATAGCGGGGTGGGGGGGGGGGGAGTCGTGGCGTGACACGCGAGAGCGGGGGGGGGGGGGGGGGTCGCGGCGGGCTGCCGCCCCGGGTGCCGCTGACCCTCGTGACGCCACTGGCGAGATGACATTTGGCCATTTTCAGAGTTAGACCTGCTTCTGTCTAGTGAATACTTCCTGTAAGTGCTGCAAGTGCTGCTGCCAGCTACTAGAAAAAATAGCCACGTCATCAAGGTAGGGAACTGCGAAAGACTCTGCACCCTTGAGCACTTCGCTCATTAGCTTGGAAAAAACAAAGGGCGCGTTCTTAAGTCCAAAAGAAAGGACAAGCGGGCGGAACGTTCCGAGAGGGGTAATGAAAGCTGCCAGCCTACTAGCGTTCTCCGTGAGAGGCACTTGCCAATAGCCCCGTACGAGGTCTAGTGTTGACACGCGTACCGCGCCGCCGACACTTTTTCAAGGAGTGCTTCAACATTCGGGATGGGAAACACTTTTGTCTTAGTTATTGCGTTTAGTTTGCGGTAGTCTATGCATGGCCGCGGTTCTTTACCGGCGCTCTCGACAATGAACATAGGAGAGATGTAGTCACTTTCCCAGGCTCAATTATACCCAAGGCCAGCATGTTCTGGACGGATTCATTCAACAGCTTTTCATGACGGGGTGATATTCTGCGTACTCGCGTAGTACGGAAAGGTTGATCAGAGGTCAACTCGATGTCATGCTCTAACAGGTTAGTTTTACCTGGACGCGGGCTAAACAAGGCCCTGTACGAGTCTAGCACCTCTTTTAATTCTTCCTTTGCTGTGCATTCAACCTTGCACCTTCAGTTGTCTCCGTTAATCGGAAGCGAGCACGGGGACGGGAGTGGTGGTATTGGTATGGCAACTTCTTCAGGCTCATTTAGAGCGATACTAACGACCTCGGTGCGTTCGAGAAAAGGCTTCATTAAATTACAGTGATAGATGATCACCTCATGCCGTTTGCCAGGAGACGTCACCAAGTAGTTCATCTTTTGTTGCACCACCACCGGACCATCCCATGCTACTTCCAGCTTATTTGCTTTTGCCGTCTTGAGAATAAGTACTTTGTCACCTTCTTTAAACGTTCGCTTCCGAGCGTTCCTGTCGTAGTACTTTTTCGCACGCTCCACCAACCTTCGGAATGGTTCACCAATTATGGGTACCTGAACCAAAGGTGCCTTGACCTTCTCATTTGGTCGACCGGTCCTTTGGCAAATATTGCACGAACGCACCCAGTTCACAGAGTCTTTGAAGCACATCGGCCAGTAGTAGTCGTTTAGCAACCTGTTCTTAGTTTTGTTTATCCCTAAATGACCAGCCCAACTGTCACTGTGAACCAAGCCCAAAAGTGCTGTACGATACTTCTGCGGCACGACCAGCTGTTCGAAAGAACGGCCTTGCTTGTTCTTGAACATTCGGTACAAAAGACCGTCTTTCATAACAAAGAAATGCTGCTCACCTTTGGGCGTTTCCACATCCAATTTTTTCCCGGCACGATTGCAGTGACGCATCTTCTGCCTGTTCCTTTCTTAGCGTGTCTTTATCAACCTTCGCCAAAAGCTGAAAGTTTTCGCTGACTGGGCTTATCAGCTCTCGGTTTGATTGAGAAGCTGCGGTCTCATCGTCGCGTTCTGGTTCAGACGCGGAGGGAACGGCGGTGACCGTCTCGCTCGCGTCATTTTCTTCAGATACCGCGACAGCATTCGTCATGGTAGCTTCCTGCATTCGCTTAGTGTGCGCCCTTGTTATCACCATGACGGGCTGTACGTCTAGCTCCATCCCTGCATTTTGTAATTCGCGCATTGACTTGTTGGAAAAAATGTAAGGAATTTTCTGAGGGAGCTTATCGGAAACGGCGGCTTCCGTCTGGAACTTGCCGAAGGCGCCTTCCAATTCGACCTTTGCTACCGGCAAGCACTTTGTGTCTGGTTCGAGTGCCTGCCTTACCCACACATGCACCTGTGAAATGTTCTGGCTGAACGAATGACGGGTGAACCACATCGAAAGTTGCACCCGTGTCTCGCAACACCTTGCAGCTGACGCCGTTCACAGTCATATCGTATGTGTAAGGCAGGAGCAAGTCACTCTCTTCCGATAGCAGATTAACAGACACACTTGCTTGCCGGCAGCCCGCGGCGATATGTCCTGGCTGTTGGCACTTATAGCAAATTAACGGCCGCTTTTCTTCGAATTTTGAAGTTTTTACTTCCTCTTTCTTGACCGTTTGGGGCTGCTCTGCCTTCTCGGACGCGTTCGCCGAGCTTGTTTCTTTTGAGCATTTTTGAAACTTTCTGTACGGTCCCGAGGGTTTCTTTTTTTGCAGTTCCTCCGAACTATCCAGCCTCCGGGAGCAGTACTCGTCAGCTAAATTAGCTGCCATTTGCAAAGTAGTTACATTTGGCTTATCCTGAATCCACAGGCGCATCGGTTCCGAAAGAGTTCCGTAGAACTGTTCAAGTGCGATCAGCTGAATAACACTTTGTTTATCGTCATACGCGTTCGCGCTTTTGAGCCATTCCTCCAGAAAGCTCATGGCTTTGTACGCAAACTCGGAGTATGACTCCCCTTGCTGACGCCTTGTTTTACGAAACTTCAGTCTCAAGGCTTCCGAGGACAAACTGTATCTTTGCCTAAGCTGAAGCTTCACCTTGTCGTAGTCACGCGCCTCTTCGACAGTCATTCGTGCGATTACGTCTGCAGCCTCGTTTGGGAGCAACGTCAGGAGCCGTTGCGACCAAGTGTCCTTCCCAAACCCTGCATTTGTACATGTCCTTTCGAAGTTCACGAGGTACAAGCTGATGTCGTTGCCAACAGAAAACGGCTGCATAAAACCGCGCATGTCGAAGTTTTCGCGGCGTGTGGCTACCTCAGATGCGGCTGCACCTTCAAGTTTGTGCAGTTGAAACTCTTTTAACTTTAATTCAACTTCACGCTCTCTTAACTGAAAAGAGACCGCTTTCCAGCATTCCTCTATTTCGTCGTCTGCTGCCCCGCATTTGTTTATTGCGTCAACAATTTCCTGCTTGCGCATTGCCTTCTAGGGCTAGTTATGCCTAGCTCTTGAGCCAGCATAACAGGCTCGGGTTTCGTTAGCGACGTGAGATTCATGACTGCCTAGTCTTTGAAATGTCAAAGATCACACTACCACTAATTTAAACCAGCTAAGGCTCCCAATGATAGCAAGGAAATCGTGCGCTCACCAAATCGGGCACCAGGCGCGCCGCCGACGATGCGCTCCCATACCGCCGCCACCGCTGCCACCAGCTGTTACGTTTCCGGCGGTTCGACGACGGAACGGCTGCCGAAGGAACAGACAGACTCTCTTCTGCTGGAAGAACGATCTGTCTTTATTATAAAAGCAAACTGGCTTTTAAGGATTATGCATCCAATCAGGAGAGGAAAAAAGAAAGAAATGCAACCCAGCGCCGCTCCAACTAATTTTATCAGGAAGCCAAATTTGGGGGTTTTACGTGCCAAACCTACGACGGGCATCTGGCACGCCCCAGCGGAGGACTGAGGATTAATTTGGACCACCTGGGGATCTTTTGACGTGCAACCGAAAGCTCGGTTACACGGCGCCTTCTCCGCAATAAGCCTCCGTCAGATTGCAGGCACCTCGGCCGGGATCTTATCAGGAAGCGAAGCGAGCATAGCACCGCAATTGTTACAGTAGCTTGCATGGAATCCGGCAAGGAAATGATGAACCATCCATCAATTTTCGCTTGCAATGGGCCTATTTCAACGTAGCCGTTTTTAGTAATCAACAAGCGATACACGAAACGGAAACCTCAGTTGACTTTTGCAACATTCGGAGCTGCTACAAATCGTTTTGCTGCGCTGCTTTTATCATGCGTGTAGGTGTTCTTATGGTGTTCTTGTGAATGAACGACAACGACGTTCTAGATGTACTTATATCGAACCGCAGAGAGCCTCAAAGCAGCCACGAATTATTTTACTATTTGATGCATTATTTTGAGTATACTAACCTCCAATTTCTATCGCTTACACGTTCGCTGCCGCTGTTCCTCCCGTCGCCGCACGGGCGGATTCCACGACTCGAACAAAGAAACGTGCACACTGGGCTCGAAAACGCAGATCGCAACACACGAGACGTACCCTGCAGCGACTATCCAGCGCTTCAATGCGCCCAATCAACGTAAACAACCCACCAGCGGCACTCTAAGGAGCGCTTTTGCCGGCTCTCTGGTATCGCGCAAGAGATCGCGGTTCAGGAAAACTGATAGAACTATCTTTTTAACAATTTATAGCCTCACCCGGCGGCGGAAATTAGCATTCAACTAAGTGTTGTAGATGATAAAATTGAGTCAGTCACCACTGCAAATTCTCAATATTAAAATAAATTCAGTTGCAAAATTTTACAAGCTGAAACAGCAATTATCACGAGAAAACTGGCACGCACCTTGCGAGCGCACCCCATGTTCATCGGCGGTACAGCGTTCGGTGCGCGCTCCATTCATAAAATGTTCCGAGCACAGTCGAGAGGATGGCGTTGAGGAAACGTCTTTTCGGTTTACGGACGCAATCCACTGCCGCCGAGACCGGCCTCATGTGGAAAGCGATGGAGCTTAAAGGGATTGTCCGGTCAAATTTTGTATTCGAGAAAACAATTGAATATCATTGTTATTGCCTCGAGACGCATCGTACGTGCAATATCTGAATTTTATATGCCCCTCTGCGTGATTAATTGAATTTATGCTGCTCCAATCGCATTCTAGCGTAAACGCTGCTTTCGTTGGCAACATTGAGGCTCTGACGTCACAAACGCAAAGCGAGCATTTCTGTCTGCCTCAGAGTGCTTCCTTTTTTGTTGTTGTGCTCGACTTGTTTGTAGTAGGGTGAGATTTTTGTTGCGCGGTTGGATGCCACAATTACCGGGCAGCACATGCGAGCCAAGACATGACGTTCCACACTTTTCCGCGAGACGTGCAGTGACGATCGTCGCCGTGCGTAGGGACTAGGTTCCCGTCAAGATCGAGATCCCGCTTTTGCAGCAATCACCTCACAGAAGAGAGCTACGAGCTGAGCTCTAAGCGGACAGAAGGCTTGTAAGCTGAGGTCCGATGCTGTGCCAACAGTATTAAACTACGTCCATCCACTCCTCGCCCAAATCGGATCAATCAATTTGATTATGCAGCGGAACCAAAACCAACAGCTATACTTCGTTTCAGCTTCGGTCCAGACGCAGGCGATGCTACAAGCGCGAGCTCCGGCCTTCCAGCATCCCTGCCAAGCACGCGCGCTCGTGCAATGCAAGCACTGTTCAGGGCCACACGCTCGCGCTCGTAGCATCGGCTGCGTCTGGACCCAAGCTGAAACGAAGTATAAGCCATCTGGAAACGATACCAGAAGTTGTATTTAGCACGCGTGCAGCCCGATTCTGTTTGACTCGCGTGTGAAAATGGAGCGTGAATACGATTCACCAAGCTCGTCCAGAGTCAAGTGACGACATGCATTTGAACGATTCGCCGTTTGTCTTCGACCCGCAGACATCGCCTCTGAGGGAACGACCCGCAGCTCTCATCACCGATCCAGTGGATCCGCTGACATGTGTACCCAGATGCCGCTTCGTGTACTTACGTGCCGCTTCAGGGGCGAAATCTGCATCCTTGCTTTGCAAGCGCCCCTAGCTCGATCGGTGGCCGTCGCAGTTGCGTTTGCGCGAAATGGCATACATTTGCTCGAAGCTTATGGCTGTCTTGCGAGTAATTTCCTGCTAAAAGGCGTGACTTCTTTTTCTGCACATGCTTGGAAACTTGCAGTAAAAGAACCGTATTTAAGTAGGGTACAGCCTAGGAGACTATATAATTCGAAACAAAATACAAGACATCCATCGACCAACGCTTGTTATCCCGACCATCCGACAAACCTTTGCGTTTCTGTGACGTCACGCAGCACCTACGGATATCAGCCATTGACACTGGCGAAATTCGAGGTGCAGTTTCGTACACAGCTCATGAAAGGTTTAATTGAGAACGGGAGATCATATACCAAAATAAAATGACGTTTGTCACCATGGAAGGCTCTCTCGACGTAACAAGCGCAAGAACTTAAGTACTTCCGGTTTCGACCGGACAATCCCTTTAAAGACATTGCAGCCGCTCTCGCCTTGCCGGATTCCGTGCAAGCATAGGTCCTCGGACAGTATTCGACGCTTTCTGTCGTTATTCGCGCACCTACGACCAAGCAATGGTGCCCTGATGACCGGGGGACTGTTGCCATCGAAGCCCGTGGCTCTAATTAAGTTTGCGAGTTTAAAACAGAAAAGAAAGCGCGAACGAAGTTGGGGCACTGCAGACACCTAACACCGGCCAAGCCTCTCATCCGGGACTTTCACTCTTTCTACACAACCAGAAAGGGGAAAGCGCCGGTAGCCCTTCCCCTTTTCTCTCTCGTCCTGGATAACGTAATTACGATGGCGAGCGCGGCATACAAGCATATCGTAACATATCGTATATGGAACAGTCACACGGGCTGCGTAACGTAAGCAAAGTGGATCCATGATGGATGCGATCACGTAAGCATAGCGGATCCATGATGTATCCGCCATGCTTACGTCACCCTTGACACTGAAGGTTGGTAGGGTAATGGTGACCCCGCTCGCAGATCTCGAGCGCTCCAAAAGCGCTCCATTTTGAGCGCGCATATTCCGCTCGCAGATCTGGCTCGACTTGGTCATCTTCCGCTCGTAGATCTCGCGGTGCTACCGCCCCGTGGAGCGCCTCAGACTCCGCCAAACTTGATCTGCGGGATTCGGAGAGATTCTACCTGAATCTGACAGAGCGCCACAGAGCGCGCTACGTCATTTCCTTTCCCAGACGGTGGCGCATGCGCAACGCGGCGTTGCCGCGCCGGCCGCGCTCGCGCTTCCTCGCCGTCGACGAAGGGACGGTGGACGGTGCCGAGTCGGTCGAGATGGGTCTTCTTGAGATGCATCGGTTGTTTACGCGGGATTGTGACGGCTCGGACGCTTCTACCTCGCGTTGAAAGCCGGGACAGGAGCGTGACAAATCGGAAGCGCTGACATCTGTGATCGTGAGAGGAAGAACGAGAAAGAAAACGGCAGAAAATCGGATGAGGCCGACGCGTTAAGGTCAGGGGCTATGTTCGACAAATGCTTGTTTCTCCCAGAAAAGAAACGGAAGTGACTGAATCGACGATATCGCTTCTGATTGGTTAGAGGCTCAAATGTCGAAAGTTCCCTCTTTCGTCATTTGAGCCTCTAGCTCAATCAGACGCGATATCGTCAGTTCCGTCACTTCCGTTTCTTTTAGGAGAAACGAAACATTTGTCAAACATAGGCCCCCTGTTCATTTTGCCGCCACCGATTGTTTACTTTTCTTACGCTGCATGCCGCCGACGTTTTCTCGCGCAATAAAGCAAGAACAGATTAGGCAACAACTGTGCCAGTGATGTTTTGTTACCTCTGTGTTTATTAAAGTCGTACCAGCAATTTGAACTCCTGCCGATGGCAATGCGTGCCCCGCCGCTTCGAGGCGGCCGAAAGGTATGTGGCGGTTGCGCTGAATGCGGACGTCTTCCTCGTTATTTGCGACATGGGCTCCGTGGAGTGGATATTTTCGCCTGCCCTGTGCCGTGTGGTATTTCTGCAGCTAAGCAATGACGGCTGTCACTGGTCGTCGGAAAGACCAGTCGGCTAAGCGTTGGGGGCTCGTCAAGCTCCGAGCAGCGGCCATCTCGAACTGCCGAGGGGGGAGCGATGGGGCGGGGAGGGGTCGGCTCCCAAAACAACGCTCCAAAAAGGCGAGTTCATCTTCCGCTCGTCGATTCGGAGTGTCCCACGGAAAGGAATTCTACCTCGCGGATTTTAGAAAGCGCTCCGGATCTACGAGTGGAATTCACTGGAAGATATTCCTGCCTGACGGGTTGGAACCTCTCCGGAAATTCAGTCTGTTCACTGTACTCGCTATCATCATCGGAGTGTTGGACACTTGAGAACATGCTGTGCCTCACTATGGCTAGTCAGCATGCATTTGTAGTACTTTGTTCTGTAGCACTGAAAAGCGGGTGTAGAATTAAAAGTGGTACCCGAACAAATGGTCCCAAGTGCAAGGTAGAAAAAGAAATACCACGATCGCAGGGAAAATAAAGTACAACAGGGCGAATTCAATCAATGAAAATATAAGCTCAAGTAAGAAAAAAAAAAAAAAACTAAATACTTTTTTTTTATGAACGAATTTACGCTGAGCCTTTTTGTGGAAAAAATCATCAATAGGCAATGATCGAAAATGCAGATTTTTATTACAATGCTCCTTTACTAAGGGAACCAATCATTCTAAACCTTTACTGAACAAATGCCTGACTTTATTATACCTCTGTACCTATTTACACTGAAATTTGTTTAAAAAGTCGATTGGGCGCTCAATTTTTAAGAATCTGGCCGCCTTCCAGATGCTCCTGTATATTACATGTAGCTTCATTTTTATTCAATAAATGTTTATCTAATGGATAAACATTTGAGACCTGCTAATCTGGAACAAGTGAGTGAGGTTTTTCAAATTTTATTTTTATAAGTTTGCAGTGGACAAATGAACAGGTGCGGTAAAAATGCCAAGTATTTTTTTTCTTTTTTTGGTAATTTAAAACATTGTTTAAATCGAAGTTTTTGCTCAATAAGGACTCTCTTCAAGTTATAGGTTTCGAAAACCTGATGAAAGTCACCTCGACGGGAGTCATCTGCAGCTTGCACGTGGTCCTTGTCTGCTTTCCCTTCTTAAACATGACAGACAAAGAAAAATCTGTACAAAGCAGGCCGGCAGAAATGCTGTGTTCGACCGCACGAGCACGTATATAATTGATGCGAATTTCAATTGTCGAAATCCATTGAGGGACAGCGAGAGCTGTAGGTGCGCGGATCGCCAAAGCAATTTGGCGGCCCGCGTAAGGCTATCAGATGCTAGCTGTTTCGAAGAGACCGACAACCGAGGCTTACACAGGCCGATATTTAGAAGCCCGCCCCAGCCCGTGAAGCCAATATTCACGGGCCCGCTGATGCCCGCTCTATTTTCGCCATGGCAGCTCGCTTGCCACTGCTGCACATAGTCAATGCAGTAAGGGTCATTCCATGTCAAACGTCACAAGCATTGCGCTCGGCCACCTTCGATTTCTCAAAAAAATGCATGGCCTTTTGTCGCAATGTTTGTAGCCATGCCCTGACATTTTTTTGGCGAAAAAAAAAAAGTTTGATGACGTAAGCGCAGTTTTAACTTTTAGAAACAGCGTGAAACTGGGCATAATTCTCAATCATTGATGAAAAATCTGCTTTTTAATGAAACACCCAACAATATTTTTTTTTTCTGAAATTCGCACGGCTTTTGACTTACAATGTGGTTGGGTTTGTGCAGTTTTGTTTAATTTAAATATTTAAAAAAAACAAAAAAAAAAACCTAAACGTTTTTGAAAATAACATTTTTATTATTTTATTAAAAAAATACATAATTGGTCCCGCGGCTTAATATAACTTTTTACCGGCTGCCCTCGAGGTATCTAATCTATAAAAATCTTTAAAACCACTTAAATAAATATCTTGCAGTAAACAGAAATTCTGAAGTTGCAAAAATGTGCGTTTTGACGCATAAACAGCCGTTTATTTCGCTCTGGGGTGGTTTAAGTAAAAATACAGAATATGGTGGGTTTGGACGTACAATCGATTGTCTTTTCATTCCGAAAGTTTAATGAAAGTAGTTTTTGTTTAAAGCGAGAAAACGATTTTTGAAATTGAACTCCACGACCCGGCGTCGCTTCTTAACGCCTCTTCGCCGCACAGCACACCACCTGTGGAGCAAATAATCCCCGGAGAAGGGGAACAAGAGGGAAAAGGACAAACACAAATCTGCTCTGTTTGGATATTTGTGTTTGTCCTTTGTCCCTCTTGTTCCCCTTCTCCACGGATTATTTGCGTCATTCTTGTCCAGCTCGCTTGCACCTTTGCATTTAATTGCATATTAATCCTAACCTCAAAATACAAGCCTTTCACCCTTCTTGGACTGGTGGCAGCTGATAAAACCTGTTCGCTCTACTGACGTCTAACCCCTGCTTAGCTTAGTTGGTAGAGCGCTCCACTCGAAATGGAGAGGTCCCGGGTTCGATATCCGGACCAGGCGGATTTTTTCGGTCACTCACCAGTCACCTAGCTGTGTTTGGAGATTTGTGTTTGTCCTTTGTCCCTTTTGTTCCCCTTCTCCAGGGATTATTTGCATCATTCTTGTCCAGCTCGCTTGCACCTTTGCACTTAATTGCATATTAATCAAAACGCCACCTGCGACGGTAGCTGACACGATTAGTTCGAAAGAAAGAAGGGAATTTGCTGCCACTTCCCCTTGTCCGTCCTTCCGGCTGCAAGGGAAGAAACGGCGGGCATCGTGTTGATAATCGGAGGTGCCGCCAGTGCGTAGCCATAGCAGGCCCGTTTGCCTTTTGTATCCGAGGGCGGCTCCTCACACTCCGAAACGCGATGCCAAATACGGGCGGCATCAGCTGACGTGGACTTCTCCCAAAAGGGAAACGCGATAATATCGCTGCGAAATCTAGCTGTCAGGCATATTGCGGTGAAAAGCGGAACTATTCAGCGACGAAAGAATTTGCCCGTTTCAAAGCCGATTTAAACACAAACGAGGCGTGAGCCTCCAACGGCGCGCATTCGTAAACACCACAACGCCTCGTCGTTTGACATTGTCCGTTCACGGGGCTTTTGTGTTGCTGTTTACACCTGTCCTGACGTTGACAGAGAGAGCTTGATTGCGATGTGTACGCAAGAAACAGCTAGCTTACTAGTGGATGCTCTGACCTGGCAGCGCTAAGCATTTGCTGATATCAAGAGCCAAGACAGTGGAAGACCACAGGAGGACACCGCCGCGCAAAACGATCGAAATAGGAAAAGCCATAAAGCAACAAGAGTGGAAAAAAGCCTCTTCCTACAAAGATATACCACACAACTCGAGGTCCTGCTGTTTACCTGCGTGCGCACACCGTGACACCGTCGCACGCTTTGCCGGTCTCGGCGGTGGCGTGCGTTGTAGAGATGAGGCGCAAGAAACGACGCCAGGTGCGGCACGAGAGCTCAACTTCAAAATTTTTTCCCCTCTTAAGAACAAAATTATTTAAATTAAACTTTCAATAACAAAATGCATTAAACTCTTCTGTAAAATTAGCCATGTTTCGTATCTTTTCTTTGGGCCACCTAAAGGCAGAATTGACGGCTTTTTAAACGGTAAAATGCAATTTTGCACAAATTGAGTTTTTTTTTTTCTAAGATATTTAGTTGTACGGTTTGAGACCTTTTTTGTGCACAGTATACCTACAGGGCTGTCAATAAGAATTTTTACAGTCGCTTGCAGCAAAGAGATAGTTTGTAACAAAACTAAAAAATTGCTAAAATGCTCATATATTTATTTTTTAATACTGCTTCCAGCATACCAAATTCCATGATCCTTATTGCATAGCAATCCGAATACCGTATGGTTTTCAGGCAAGAATATTCCGGTGTTCCGTAAAAAAATCTTACTTTTCATCAATTATTAAAGGGCCTCTGACACGCCAAAAGAAATTTTTTTTTCATACTAGGCGTTGAAATGGAATATCAGGACATCACAAAAAATATTTCACTATAGAGTTGCGTAGTTTTTTTATAAAAAATAGAAATACGAGGCCTAATTCAAAGTTCCCGCCGTGCACTGTGACGTAACAGTGTACCGCAAGGTGTCAGGGCGGTCAGAAGGGAGGCATCGACCTACGTCACTAAAAGTGGGTTCACCGGAAGTCACGTGAGTTTCACTCCTCGTGCTCTCCGCGACCGTGCCTAAGATTTTTTTTTATTCTGTTCTTTGTACGAGCGATTGTAGAAAACGAAGTTTCAGTTCCACTAGCTCTTTATCGCTGCACCGTTGGTTCGTTTGCGTGCTGTAAAATTTGAGGACGAAGAGTCAGTGGATCGACGTGATGGAGGTCAATGATGAAAGCGTTGCGAGTACAAGCCAGTGTACGAGTGCATGCCGTCAGTCCGATAATACAGGCTATACTGGGCGCAAAACAAGCTATCAAGTTTTGAAAAAAAAATTTAGAACGCTCGCAGAAATTAGGATTGCTAGCATACGACACGCCCGATCGCATTGCTGAAGGTTGAGACACCGAGGTCGTTGAATCATCGGATACTCTCCAGGCTAAAGATGCCTGCCGTCTAAAGAATACGAACTGGTTTGTGTACCAAGTACAAGTAAACGTCGAGCACAAAGTACGTATTTTGTCTAGAACATGAGTAGAACTTGTTTACTAGGTGCACATGCGGCCGATGTATGTCTCTCGGAAATGCATGCAGTGTGATCTCTTCTTCAGTTGCTGAAATACCGGGACAGTCCCTCACACAGCACCTTCTAGGCATTGTAGTTGATCACGTCAATTCACTGACTCCGCTTCTTCTACCTTTACAGCAACATTAAGCGATGAAAAGCAAATAAAAGAAACCTTGTCTGCTTGGATCGCTCGTGGAGGTGCGGAGAATAACAAAAATATTTAAAAAAAATATTACACGCGCTCGCGGTAAGCACGAGGAGCGATACAACTCACGTGACTTCCGGCGATGCCTCCCTTCTGACCGCCCCGACACCTTGCGGTACACTGTTACGTCACAGTGCACGGCGGGAACTTTGAATTGGGCCTCGTATTTCTATCTTTTATAAAAAAAACTACGCAACTCTATAAGTGAAATATTTTTTTGTGATGTCCTGATATGTCATTTCAACGCCTAGCATGAAAAACAAAATTTTTTTTTGGCGTGTCAGAGGCCCTTTAAATGACTCCTAGTTTCACTTCCTTTTACGAGTTCAAATCGCCATCACCCCATGAAATTTGTTTTTCGTCAAAAAATATTAGAGGGGCACCACAAACATTATGGTGAAGAGAGATTAATTTTATTTTAGGAACTGGAGCTGGCCGTGGGACCTTTGGCATGGCATGGAGAAGTCCACGTCGCCTGATGCCGCCCGTCATTTAGGCATCGCGTTTCGAGTCGCCCTCGAGTATACAAAGGGCACAACGGGCCTGATATGGCTACGCGTGGGCGGAACCTCCGATTATTACACGATACCCACCGTTTCTTCTTTTTGCAGCCGGAAAGACGGACAAGGGGAAGCGGCAGCAAACTCCCTTCTTCTTTGGACCTAATCGCGCCAGCTATCGTCGCAGTTGGCGTGCTGTGCGGCAGAGGCGTTAAGAAGCAACTCCGGGTTGTGGTGCGAAAGTTCAAACCTAAAAAATTGTTTTCTCGCTTTAAACAAAAATTACTTTGATTAATCTTTCAAAATCAGAAGACAATCGATTGTTCGTCCAAAACCACCATATCTTGTATTTTTACTTGGACCACCTCAGGGTGACATAAACGGCTGTTTATGCGTCAAAACGCAGTTTTTGGCAACTTCAGGATTTTGTTTACCGCAAAATATTTAAGTGAGCGGCTTTAAACATTTTTTTATTATAAATTATACATTTGCAGGGCAGCTTGTAAAAAGTTCTATTAAGTCCCGGGAGCAATTAGACACCTTAAAAAAATGTTAAAATTTTCAAAAAAAATTGTTTTTTTAATATTTAAATTAAACAAAACTGCACAAGCCCAACCGCATTATAAGTCGAAAGCTGTGCAAATTTAGGAAAAAATATTTTTGGGTGTTTCATCAAAAACCTGATTTTTCATCAGTTATCGAGTGATGCCTAGTTTCATGCTGTTTTTAAATGTTAAAACCGCGCTCACGTCATTAAAAAAAATTTTCGTCAAAAATGTTTCAGGGCATGGTTGCGGAGATTGCGGCAAACAGCCATGAGTTTTTATATTTTTTTTTTAGAAATCGGAGGTGGTAGAGCGCGACGTCTGGGACGTTTGACATGGAATGACCCGTAAGTATCTTTTTTTTTCTCTTCTTTTTTTTCTGCTATTATTAGTCGGACATAGGGCTGGGCAGTATCGCGATACAAATATATCGCGATAGTATCTTAGAAATACTTTCGAGTACCGTATCGAGATACATATGAAAAACGTTGATAGCTGGGCTAGTTGGTAATCGTTGTACATAATGGATGTTTTAATCCATTATGAAAAACGTATTTGTATCTCAGTAGTGAAATACATTTAAAATGTATCGCGATACTTTGCCAGACTTAGGTATCTCGTTGCATTTGTTGCCGTTATTACAATAAACTTAAAATATAAAATCATCTGTTTGGTGCAAAGTGCTTCAGAATTTTTAATAGAAATCAATCACCAACATAAAAAAAAAACATTTTAACCCCTTGCTTCCTAATAACGACTGTCACTCATGCCGGGTCGGCCATCGCGGAAGGGCCGAGCGTGGATTAGGGCCGAGCGAGCCGGAACTGCCGAGTGCGGGGCCCAACGTTACTAAAACCCTCAGTTGGGAAACTCACCCTTGATACCTGGGCCTCTGGCGTCCACCGAGACCGAGCTAAATACATGATAACAGCGCCACCCTTTAGCGAGATGGCGCCACCGGCCCTTGCCCGACTCGAGCGTGCAGTTCCCGGAGTGAACGCTGCGGGAGAAATGGCGGCGTTGCGATCGCCATTAGCTCGGTTCTCGAGTACGGATCGGAGCCACTTTTTTAAAGCAGGCTCTATGGCAGTTTCCCAACTGAGGGGTTCTAGTAACGTTGGCGGGGGCGAAGCGTGCAATGCGCAATGCAAGGAGCCGAGTGGGAGCACGCGTACGCACGCGCTACGCCCACAATAATAACGTCACGTGATACAAAGGCAATAAAGATGTATTTATATGTATTGGTACTATTTTCATAGCTCATAAATTTTGCTAGGCTGCGTTCATATAGGTTGCAAATAAACAAATTTCGTGACAAAAATGTTGTCACGTAACCTTTTACTGTAAAACTGCATCAAAATCAGACCAGCCTATTTTTATTTATTTTGAAAGGTACATTATAATATGTATGTAGTAATGATTTATTTTACTCTCCCTCGTCCGACGGGCGTCGGAGGGAGTGCGCCCAAATGGCCAATAATTATCATAATGTGACACCTGAGATCGTAGTGTAAAAAAATTAAGGAACCTTCAAGTCGAAGGAAGACGTCGTCTGCTCACGTTTCTGGTGAGTAGAATATCTCTCCCAGTATTTCTTTAGAGTTGACAAAGCACCATTTGGCGATGCAAATTTAACAAAACCTAATTTGTGGAATGTACTTTAAAGTCGGGAGTTGTACTTTCCTCAAAAAATACCAGAAAAAAAAAAACTGTAAGTAAAGTACATAGAATGCACTTGGGGTGCGGAGAGGGGGGGGGGTTCGAAATGCATGGGGATTTCAGGGGGGGGGGAGGCTGAAGCCCCATTAGCCCCCCCCCCTCCCCCTCCCGGCTACGCCCCTGTACTAGGCAGGGCAGCAAGATGCTGATCGATGAAGGACAGTGTGGACTGCTGTGGATGGTCATTTTAGGTATGAAATAAAATATAAACCTAAGTGTATATATATATGCCACTAAAATAATGTTAGAATAATCTTGAGCACACAAATTGATGTTTCATTCAAGTTCTGAAGGCTGTAATAAAATAAAAAAATCTTAATTCAGATTAAAAAAAAGCTTTTGTCATTAAATTATGAAAATCAATGACATTTTGTGTAGAACCTCATAACAGAGATCGGCATGTGAACAATAATTACGCATTCTTAAAACAATTCAGCCAAAGGTTATTCCCAAGCTTACTTCTACTGCTTCACCTAATTTAGTTTTAATTTATTCTATTGACTCTGCGACAACGAAGCTCAAATAAAAATAAACCTATAGAGCAGTTCATATAAATTTTCTTGCGAGTACCCTCGTATTCCAATACCTAAAACTGAAAACAAGCCACTTTTGTATAACTATCGACCTATTTCGCTTACCTCAACATGCTGTAAACTATTGGAACACATAATAAGTAAACACAGCAGGACTTACATGGAAGAGAATAACTTATTTTTTTTGTAATCAACATGGGTTTAGAGCTGGTGTTTCTACGGTTTTGCAACTGAGTGAGATAGTGCACGATTTCGCAGAAGTGATTAACAATAGAGGTCAAACGGATGCTATTTTTATTGATTTATCGAAAGCCTTCGACAGAGTGCCTCACAGTAAGTTAATTCATAAACTTCACGCTATTGGTATTAATCACAAACTTGTATCCTGGATAAGGGCCTATCTGAGTGCGCGCGAGCAGTGTGTGGAAATTGGTGGAAAGTGTTCATCCTCTCTCAGTGTGTATTCTGGTGTGCCACAGGGCTCAGTGCTCGGACCCTTGTTGTTTCTTATCTATGTGAATGACATAGGCAATAATGTTCACCCATCAACAAAGGTCAGACTTTTCGCGGACGACTGCGTTTTATACTCTAATGTAACTGAGCAGAACGATCAAGAAAATTTGAAGTCGTCATTACATGCTTTATCAAAATGGTGTCTGGAATGGGGACTGAATATTAATTACCAGAAATCGGTAGCAATGACAATAACCCACAAAAAGAAATTCTTGAATTTCAGTATGAGATTTGTTCCACCCCTTAATTAAAACAGACCAAGTTAAATACCTAGGAGTTCAAATAATGCGGGACTTAAAATGGGACGCGCATGTTAACTATGTGTGCAACATTGCTTGCCGAAAAATGGGCTTTCTGAGGAGACAGTTAAAAAATACAACACTAGAATGCAAATTAACCGCCTATAAGACATTAATTCGGCCTACGTTAGAATACGCAAGCATCATTTGGGACCCTCACCAACTATATCTTTCGTACGGTATAGAAAAAATTCAAAACTGGGGTTTAAGATTTATTTTTTCAAAATATAGGCGCGCGGAGAGCATGTCCGATTTGCTTGAACAATCGAAAATGCAAAGTCTTGGTGTTAGACGGATCACTGCGCGCTTAAAGTTCATACATCAACTTTATCATGGTCACCTTAAGATGAGAGCAGATAATTATTTGAGGAAACCACATAGTCACGCTAATCGAACTAACCACAGTAAAATGATCAAACCGTACATCAGCCATAATGACACGTTCAAGTATTCATTCTTTGTTCATAGCACTGAAGATTGGAATTTGTTGCCGGAGGAATTAATCAAAATTTGAGAAACGCAGTCGTTCGTAGATGGTTTGACTAAGCACTTTTAGGAAATCTTATGGCCAAAATGTCATTGATTTTAAAATGTAGAATATCCTAAAAATTCATATTTTGTATCAGCATTCGTTGAATGTAATCTGATGAAAGGATGTATTTCTGTACAGTACCCTTTGCTGAATGAGATGAAAACTGTAAGTGTTTAATTTTTGTCATTGCTTGTTTAAATTTATATGTACTATGTTCTCCGTCGTTATGTATTTATGTATTGTCGTTTTTTTCTTCTTAGCGTTGTATATGGTACTATTGTGTATTGTTGCCTGTAACCTGCCAGGGCCTGAGAAAGGCCTGCAGTATTTTCAAATAAATAATAATAAATAAATAAATACCGAATTTGAAAAAAAATATATTGCCAAAATACCGCAGTCTATCAAAAATAATAGCCGCAGCTTAATTCGGAAATTTTTACTGCAGCTAACTGCTGTTACATCAACACTCACAAAGTTCCTTTTTTCTAATATAAACCCACCGCTTGCATGTTTAACGCCCCGCTCTGGGGGAATGCTTTCCTTTGAGCCCTCGGATGCACTGCGGCAAAGCAAGATAAGCACTTGAGATGCTTACTTTGCAGTGACCGCTTCACTGCAGTACACAAGAGCGTGGTGAGAAGCGCACTCAACAAAGCTGACTTACATACCAGAGCAGAGATATTGCGAAAATGGGACTGCTGTCAGTGTTCGACACTGACAGAGAGATCAAATAGGATAGTATGTTATTTATGGCTAAAATCAAGTTCTGAAAGTTCGCACAAGCCTACCATAACGATCCAGACATGTAGCAGGGCTGAGCCATTATATTTTCAGTATTAATAAAGTGAAATCAAGTTTTCGCACGATGTTAGCACAAGTTCCTCACATTTGGGCTAAATATAGCAGGATGTAGCAGGGTAAGCCGTTTGGCACAAATGGTGCAGCAATCACATCACTGAACTCAGCTACTGCATTGAATAAACTCAGCAGCCGAGTTTGAGACATCGTCTGCCCCAATTTCCTTTATCTACCACTGTAATTGTTTCCCTTCCCATGCCCCAGTCTCGGGTTACTATCACTATGGTAAACTTCTACAAGCTCACTGTGCACTAACTGTACTTTCGTTTATCATAAGAGAGAAATTTTCGACGCACCTCCTAAATAAGGCTGTAGCGCTTAATTCTCTACATCACCTACTGAAGGCCAGCGCGGGTCACAAATTGACCACGAGTTCTAGCCAAATGCTGACGCAGCACTCGTGCCAAATGCTGATAGAAATGCGGAGTGGAGAGGGGGGCTGTGAGAGGTCCTGCATAGGATGCACACCCCTGAAGCTCTGTATTTCCCAGGGGCCTCCTGGTGGCACAGCATGTACTGAAGACCACGCGCTCCACCGTTTGCATTTCATTCAAGCAGTACAACAGCTTTTCAGTAAATGTTAGAAAACAGAACTTCTGTAGTGCACATAAAGGTAAAAAGGAAACGAGCCAGACGCAGAAATGATACCAGCAATGCATTCAGGGAGAATGGTGTATTTCAAGAAACGATTGCACTGATATTTGTTTCCAACAATATTCCTGCTAGGCCCATGTTTTTGAACAGGACTGAAGCAAACACACCAAATCTCAATGCCAATGCCGATTTCGGAACCTGCATAAGCAATAAATCAAATGACCTATGGACAAATGAACACATCTGTGTAACTGGCAGATCTATTAAATGTAGTGTTTTTCACGGTCCATCCCTGACTGGCATTGAACCCAGAAATTTAGATGCACCAACAGTGATATAGTTCAACAAGTAACCTGGTAGTGTTGCCTGGCTTTACGTCACATGGTAACAGGGAAGACTTTGTCTTCTTTCTGGCAGAAACAGCTTATAATGATCTTTGTACTATGACATATCACAGGAAACTGACAAAGACAATTGTCACCTAAATAACAGATGGCCTCTGACAACATTGTGGTTGTAACCTGCAAAGGCAAAGAAAGAAGGCCTATGGCTCATAATAAAGCACAAACCACTCCAACAGAAAACAGAAATTGCTAGAGAAAACAAGACGGCAAAAGCCCAAGTCCCGTGGTCTGCTCTGTAATGGAAAGCAGCTTACACCGGAGAATTCATGCGCTTTAAGCAATCCAACCATGTACTACCATAGTAGCTGATCCCTCCTATAATCCATTACATCAAAACACCAAAAAGGTGGCAGAGGGAGGACAAGCCAAAACCAAGGGGAGCATTCTCAAGCTACTACTTCGGCCAGTTTCTCAAAATATACTACGAAAAAATCTAACACACGAAAAACCACCGAGCTTAACAAAAAAGATCCTGCACGCATAGAACACTTCTTCCCACAGTATAAAGAAATATAAAAATTAAATTCAACCCATGGAAAAACCATGCCCCCGTTCAAACACACAAACAAGACTACACCACAATCTCCGAAGTAGACAGAGAGAAGCATACCAACTACAGTCAATCTCCAAAATCATACACGAGGAGTAACAATCCAGCAACTACATTCCCAGTATTTATGAATTGCTGAGCATTGAATGAAAATAAATGCAATGCCACTTTTCTGAAAGCAACAAAACCATCATGGTGCCACATATATTTCCTTTTAATGTAATCACACGAAACAAGATGTGTCCCATAATTTTTGCAGTTACCTCATAAAGCAATATAAAGGGAAAAAAGAAAAGTTGCTTGGTCCAAGACTTTGGTCATTACTGCGTGGCTTAACCTTTAAGTAAAAAAAAAAAAGAATGAAAGAAAGCATAAAGATACTGTGGGAAAAGCCCTTGCAGTACTCAAGGTCAGGCATAGTGCAATATTCCAAAGACAACTGCTAGGGTGATGGCTAAAGGATTGTGACTGGAACTGCAGCCAATTTAAGGAACACAAAAAAAAAAAAAAAACACAGTTCGAGATATTTTCATGCAAAAGCAAGATTCATCCATAACAAGTTTGAAATGCAACACCTTGCACTGCATGCTGCAGAACTGGTAAGGTACTAAAAATGTGAATATGAGCATGCAGCTGCAGCATGCTGCAAGACGTGCTGCACCATTTAAGCCCATTATGGAAACATTAAACGAACTAATGCAAACTAGAGTTGTCTATAGGACAGAGCACGGTACACCTGACCACGCAGAATTGCTTTCAACACCACAGTGTATCACTTTACCGAAGGGGGACATCGCTACGCAACAAGCTGCTCAGCTTTGGTGGATTCTTTGAAAGCAGCCCGAACGCAAATTTGTGACACATCCTCGAGACTTGCTTCACTGCCACTGCTCACTCCAGAGGTGTCCGTCGAGTCGGAACGACTTAGGGCCCGTCGTGCGGCTGCCTTTTTCTTGTTGGCGGCTTTCTTTTGGTTTCTCCGGCGCCGTGCTAATATACTGGAATTCGCTCTGAAAGAAAGAATTATATTGTGGCACAATTAATCCACAACAAAGGAACAAGCGTCTCAAAATTGCAGATAACAATACCGTGGAATTCGCAAAATACCGCAATACACACCACACACCTTTATCACCTGACCTACCACCAACTCCTTTCCGATCCCCTGACCCTCCCCATAGCCAAGAAATTTCTCCTTTGACAGAATACACGCTCTAATTCCCTCCCCCCCCCTCCCTCCCTCCCTCCCTTGTGTCTTCTCCCTTCCCCGCGACCTTTCCTGGCTAAAGGAAGTCTCTCTCTTTAGGGCTGGGGCGGCCCTGACACCTGTCACCTGGGGACCCACAGTTGCCGACCCGGGAACCTGCCCTAAATGACCAGGCTCGTGGCTACAGCAGATGCTCGCCACCTGCTGCGGCTCTACCCCGGGGCCAAGACCATCCGTGAACATGAGGCCGGACTAGGGACCCGCCCACCCGACGGATGATTGAGAACAAGTACCACGAGTCTCTCCCAAAGTACCTGCACGACGTAGGACTGCACTTGATCTTTAACCCACTCCCTTTAATGTGCCGTGTGGCAAACTGTATGAATAAAAAAATATGAGGGTTTTGCAGTTTTTGCGGGATCAAATCTATGCACTATCTATAAGAAATGGTCGCTTACAACATTTTCAATTAAACCAAGTCCTAATGATAGGAATAAAAAAATTTGGAAATAAACGCAGATTGGAATTAATTGATAGATGGCACCTCTTGTTGCACGCAGTAACAAGCGGCTCCAACGCACTCAAATGTAAATGTAGGATTCATACAATTCACTTCTATTTTTAGGTACCAAAAATAAGAAATTGCGATATTTAATTTCAATGAAACAATAAAAGAAAAGCTAGAAAGTGTTGTGTTTATACGACTCAATATCTATTTGCTTACCTCAGTCGCATATATTTTACCTGAATTGAAAAGTTATCAGTTTGGTAGGTCGCCTAAGACACCCGTGATTGGTAAAATTAACTTAGCGTCGCAGTATTAAAAGTTGGATCCTGTTGTGCTCTTGAACTTAGGAATTATTTACAGAGCATAAAATCATGGAATAGTTTTATGCACTGTAATAGATTACATATATCATAAAATCTAGTTTACGAAATATGTTTCCAATATATACCATGGTCGTCGTAACTGAGTTAAAAGCAATAATATTTTTAAAATGTCAGGAAAGTTTTGTGACAAACCCTTGCAGTCCACCTTTTATAGAAACACTGAGTGGCAATCACGCTTGGTTTCCTGACCAACATTGTTTACACTCAGCACCGTGATGCAGGCAAATAATCGTGCAGAAAAGAGTGATCAAAATTCTTCAATCTAATCAATATGCACCTTCATACTTAGATCGAATCTGGCCTAAAATAGTGTGTATCCAAGTGAACATTTTCGGCATAACTTGGCGTTTGTTCTTGACAAAATGCCGATTAATTCAATTTGCAAATAAGCATCACCCTTGCTAATGGTGATTTGTTGCTAAATTGAACAAAGAATAATTTTATACTCTACTCAACATTGCAGCTACTTAACTGGTCACTTTCTGGTGATCTGCGTGCACAATCGTCATGGGTATTTCTGCCACGCACCCCTGTGTACTCTGTTTTTGTCCTGCCCACAGAGACATACAATTGTTGTTCATCACATAAAAGATGCAATAACAAACTTCTATATGTATGAGAAGTTAAATGTGTGTCAGGAACACGTCATAGTTATTTAAAGCATCTTCAAAATGAGAAAAGTGCCTACTGAAGATAAAAACGCCAGAAAAGATATGCAGAGCATATTTCAGGTAATTTGAGGTGAATTTACTTATGAAGTATATCTTTGAGGTGATTGGTCCTTTATTTGTTGTCAAATTTTCAGTTAGTAATTAAATATATTTTTATTGACATCAATATATTTGACTGTATGAAGTTCACATAACCGCTTAAGGCCGACACGGGAGGACGATACTCGAAAACGCCAGCTGTTGAATCTGCGGAAACATGCTTTTTTTTTTTTTTTTGTTCGCTGATTGGCAGAGTGAAACACGGGGTCGTGGGGTATGCCAAAAAGGACAGTGTGCTCACATAACAGATCTGAAGGCAAATACATGAAGTGTGCACAAAGAGAAATATGCTTCCTAATAATCCCATACACAAAGCCTGACTGCAATAAAGACATAGAGATGCATGCAATGATATTCCTGATTAAACATAAATAGTCCGAAGGACAGACAATATATTTCTAGTGTAAATCACATTTGGTTATCGGCTTGCACGAGCTCGAAACTACGCAAAATACTGTCTCGGGAGGCTAATGCTATATTCGGTTTTTACGTGCACTTGTGTTGGGCCCTCACTTTACAACTCTGTGCTTTATCAGTCATGCGCGCTCTAACATTTTGTTAGGCTACCGCACATCATCGCGTGACTGCTATATATACTGCACAACTTTACAATTTGGACATCCACTATTGCTAGTGTTGAGAACATTGCATTTCAGCAGACAACTAAAGGGATACTACAACGAAATTTCAGCACTTATTTCTTGATCTATTCATGTTCAAAGGAGCAGTATTACATCAGACACAGGGATCTCTTGTTGAAAGAGACACGAAAGGGAATTTTAAAATGAATTAAACGATTAGCAAATAGCACCTGGTGGATGTTGCCAACGGCTCGTTTGTAATGCCCGTCTAGGAAGCTTGACAGGTAGTGATGATAACTGTCTCGCCTCCGGCCACCACAAAAGAAGAGGGGAAGGAGGAACTCCCCTCTCCCCGAGACTCTCTTTTGTATGTCCCAGACCTTCTACAAGATTATTGAAGATTAACCCGTCACTCCAAATTCATACAAAAGCAGTCGGATGCGGTTCAGAATTCTGCGGATGCGGTTCGGATGTGGGTCGGATAAGGATACAATTATTTAAGAACATTGCGGATGCGATTCGGATGCGTATCCGATGATCAAACTGTTATCCGCGCAGGGCTCTAGTCATGTGAAACCCTGCCTTACTTCGTGTACCACCGGCTAGTGATATTTGCCGCTATATTTAGATTAAATTGGTATAGTTAAATGTATCTATATAAATTATTATTCCAGGTTTGGCCAGTCTATGGCAACATCTACAGCTTCGCGATTCCAACAGCATCAAGCACCGGCTGCAACGACAAAGCTTTGCTCTCTTTTGGGTTAAAATACACTTCCATCGCTACGCCGGAGAAGCACAATGCAGTGCATCAGGCATTCAGGAGGCACAATATGGCATCTAGTGGCTCAGCTGAAAGGGTGTTCAGCGTGGCAGTCGACATATTCACAAAGAAACGAGGCAAGATGTTTGACGAGACTTTTGGGAGTCAGCTGTTGCTCAAGATACTCAAGGTCAGTAAAGTGTGACCGGCAGCAGCAAATAAGCACTTGAATAAACCTCTTTCATTTTGTTTTTTACTCCGAGACAGTAATGTTGGAAGTAACGCCATGAAAGTGACGAATTACTTTTTGGTATAACAGTCACTTACTTTTATAGAAGGGTAACTGTAACTGTAATTAATTATGATTTGGCATAGAGTAATTGCAAGCATAATTCCTTACATTTTTTTAGTAAAGTGTACAAGTCTGCTTACCGTAGAATACCGCGCATCTGCCCATTCCACACTAAGCGCCCATTCCCAGATTTGTAAGATCTGAGAAAATATGCACAGTACATTGATATGTCAAATTTATGACCGGACAAGCACCCATCCCAATTTTTTCGTGATTATTTCCAAATTTTGAGTGGGCGCTTGCCCGGTATTTTACGGTACAAGTCTCCTTCATCGGCGACCAAAACGCACCCCTTAGAATGGACAGTCCTCCCAATGTTGGATTTAAAGGGACACTGACAGGGTGTTTATGCTCGCCGAGGTTTTTAGTTGTACATGACATATGAGAGCCCTACTACCCAGAACACAATTTGCGACTCGAAATTCGTTTTCTTTCCGCCCAAAAACCGCCGATCAAGAACTGGCCGGTTCGAGTCTCGCTCACTCTCTTTTCCGTGGTCACGGGCCGTTTTCTAAAGTATCGATACGACCACCAAATTTAATGAAAGTCGTTGGTCACTGAAGGCACACACTCAATATTAAAAATAGAAAAAAATATGAAACCCATTTTTTGTGGCTTCTAAAAAGCTGCAAATAAGTTGATTGAAAAAAAGTTCCACAGAGAACCGGAAGCATTCTGTGCGTGCGTCGTTTCGCGTATCGTGGGACTCGCGGGGACGGCGATGGCAGCGGACGACGGGCATGGGACCTCTACTTCAGAACTGTCGTTCGCAGTACCGGCGAATTCTGTCTGGTCTGCCTTTAAAAGAGAAATTTGGGACTGATCAAAAGAATTGGTATTCATTCCGTACGACACGCTCGACCACCAAGCCAATTTGCACGAAGACGTCGCCGAGCCGTCGTTCCCTTCTCGTGGCTGAAGACATCGCTTGCACAAATTTCAAGCACGACGTGTCTACTTCGAGTTGAATATGCACGCGTACGATTTCTTTACTAGGTGCGAATGTCGCCAATGCGTGGTGCTTCCCGACTTCGACCCGGGAGTGCTTTTGCTGGAGGAAAATCGGCAGCAAACTTTCTAACTTACAGTTTACCGGCTGAATTATTACTAAGGAAAGAGATTCCCCAGTAAGGAAATCCCCCTGTAGCTCAGTGGGAACGACGTCTGCTTCACACGCGGCAGGACCAAGTTCAATCCCCAGTGACGGCGTTGTTTTTTTTTTTTTTTTTACCATTTTGATCTTTACATTTTTTTCTTTTTTTACAAGTATCACTGAAGAAACAAACAAAAAAAAATAACAAACAAATGTTGTGGACGAAACGTCACTGAAATAAATGGGATGGGATTTCCTTTTTGACACCTGCAAACTCAATGTAATCACTTTCCACAAAATGCAAGGAGCATATAAATCGGGAAGCGTCCACTTTCCGAGGTGCCTGTAAATGTTCTACAGGAATTGCAGCCAGCCATTGGTCCTGATCCTGTTGATCTTTCGGAAACTCTGTCACACAATGCCACTTTTTTTCGGACGCAGGACATGTGAGCGAGCTCTTCACGCAACATCTTGGGTGTATTCTTTTCGGAGCCGATCATGGAAATTAACCACGGGCACTCACTACTCATCTCCAACTCCTCAATGTACAAAACAACTCATCTTGGAGTACAGAACAGCGAGCGGAACAACCTTAACTGCTAAAGAATCATACGGCAAACATTCCCGCTACGCCGCATGTCGTCTGCTACACAAAAGGGAAAAAAAAAGAGAAAAAAAAAGTGCACGGTCGGGTGTAGCCACGTGACTTCCGCCACTCTCTCCTCTCCACTCCTCCGACCTCCGTGCGCGAGTTTCGGTTTCAGTTTCAAGCAGTTGCGTCTTTTGGTTTTATTAAAAAAATATGCTACTATGTTGCAAAATATTAATTGGGTAGTCCTCCGACACCATAATAAAGCGCCTGGCAAAAAATGAAAATTTGTTTTTGGGGGGTGTCAGTGTTTTTTTAAGGAAAAGAAGGGGAAGAGGGGGGGATCACCCTTCCCCCCCCCCCCACCCCTTTTCCAGACTCCAAAATAAATTTGGTTTTCTTTTTGAAAAGAAAAAAAAAGTATATTTTTCTTTCTTTAGAAAAAAAAAACTCATTCTTGGTGAAATGGCAATTATACAAGGTGTTTCTTTTTAAGCTTTACAGACTTCTTTAGAAAAGCCATGAAAGCTACACTTGTGCAGTTCATGCAGGTGAGTTATACGGCCAGGAGGACATAGTATAGGTGGCCAATCGTAACAATCAGTCGGCTAATTAAGTAAAATTTGCTAATTAACTTTTAATTAGTGAAAACAGACATATGGTTCCAACTAAAATCTTGCTGGGCGTCATTGAAAACCACTAAATCACCTCTTTTAGAAAGATATAACGCAGGGGCAGCATTTTACCACATTCTGTGACAAACGCTCCATTTGGACACGTTTCTAGGTTTCGGTTTCTTATCAAAGCGTATCTCTGCGATTGCAGTCCTGCTCCCCAGTGGCCGAGACACACAACGCACATTCGCCCAAGTTCTCTCCATCCTACGAGGGAGGCAAGGGGATGGCTTCACGCCGCAACCACTGAGGAACAGGACCGGGGTGCAAAAAAGCGCTCTGGTAAGATACCAAAACTTAGAAACACATCCAAACTGAGTGTCCTTTTCAGAACGCCGTAAAATGCTGCCCCTATCCTATATCTTCCAAAAAGAGTTGAGTTAGTAGTTTTTGATGATACTTAGCAAGTTTCTAATTGGAACCATATGTCTATTTCCACTAGTTAAAAAGTTAATTAAGAAATTATAATTAACCGACTGATTGTTACAATTAGCCTCCATACTCTATGTCCCCCTGGCTGTATAACTCACCTGCACAAACCGCATAAGTATAGCTTTCACGACTTTTTTAAACACAAGCTTGTAAAGCTTAAAAAAAAACACCCTGTATCTTTGTCTGTGACGTCACATCTGACCGTGATGTTAAATTTGTTTGTGACGTGACACCTTGTTGCAAAGCTCCTCCTCCTCCCCCTCTCTCTCTCTCTCTCTCTCTCTCTCTCTCTCCCCCCCAAATCTACCCTAAATCCACCCAAACCCACAGCCCATCACAAACATTATATACCGCACCAAACGAATTGTCCATGAACTGGCACTTGAACTGCCGGTCTACCGCTCTGTCATGGAAACAGGCTTCCTGCCACTGCTGGGGTCTGTGTTCTCCCTTTGCAGTCACATTTCTTGCTCCACCCCTTCACTTAGTTGAGCGCTCTATTGCAGCTCCTGTGCCACTTCCTTGGCTCTTCCTTCACCACGCCGTGCCTGTGATACTGAGTAACAGCTGTAGTGATTGTTCTTGCTGCTCTTCACTTTCCCTAACCCGCCACTGACGAGCTGTTTCGGTGCGACGGCATTTTCACGGTAGCTCCTCTTCTTCCGTGAGTGGTCTTTTCCTCGGTGGCATGATGCTACATAAAGCCCACAAACGAGAGCCTTCACAGTGCCTGCAGTCCGCCTTGCTGCTGAGCACACACTGAGGAGAAGTCGCCGTTTTAAGAGCTGTCGCCGATTGCCCACTATTCTCCCTCAAGGCTACACTCCAGGCACAGACACAGAAGTGCGAAGAGCTGGTCCTACAAATGCTACCCATTGATAAAATTTAATATTGAAGATGTCTTTGAATAATTTTTAGTGTTCTTCACCCCAAAACGTTTCCATACCAAGGTCAAAAAAGGACACGAAGTCGGTGTGGACATTCTATCCCAGTTGTGGCAGTATGCCTTAATTTGGCGAACTTTTTGCCTATTAACTTCTCGTTGGTGAACTTTACTCTGTACCACATTTCAGGTACCCCACAGACAGTTGCCAGAAATCTGTTATGGCGATAGGAGAGCAGTCGGACAGCTGCTAGGAAAAACAGAGTGGTTGTTATAATAAAAAGATTGATGTAAAATGCGGTGCCCTAGTGTATTTTCTTAGCATCCAGGAGGACTTGTGGACATGGAGGGTATTCAACATGAGGATAACACAAGGGCAGCAGGTGAGATGTGCACTGAACTCGCCCAAAAACTTTTGTTCAACTGCCTGGATAGGCCACGTAATGTCACAGAATGCATTTTCCTTGGAAAAAGTGCTCGAAATACAGAGCATCTTTACAGGTCCGCATTGCCTCACTGTGCCCTTTATTTTTGCTGTGCCGCTGCTTCTGATGTGATGCGACATCACAGTGTCACGTGCCATCCGAGCATCATGCCACCATGAAACCACCTTGAACGTGATACTACCATGACGGTGACACCACCGTCATGTCATCCAGGCTACTTCCCAGAACGGATGCAAAAGCACCAAGAGTTAGCCCTAGAATTGCTATACATAAAAAAAAAAAAAGAATGAAATATTTAAACAACTAATTTAGATGGAGCTGTGGCTGTAGCATGCCGGTCATCCTCATCTTTGCATTTCCACCGCAATTTTTCTCACTGTGTGGAAAGAAGAGGGCGAAGACACGGAGGAGAATTATGCGGTGGGCATATTTCTCCTCAGTCTTCGATGGGAGGCTCAACAAATGACTTCTCTTTTGATTAGGGATGGGCGAATATTCGGTTATTACGAATAGCCAATCGAATTCTGTTCTAGTCGGCATTCGCTTCGAATCGAATTTAAGTATTCGACAATATCGAATTATTCGACAATATCGAATTATTTGACAATATAGGATTATTTGACCTTTCTAAATACAGTCAAACCCGACTATATCGAACCCGTTTACATCGAATTATTCCTTATATCGAGAAATTTTTGTGCACAGTAATGTTACAGTGATAATATATAGCAAAAACTATGGTTGCATCAAACAAAAATAGCAGCCGCTACCGATATATCGAACTGCCAAGAGCGCCGTTTTGCTCTGCAAACTGGCTTTCCGACAACGAAAGCGGCCGCATTGGGAGAAAACCAGCTTGCAAAGCACGCTGGCTTTTTTTGGCGGTTGCGTTGATTGCATTGAAGAAAATATAGATTTTGCAGAGGGAGCGGAGAGAGGGTGCTCCGTGCTCCCTCTCCCCGCTCCGTCCGCAAAAGAGAATATTTTTTCTTCCAACCGGTTGACGCTGCCGCCCGGAAATTATATTAAAAAAAAGAAAAAGCCAGCTTGTTTTGCTAGCTGGCTTCCCCCAACGCAGCCACCTGTTGTAGGGGAAAGCCAACTTGCAGAGCAAAACGGCGCTCTGCAAAAGAAGGTGCTCCTGCTTTGGACGTGTTCCGTGCTCTCGGCATAGTTCGCGCTAAGATGCGAATGTAGAAGGCAGCGGCCTCAGCATTTTGGAGTCCATCGATAGCGTAGAAAAATATTGTTATCCCTGATGCAATGAAGAAAAAAGCAGCAGAAGATGCAAGACTACTTCATTGTGTAATATTTCAACAGAAAGTGGATTTTTGAGAGTCAAATTCATTAAAACTTTTATATCGAATTACCCGCTATATTGAACTGGTAGACTTTTTTTGCGAGTTCGATATAAGCGGGTTTGACTTACTCTGGCTTGGATTTCCGGCCAGGTGGAGCAAGCTTCCGACCGTTTTGACCATTTTGTGCTCCCGAATTCAATACGCTTGAAATTAACAATTACAGTACTTCTGATACCAAATAAGGGCAAATATAAAACTATAGTTTGAACATATCTTGTGGTATTTGTTGCTTGTACTATTCGAACTATTCAATTCGAAATTATTCGGCCAAAATCACTATTCGCTTCGAATTCGATTCGGACCCAAAATCCTCTATTTGCCCATGCCGACTTTTGCTGTTACTGCGAGGCTGGCTTCCTAATAAACTACATTTATGAGCCGGCACACATGAGCTGATCAAATCGCTCCGAAATAAAAACGTCTGTTGTGACCTAAATATTGCATTCATTATTTTTCTTAGGGGGCAGGGGGAAAGTGCATTTTGTGACATGTGTGTCCTGTCTAGGCAGTCTAAAACAATGTTTCTGGAGTGGGAAGAGTCCCCTTAAACGGTAACTGCAAAGAAAAAAAGATTTTTAAACAGCCTCATTGGGACAAGCATGTCACTAAAACAATTTGTCTGAGAAAAATTTTTTTTTTTTTTACAGTAATGATTGCGTGACATTGATTTTAGTTTGCGGCTATTTCGTCTGTTTTACATCGCGCTCCACAAAGTTGGTATTATAAGTCGTGGAGTGGCTGCTATACGTCACGGAGTGACATGCTATAGCCACTCTTCTCATTGGCTAAAGATTGATTGACAGCTTAGATCAGGGGTGGCCAGACTGACCCGGCCTAAGAGCCGCAAACTAAACCACTAAACTTCCAAGAGCCACGGGGGAAGGGGGTGGGCAAACTTTTGTTCAGAGCAATAAACGAAACTCGAACTACTTTCAATCTATCCGAGTCAAAAGCAGTCCAGCTGTACATAAGGCAGCAGTAGCACAAAAGTACCAAACCGGAACCTGTCTGTCGATTTAAAACGCGTTCCATTTCTCTTTTTGGGGAAGTGCTCGTGTGACCAAGAGGGAGGCGGGGGAGTGTGTGTGTGTGTGGGGGGGGGGGGGGGGGGGAGGGGGAGGTAGCTGCGATCCGCACTTTAACACGCGAAGATCCGCATGCGGCTCGCGAGCCGCAGCTTGGCCACCCCTGGCTTAGATCTTGGTTGCTAAACCTTTGTGATATGTTGTAATTTTCTTTTGAGCGGCATATTTTTACATTTAAAGGGTTAGTACGTTTAGAGTTATTATTCTTTACAAAAGGTTTACAAGACGGGCCCTTCCGTTTGGATTCATACCATAACAAACAAAAGCTTTGCCATACTTTTCATGGCCACCGAAGTCTCTGCTCCCGCCTGCCTCACCTACCTCGACTTAGTTGTTTCGCCTAATTTATCAGTTTCCTATTGACCGAGGTGCTTGAGTGAGACTTTCTGAAGTGAAGTATTGTGTGTTTAGCAGTTGTTGCAGGTGTTAGTCATAGGAAGCGACGCGGGGTAAGGCTTTCATAGTGCAGTTTGTTACTTTTGTTTTCCTCTTAGCTTTCTTAGCGTACTTTTTTTTTTTTGCTTGCGCGTTTGTTTTTTGCTTGCGCGTTTTGGAGAACTGACGTCTCCAAAAAATCGGCAAATGCCGATTTTTGGAGACGTCAGTTCCTGTAAAGCGGCGCCATTGCTCTGTAAAGTGGTGCCAGATGAGTGATTGCGACAGTCAGTCTTCCAGCAGCCATGTCGTCCCGAAGGATGAAAAGCTGAATGCTATTTGGCTGGAGGCAATCGGGCGTTCGCATAGCGACAAACGTTTACAGGTATGTTCTCGTCATTTCGCTCCGGAGGCCTTCAAGATTCGCATCGGGTGCACCGAACGTCCGCAACTAAGACACAGCTGTTACGTAAAAACCTGGCACAGCCAGGTTATTACGTAACAGCTGTCTGCAAAAGCCCTCGGACGTCCATATTCTGCGTTAGCCAACAGATTTTTTTTTCTCGGCTTTCGAACTATCTTACGTAAAGTTGTTTGAATTGAATTGAATGTGAATGTCAACAGGACTGAACCCGTTGAACCTAAAGCCCACAACAACCAATTTGCGCTCCGTGTTAGTGTGGGTTTCTACTTCTAAGCCCCGCACCACACACCATGAACGTTTCAGTTCTTTGTCGCATTGCCGTGTTGCACCAAACGGAAGGAGACTGCCGAAATCAACGCAGCGCTGTCGTGAACGTTGGCTTGTGGTTGCGCACTGACGGACCCTGTCAGTCCCTTCGCTTTCAAAGCACACACGACGATTATGAATGATACTTTCCGTCTTCCGGGAACATCACAGGGGCACTTTTCCGGACACGTCTTCGCTACACGTGCTCGCAAACTGCGGAGCCTCTTGGGTCCCGATAAACCAAAACAAGACCGGCGCCACGTTGAACGTGCGTTGTTGCCACATTTTCTCCGACCAAATAAAAACAATCAGAGCAAACCGGCTCTAGCTTCCAGCATACATCGCCGGCACCTTCCCCCTGTATCGGGATATACCGGCACAAGGTGCATGTACATAGACTGGTAGGAGAAGGAGATAAAGTTGACTCGTTTTACTGCTCGTCATGATGGTCTTGTGTCCTCGTCGCTGATACATGGTGTCAGAAGTGTCTTCTTTAGTCTGGTCATGGAGAGACTTCGCCTGCCTGATGGTTTGCTGCTCTCCGGAAACGTAGCCGACAACTGGCGCAAGTTTAAGCAGCGCCTGGAGCTCCACCTGGCCGCCACCGAGCCGGCCGAGGCACGCAACGACAAACAGAAGGCGGCAATTTTCCTCCATGTCGCGGGTGCCGAAGCCATCGAAATCTTCAACACCTTTGGACTGACAGACGAAGAAAGAACCAGCTACAGCATCCTGGTGACAAAGTTCGAAGAATATTGCACTCCAAGATGCAATGAAACTTACGAACACTACAAATTCAGGACTCGGATACAAGCAGAAGGCGAGTCGTTCGAATAATTTTTTCGAGACGTAAAGCTTAAAGCTCAAACATGCAATTTTGAGCAGTTATCTATGGCGTCACCGACACGCGAGTACGCGAAAAGCTTCTTCGCGAAGATAACGTGACCTTGGAGAAGACAATCACTCTCTGCCAGGTGGTTGAAGTAGCCAAGGAAAGGCAAAGGACTTGGGACAACACAGAGAAGAGCGTGGCTCCTGTAGCCAAGCAGAAAGGACAAGCCCGCTCCAAGACCAAGCAATGCGGAAGGTGCAACACGCACCACGAGCCTCGGAAATGTCCCGCATACAGCAAAGCATGCCACGTATGCCGAAAAAGAATCACTTCTCGGCTTGCTGGAAATATAAGACCACAGTCGACAAAGTGAGTAACCAAGACGATTTTTTAGTTTTAGAGATTGGAAATGGCAGTGCTGACCGGATCATACCAGCGATCGTTTCTGGCAGAGAAGTTCAATTGAAGGCAGACACTGGTTCACAAGCGAACCTGCTACCGTTATCGACTTCCAAGAAACTAAGGGGAGCAAGTGCGCCGAAACCGTCAAGGGCGGTACTTCGCAACTACAGCGGAGGTATCATCGGGCACATTGGAATTGCAGAACTGCGGGTCAAGGTGAATAGAACAGAAGCAAGCTTAGACTTCTTCATCGTTAAGAAAGCGAGCCAGGCACTTCTCGGACTCGGAGCATGTGAGTCATTTGGGCTAATCAACCATGTCAACACCGTGACAAGTGCCAATGACCATGCAAATAAGATCGCACAAACCTTTCCAAGACTATTTGATGGCCTCGGATGCACCAAGAAAGAGTATAAAATGGTTCTAAAAGACGGAGTCAAGCCAGTCATTCAAGCAGCCCGTCGGGTACCCCAGCTTTTGAAAGAACCTCTCAAACAAGAGCTGTCCAGGATGGAGAAGGAAGGAATAATAGTCAAAATGGAGGAACCGTCAGACTGGGTCAACCCGCTCGTCGTGATTCGCAAGAAAGACAACAAACTACGAGTGTGCATGGATCCCAGATTCGTCAATGAAAGCCTGAAGCACGAGCATTACGAAATACCGAGAAGAGAGGACATCGAAGCAGAGCTGGCTGGCGCGCGATTTTTCCAACTGATACACCCCCCGTCCCGTCCCCCCTCCCTCCACTGATCCGTGGCAAATCTTCGACAAGACGCACCGGAAGTCGAGATGCTGCGTACGTCATTCAACTCCGCAGCCAGGTCGATCCAAGAGCAAATCCACGAGTGAGGGGCGGGGCATACTTCTGCGCGGGTTGAAAGAGCAGGAGTTTCAAATGTGGAGAGGTTCCGACTCCGACTAAATTACGTCCCTTAACGTAAATATTGCTAAAAATTTTTTTTTTTTTTTTTTTTGGCGAAAGATTTGTTTTAACGCGCTTGTCCCAATTAGGTTGTTTAAAAAAAATTTTTTTTTTGCAGTTACTTTTTAAAGGATTCGAAGGGCCTACATACTGAAAAACCATGGGAAAAAAAAAAGGGAGCACAGAGGAGGACAAGCACAACACTATCTCAAACACAGCAGCAATTTTATTTCCACAATTTACACCTGTGTTCATTCCTTTCTGTGATCCCTCATTGTGTTTTCAGCATAATTGTTCACCCAGTTGCCTGCACATTAATGCTTATTAATGCAAAAGCATTAACTGTTCCATGGAGCGAGCCGACGTCATCAGCCGTGCCAAACGGCAGATAAATTCGTGAAGCTGTGATCTGAGGCATCCTAGCTTTGAAGCCGCGCAAAAAGCCACGCAAAACGGCAAGTAAATGAAGCCGAAGGGGCCCCCGTGGTGTCAGTTTCAATCAGCGCCACCCCATGACGCTGCGTGCCTGCGCCGAAAGCGCAACAAAATCGACTGGCGTGCTCAGGGGGCCGTGTTGCCGCCCGAGCGCGCCACCCCATTCTTGCAGCCAATTCCGTGCCGCCAACAGAGCGGCGGCACGGCTGATGTCTGCGAGGCGCGGCAACTTCACAAGGACGCGCGCAAGAATGACATTCATGCTTTCGCATTCACAACTCATAAGAAGTGCTTAGGTGTACCTCGAGCCTTTTTCAGAAGTGACTTAATTTAAACACAAGGAGATCAAGTCAGAAAGTGGAGATCTTCAACTTTTTTACACCTGCTTTTCTTTGGACACGGCAAGCGGCTCTGATGTGATCGTACAATTTTAGGAAACCAGAAACGTAGCAAAGGGGTTAGTAGGTAATGACTTAGAGCGACTGTAAAATGTGTAAAGCCATGGTGTATAAATCTCCCAAGTACCATCACAAAAAGAAAAGTAATATTCAAGATGCCAGTTCCTTAAAGGGTCACTGACAATCGCCCAAACAATTTGTTTATGTTTTGCCAGGCGATCTATTATGGTGTCCGAAGACTACCCAATCAATATTTTGCTATAGTCTCACCTATATTTTTAATAAAGTAAAAAAAATGCAACTGCTTGAAACCCAAACCAAAACTGGACTGGGGAGGAAGAAGGAATATAGAGGAGGAGAGATTTAACGGAAGTCACGTGGCTGTGCAACCTTTTTGTTCACTCAACGTATTTGTGGATTATTAGAAGCCACAAAAAATGGGTATCATATTTTTGTCCATTTGCAGTATTGAGTGTGTGCCTTCTATGACCCACGACTACGATTATCTTTGGTGGTTGTGTCTAAACCATAGAAAATGGCACGTGACCACGAAGAGGAAAGTGAGTGCGACTCAAACCGGCCAGTTCTCGATCGGCGGTTTTCAGGCGGAAGGGAAACAAACTTTGAGCCGCAAATTGTGTTCTGGGTAGTTGGGCTCTCATATGTCATGTACAAATAAAAACCTTGGCGAGCATAAAAAATACCCAGTGTCCCTTCAAATATGGTGCCATGTGGAGAAAATTACACATTATGAAAGCACAAGCAGCATGGAAGCAGAAAATACCTGTAGGTGATGTGGCTAATCTGATCGCTGAAACTGACAGATTTTTTTGGCTGAATGCTGTCCAGGGAGCTGGCAGGAAATGAGAGCTCAGAATCCAGGGTGTAAGGAAAATCGTCGCTGGACTCCGACATGGTGCGCCTCCAACTCAAACTGTTCTTCAAAATGCCTCGTGGAGAACCCTCTGGAATCTGTAATTATTATGCCACCATGTCACTTTGTCAGGTTGAGTGAGAAAGTCAAGCTTAGTAAAAAAAAGGGAGCTACACAGTGCAAGCTAAAATTTCTCTTAGCATCCCTACGATTATGCTCCAAGGCAAGTTTCGTGTGGCCATGCTACACCAAACTTGGGGCATATCTGTCGAAAAAAGGTGACCGTTTTCCTCGCATAAAATTAAACTAGTACTATGCATCACAAAACACTTGTCTCCACCTCGATGAAGCACGACTGGTTACAATAAAATGTCAAAGTTTCATAAATTTAGCATTAACCCCCCCAAAAAAATTAGCAGTGATTTTCAAACATTTTAAACGAGGGACCCATTTCTGGCAGCAGATGCTGTTCGCCTCCATGTATTCGCAGATTTGCTGACCGCTATCTTCTCATTGCCCCTAACGTGTTAATCGGACAATGTTAAGTTCTGAAACATAGTTCGCCTTTCTTGGAAGAAGTCCTGCAGCTAAATGAAGAGAAATGAAAAGGTAAGCAACACTGGAATGATGCTGCACAAACACTAAGCAAAATCTAGAGGTGTGCAAATATTCAAAATTTTGTATGATTAGCAAATACTTCTTATTCGATTTGCAGCAGACTTTTACCGTTCAAAGTATGAGCTTCTCGAATATGCGAAAATTAAAAATACAGTGAAACCCTGATCACACTTAACTTTTAAGGGGCCACGCAAAAACGTTGTACAATGAATTTTCTATGACCGGCACAACAAAAATATGTGAAACTTTTAGAATTCTAAGCTAATAATATGCGGGAGAATGAGGTAAACAAAAATAAACAAAAAATAAACCGAAAGGTAGTCCGGTAAGGACGCTGATAAAACCTTATTTTCACTTAAGCTCATTTTCAGAAAAGTGATCAGCAATTTACTTTTGAGGGCTAGTACCTCTAGAATCAAGTGAGCAATGCCATAGTGGGCATACGCAAACCATTGAGTGCCCACAAAACATGACATCTCCGCATATATTGGCACACATAGCTTGGCACCTGCAACACCACTGTCTTCGTCCGAAATGTCAGCATCAAGTGCTTTCTTTCTCGACAACTTCATAGAGTAACACCGCATCTCTTCAGCGTTTGATGTAGATCATAAGTCACGATGAGTGCGGAGTTCCGAGTTCGAAACACTGCCGGCACTGCGACGATCGTGATAGTGCCTGATCGGTGTTCTACTGCAATGTTTTCAGAATTCTCAGATTTCTCACATAAAGCTTCACTACTTTGCTCCCAGCGGCGTAGTCTTTCCATTTTCCCAGGGGGGGGGGTGCTGCGCGTTACCTTTTTCTAAGAACTGGGGATTGAAGCTAACGAAAGCACGCTGGGATTCCATTTTCCATGTATCTTGTCAATAAAGGCAACGTGGGCATTATTTTGTTTACATGCCACTACTAGAAGCTCGTTACATGGCACGTAAACAGCGTCTCGGTAACGATCATGGCCCGGGACCGGGGGAAGCTCTGCCCCCCCCCCCCCGGATCTCACCAGGGGGGCACGAGCCCCAATGCCCCCCCAAAGTCTACGCCTATGTTTGCACCAGTGCTCTGGCAGCAACCTTTGCCGCTTCCCACTGGCGTGCATGTGTCAAGCTTCACTGCATTGTACTGGCGTGCTAGGAGAAACAGCCGACATTTTTGGAGCATTTCGGTTTGCTTGATAGTCTTGGAAATTTTCTCTCTTCCAGGTCGGCCTTCTTCGGTTATAGTTATAGCTCAACCCATGATTTTAAAGGACAATGCCAGAAGAGAAAACCTTGAGCTATATTCAAATAAATAAGATAGTCATTGCTTTGCTTGCCATGTTATATTCTCTTTTACCAAACTCATCGGGGCTTTTGTTTCCTTAATACAAGTATGTGAACTGTTTCTCATAGGTACGCTTTCGAGAAAATATTTCCAGCCGTGACATTCAAGGTGTCCGTGTTCAATTCATATTAAATGCAAAAATATGTTTGTATTCAAAAATATTTAAAAATAGATTTGCAGTCAAATATTAATATACATATTCAATTTGCACACCTCTAGAAAAAAAGAAAATGCAGAATCATTATTTTCTTACAGCTCTCAGAGTGTAATAAGCGTTCATCAGAGAGCAGGGAGCTTCATCACAAAAAAATTAGTAGGTAATAGGGATGACGGGGATATAGCACCAGGAATGTCCAAAGGGCAGCCTGCGAGCTAGATCAAGCCCACATGTACTTTGAATGGCCCGTCGACACTCTCACAAGCCTTACCCCATAAAAATAATTTTATAATGCTGCTTCCAACATGCAACCCTCAGAATAACCAATGCAATAATTTCCTGCTAGCATAGGCTTCAAAGCGAACAATAGTAGTTCAATGAAAAGACAGTACAATAAACACAACATGCTCTGCTAGTTTGTTAATATTGTATACAAAGAATGTCTAAATTATAATATCAAGTTTATGTCTCTTAATAGCCAAAAATGTGCGCATATGACGCTAACTAGGAAAAGAAACCCACTGAATTTTAATTACACTCTTCAAGGAACAGCTTTAAATACGGTATGCGAATACAAATACCTAGGACTTCAGATCTGCGTTGGAACTCGCATATTGACTTTATCTCCCGAAAAGCAATGAATAAATTATGGGCATTAAAAAGGAGACTGAAGAACTGCTCAAGCAAAACGAAACCAAGCGCATACAAAACAATTGTTAGGTCTCTACTCGAGTATGCCTACGCTGTGTGGGATCCTTACACAAAATCTAATATTAACAAATTAGAAAGGATTCAGAAGAAGGCATTAAGATTTATATTTAATAAGTATGGCAGAAACACCTCAATTTCGGAGCTTTATGTACAGGCCGGCATTCCCCTTTTACAAAAACGTAGAAAGATCAGACTGAAATTTTTTTAATCTAAAAAATGGGAACTACAACCTAGATTATCATGACTACTTTCACCTCAACACGTCTAAGGTCACGAGAATTACACACAGTAAATCAATTACTGAAATAAAGTGCAGGATTGACTGTTACAAATACACTTATTTTCCTCGTACTATCCATGCCTGGAATCCGTTACCTGAACAAATTGTCTCTTCAAACTGTCTGACATTGTTTCTAGCCGTGATAAACAAATTACCAGAGTTTTGAGGTCTCAGATTTTTCTACTCTGTGTGTGTTCCTGATTATTTATGTGACGAGTTTTTTTGTTTTTGTTTTGCTGCACTATCACACTTTGTGCTTGCTTTATCGTAAACCTTGATCTATGTATCTTTCCTACCTTGGCTGCCACACGGCAACCGGTAGTATCAATAAATAATAATAATTTCATTTGTTTGACAATTCCACTGCTGACTCTCAATAAATATCCAGTGGCTTGTACAAAATGTGTCACGCACCTAAGCTCTATGGAAAAGCTTCAAACCATGCAACGCCTGAACGACTGACAATGTTCCTTTCAACAATCCTTTATAGAAAAAAAAAGACTGAAACCTGCATTAAAAAAAAAACGATTTATCAATTTTCTGAAATGTTACTTTTTCAGAAAAAGCCACGCAATTTGCTGCAATAGAGCAGGTGAATAATTCAAAACTGTTTTCCCAACAAAAAGCTAGTTTTTGCTCCTTTTTTTTTACAATTTAAGCTTATGTAACTTAATCAATTTATACCTAGAGTAGTGATTCTCAAATGGGGGTCTGCGGACATTTTGGGGTCCCAGAGGCACCCAATCGTCAATCAAATCGAGCAACTATTTTTGTTTTGTTTTTTTATTATTGTTGGTTGTTTTACACAGCTAAACAATGCACCAAAGCATGCGTGTCAAGTCAGTACAGTTGATTATTTTCTGTTTCAGAGCTTCAAAGTGGGTTTGCCCGCAATCAGTTTTCTTCATTTCCCCTTTCATCATTATAATCGTCCAGCACAACCCTCTGTCCCTGGTGGATGGGGTGGGGTCCCCCACCCCTTTCGCCGATCCAGGCGGGGTCCCCAAACATCAGTGGTTGAGAACCACTGACCTATAGATTACTAACATGTGATCATAATTTTTGCTAAAGCACCAACATGCGATAAGCCTTGTCACATTGCAGTCATCTCAGCCAGAACCCAAACTGCCAGCTGGAGATACGCAATGCTTTGCCATAGAGCGGCGGTTCTCAAACTGTGGTCGGCGAATCCCCGGGGTCCTCGAGAGCGTTCATGGGGGTCTGCGCCAAGTAAAAATATCAATCTAAAAAAAAAAGCCCTCCTATGCCATCGCACAAGACCTCTGATGCAGAATGCATCTGGGGTCCCCAAACAGCCTCAGAGTGGGCTAGGGGGTTTATGACTGCCAAATGTTTGAGAACCGCTGCCTTAGGGCCACCGAGGAAGCTAAGAGAGAGAGCAACCACCATTTGGCATTTGTACAAATAACACTTTACATGGCTTGCACGTGATGTCAGTCCGGCTCTCTTTCTGCAGGCCAGAAGCGCCTCGTTAATGCAGCGGAAGCTGCCCTCTTGCGCGGCTTTTCCCCCATGATGTGTGACCAAGTGACGTCAGTGCAAGCTATGTATCGAGGTTGCAAAGCTCTGAGGGAATATCCGAAAAGGAATGCATACCTGATAAGCACAGGACTCCGAGAGTGACCTGTGCTGCCGTACTGCAAACAACACGCACAAATGAGAACCGTTTTTTGAAAGGACCGAAATTTGTGCAAACAAAAATGGAGCACATTGTGAAAGTCTAATATAAATGACACCATTATGAAACATTTGACATTTGTAAATGACCATAAAATACCAAACACGCACGCACCTAGATGCGCGAGATAATTTGAGAAATTTGGGGATTGGGTCTTGCTCGAGTCAAACACTGACAATGTTTACGAAAAACTCAGGGTGGGCACTTGCACCAGTGTGGGCACCGGTGTAGTGTGCTGTCAATAATCTAGATGGCGTTTTCAGTTGTAGTGTGTGTTCTTACTATGAGATCGCGCCACGTGCCCGACAGCGGCACGTGCCGTCTCTGGTTGTATGTACATATTGTAAAAAAGAACAGTCTTCGCTGAAACTCCAAGCTGGTGCGACGTGTCTTCCTTTAGTCAAGGTTCCCGCCTTTGGCCTTGAACATCGGCATCTCGCGGCCCATGCGCCAGACAATGTAAGCCTTTCAGCATCTTTACAGGCCTTTCGGGGTGCTGTCTTTATCGTAGATCTTACTGTCTCTTTCCACCCCTTTATAATGGCCCTCCGCGACCATTACAACCGGCTCAATATTTCATAGCAAGTCTGTACGATAAACTTTAAAAGCATTAAAAGTAGCAACATATTGTGTGACTCATCCAAACTCTGTTTAGAGCAATGGGTGTTTGGTTTTGTAGATATCCCATACAGAATTTGGCTAATTTGGAATTAAGCACTTGTGTTAAACAATACATATTTATTACTATATAAGTTCAAAAGAAACTACTTTTATATAGTATAATTACTGCAAAATTACAATGTAATGAAAATGCAATGATGCGGGGTAAATATTTCAGGACATCAGTAGTGGGGAGGAGCCAATGTCATAGGTCACACTTGGGAGCACAAGGGGTAAAAAAAAGGCGGACTATGAAGATGACTTTAGCACAGAAGACAAAAAGGGAAATGCAACAAACGCTTACCAAATGCAGGAACAATGACAGAAGGCTTCTCTGCTTCAAGCACTGGACAGTCCACTTGTGATAATGCCAAAGTCCATTGCAAGCATGAGCTTCCTCCTGCTTTGAGAATAAAAAACATTACATCGGAATCGGATAGCATGAGCATTCGGTGATGCAGTTCATTTTGCGGTAAATAAAAACCATGTAAATTTTTCTTTTTTAGGGACATCCTGAACATTTTGTTTTTTCAATATTATATGCATGTACTAGGCCTATACATGTCATACTGACTGGTACCACTTTAGTTTAATTTATTTTCACAAAATAATTAATGAATTTTCAAATTTCGTAAAAAAAATTATTTTATATGTTATTTGAAGCTGCTTTATGAAAAGAGGTCATTTTTTATTTCTTCATTTTTTTTTAATGTTTATAATGCTTCCTGTGTGCATAATCAAAGTTCCCCATTTTTTTTGTTATATTTTCTGTAGAAGTGCTTAAAAATGCATACATGCACTCGAAGCGGCAAAGGGTAGTTTCGCAAGTTGGCTTCACTGCAAGTTCCCTCCAAGCTTGACACTGATTAGTTGATTTTTTTTTTTTTTTTATCATGATTATTGCTGGTAGTTTCATTCCAGGAACTGATATCAAGTGTGCATCCGAAGACCCACGCACAACAGCCAGGACCGAACACGCCGAACGAGCCAAGCAAGCATCACTGAAGTGAGAGATACCTGAACGTTTCACTTGCAACACAATTGCCCAGCAGTTTGCTATGCATTTTTCTACCAGGACCATATGCAGAGTATGTTGAACATATATGGGAATGCATGGCAGCATACAACACAGCCTGAATTAAAAGGACATTCAAGACCATTGGAAACTTTCTCCAATGAAGGTTTCTTCCGCTTACCGGCTGATTCGAGAGGCTGGAGTATTTTCGCACAAACTCTCAAACTCAAAGTACAGTACTTGCATTTTCCCTGACTACCACCAATGGCTGTAGCAGTACCGTCCATTCACGTGTTTCTCCGTCTGTTACATTACCTTGTGGTCAGTAATGGACCTTTTTCCAGTAATCTTCTGCTCACGCGTACACTTCCGCTGTCGCCATTTTCGCAGGGCACCGTTCCTGGTGCCCTGCGAAAATGGTGACAGCAATATCGTCAGCTTCTATCTTCGCGCATAGTAGTTAGTCTATTTTGGCGCTTCGTTTTTTAGTATCAATAGTATGGGGTATAAAAAGCACTGAAAACCGATACAATGACACAATGCCAATGTGCTTTGACAGGAGGAGGCATGTTGGGCTGCTCTTCATTTGTAGTTCGCAGACAACTCCCCAGACGGCGCTCCTTACTCGAAAAAGGTCCATTCTTCCCAATTGCCCACTACATATCAGAATATTTACGGAAGACGCAGACCTGAAAGCCACCTCACCGTCACAGTGAGGCAGATAACTCAGAATAAAAGGAGCCGCCATCTCTCGATAAGAACACTGTTAAGAATGGAACCTTCGGCGACCTTCTTCCGAGTTTCAACGCGGCGGAAACGAGTCATGATCTGTCCGGGAACGTCGCCTGCTGGACGGGGCCTACGCGAAACGAGTCTCGAGGAGTACGGACCCGGCGCCTACGTGTCTGCGCCTGCGGAGACAGGTCTCGACGTGCCCGTGACGTCAACGGGACGTGTGTGCGTGCGTGCGGCTTGGTGCGCTCCGGAAGGGGAGAGAGGCCGGGCCTAACTGCGGAGAAGACAGGTCTCGACGAGTCCGTGACGTCAACGGGACGTGTGTGCGTGCGTGGGGCTTGGCGCGCTCCGGAAGGGGAGAGAGGCATGACCTAATTGCGGAGGACCATGGCTACGACGCACTTCTGGCTACGACGCGGCGGACTTTGCTACGACGCACTTGACGGCGGGTTGCTGCTGCGCACCTGCTGCCCTGGCGGGGAGTGAGGGAGAAAACGGACCCTATATAAGGCGGAGCGCGAGTCTGCTCAGGAGTTCTCTCGGATTTGACGACTGTATCGCAACCATGTAATTAAACCGTTCGTTACGTTACCAATTCTCCCACCTCCACTGGACCCCTGGGTTCTTCACTTCGGGGAATGGTCGTCGTCACGAGCCAGGAAGCTCCCGGACGTGCGGCATCAAACCCCGCCTCTAACAACTGGTTGGCAGCGGTTGGGATCGGACCATGCGACATCGTGCTACATCTGCGGGTGAGCGTTTGGACTTTGCTTTGAGATTCGCCAGGCTTCAGATTATGGGTAATTAATTTTGAACTGCTGGGAATCCTTAAGTTTTGACTCGTGCGCTGGGTTTGTGTACAACCTTGCGACAAGTTTTAGAACAAAGCCAAAGCTAAAGAGCAGCGATCATGGATCTAATGAGGTTACTGAGAACAGATTTATTCTGTTTGTGTGAAGAATTGGGTGTGGAGGTGGAGCAAAAGATGAAGAAATCTGAGATCAGTAAAGCAATTTCAGACAGCGCGGAAGCAGAGGAAATTAAAATTGCGTGGGAACTGCTTCTGAACGCTAAGAGCGAGGCTGCAGCGAGAGAGGAACGAGAGCAGGCTGCAGCGAGAGAGGAACGAGAGCGGGAGCAGGCTGCAGCGAGAGAGGAACGAGAACAGGAGAGACGAGGAGCGAGCAGCTGCAGCGAGAGAGGAACGAGAACGAGAACGAGAGCAGGCTGCAGCGAGAGAGGAACGAGAACAGACTGCGGCGAGAGAGGAACGAGAGCGGGAGCAGGCTGCAGCGAGAGAGGAACGGGAACGGGAGCAGACTGCAGCGAGAGAGGAACGAGCAGCGCTAAAAAGGTTAGAGTTAGAGATGGAACAACAGCGATTAAACTCACAGAACAGTAGAGTTGGGACTCCGGTGCGAGCAAGTGAGACCGAGTCGTATCAAATGAAGAAGCTCATGCAGCCGTTTAAAGTTGGGGAAGACGTGGGCCTGTTCTTAGTGAACTTTGAGAGGACATGTGAGAAGTTGAGCTTCGCCCCAGAAACGTGGCCGCAACGGCTTTTGACTTTGTTGCCCTGTGAGGCTGCAGAGGTTGTCGCGCGCCTTAGTGCTGGAGACGCGGACGACTACGACAAGGTGAAGTCCAGCCTTTTGAAACGGTACCGCCTTTCTGCCGAGGCGTTCCGTCAAAGGTTTAGAAACGCATCCAAAAAGAGCAGCGAGGGCTACTCGGAATTCGCTTACGGGCTTAAAACCAATTTGATAGAATGGTTGAAGAGCGAGGAAGTGTACGAAAGCCGAGACAAGGTAGTCGAGTGTGTGTGCCTCGAACAGTTCTTTCGTAGCATTCCGCAGTCAGTCAAGCTCTGGGTGCAGGACAGGGTAGGAGTCGACACTGTCGAAAGGGCCGCTGAGCTAGCCGAAGAGTACGCAACGCGTAGAAAGCTGAGCGGAGAGGAAAGCGAACCCGGCCGGAGCGATCAGCGCAAGACCTTCCGACAGGGAAACGGCTCGCGAGAAAACGGGCCCGAGAAGCCCGAAGCAGGACAAAAGGTCCCAGAAAAGAGCGCAGAACACTCGAACGGAGACGAGGCGCGGAAAAGCCAAACAGGGCAGTTCGAGGCAAGGAAGCCGTTCCTGTGCTACAACTGTCAGGAGCCGGGACACACAGCGGCCAGATGTAAGAAACCGCGGGTTGTGTTCTCGACCGTGACCGGTAGTGACGAGGACCTGGAGCTCCTTCGTCCCTATCTTCACGAGCTCCAGGTAAACGGAAAGCCGTGCAGGGTGCTTCGTGACAGTGCAGCGACGATGGACGTTGTTCATCCGTCGTATGTAACGACATCCGATTTTACTGGAAAGGTAGTTTGGATCAAGCAGCTGCTCGAAAAGCACAGTGTCTGTCTGCCTATGGCGACGGTAAGGATAACTGGCCCGTTCGGAGAGCTAGTGACAGAGGCGGCTGTCTCGCAAACAGTCCCGTTGGAGTATCCTTATTTGTTTTCTAACCGGTCAGAATTCCTGCTGCGCGAGAGGGGTCAACAACTGGGAGAGGGACTAGTTCAGTCAGGTACGAGGTCCAAATCGCGTCAGCTCGCCCCTTTGTTGACGAGTGATCCAGAGCCCGAGGCAGCTGTCGGGGAGCAGGCACTACCAGAGTTCGAGGCAGAGAAACGGGATGAGAGGGACCAGGTTGTAGAACAGCCTGACCTCGTAGCACTAGAAAGTGTACGCCGTCCCAACGAGCCGGCGAAAAAGGCGGAGGAAGACGGGATCAGTGAAAGATCTCTCGTAGCTCCGGCGTCACGTAACTTTGGTCCTCTGCTACGAGCAGACGGAGTGTCTTTGACAGTCGAGCAGAAGAGCGACCCTAGTGTGTCAGGGTTTCGCGGTACAGCTCAGGAGATTGCTAGGACCAATGTGACGGGGCATGAAAAAGGCGGATTGTTTTATCGGCGCTATAAGGACCGCATTTTCACGTCTAGAAATCACGTGAAAATCGATCACTACGACTTCAGGGCAAGAAAAAGGAAAGGCAAATTTAACGGCAATGCCGATGGGTTGAGCAGATTTTTCTGGTATCACCAAAAGCGGGAGTGATGATCTCAGAGGTCTCCGTCATCCACGGGAATGAGGATCAAAGTGGGGGCACTTCGTTAAAACCCCAACAAGACCTCACAAATTGCAAAAAGTTTTTGTCTTTTGTATTTTGTTCATAGTGACCTCTTTGGAAAAATGAGTTGTGTTTTGGCGACAGCGGGTCTCGATACCCGCAATTGTCCTAAGGTTTTAAATTTGTAGTTTTTTTTGCAAATTTTTGTAATCCGTAGTCCAGTCTGGCGGGTCTCTGGCGAATTCCGAGCGTTTGACTGCGGTGTGGCGTGGTGTTGTGTGGGACGTTTCCGCTAATGCCTCCGTTGTAAGAGGTTTGGGAGTTTGTTGGGTGCTTGCAGCGTCTTCTCAAGGCCTACTCCAAGCCCACCTCTTCAGGCCAGCGATCGTACCACCGGCCTTTCGAGGTTTCCCTGGCCCCGGAGGGGCTGTTAAGAATGGAACCTTCGGCGACCTTCTTCCGAGTTTCAACGCGGCGGAAACGAGTCATGATCTGTCCGGGAACGTCGCCTGCTGGACGGGGCCTACGCGAAACGAGTCTCGAGGAGTACGGACCCGGCGCCTACGTGTCTGCGCCTGCGGAGACAGGTCTCGACGTGCCCGTGACGTCAACGGGACGTGTGTGCGTGCGTGCGGCTTGGTGCGCTCCGGAAGGGGAGAGAGGCCGGGCCTAACTGCGGAGAAGACAGGTCTCGACGAGTCCGTGACGTCAACGGGACGTGTGTGCGTGCGTGGGGCTTGGCGCGCTCCGGAAGGGGAGAGAGGCATGACCTAATTGCGGAGGACCATGGCTACGACGCACTTCTGGCTACGACGCGGCGGACTTTGCTACGACGCACTTGACGGCGGGTTGCTGCTGCGCACCTGCTGCCCTGGCGGGGAGTGAGGGAGAAAACGGACCCTATATAAGGCGGAGCGCGAGTCTGCTCAGGAGTTCTCTCGGATTTGACGACTGTATCGCAACCATGTAATTAAACCGTTCGTTACGTTACCAATTCTCCCACCTCCACTGGACCCCTGGGTTCTTCACTTCGGGGAATGGTCGTCGTCACGAGCCAGGAAGCTCCCGGACGTGCGGCATAAACCCCGCCTCTAACAACACCCAATCTGATGATCCACCGGACAAGGTCGTATATATGTCAGCTGTCTATAGTTCTCATTTTCAGGGATGCTGAGGGTGTTGAGGTCTATCGGTGGCATCTCGTTTGACTCTCGTACAGCCGGTCTGTTTACGGCGCCCCGTTATTAATATATACAATTTATACAACTATGAACTTAGCAATACATTGAAATCGGAAAGCAACAGAAACAGGCGTCTTCTTACGAATTTGGCATATCTATCTGTGAAGGAACCGGTTTACCCCACTCATCACACAGAACATTGGGAAATGGTAGGGCGGAGGACAAATTACGGCTCTCAGAAGATTAGATATACGCTGCCTAAATTGCTCAACCAGTTTGATGCTAGTGACCTGGATCTGATTAGGATGTCATTTAACAACTTAGAGAATATTTTGTGGACCTAGATAGGTACTATACCAGTGATCTGGCAGTTTGTTTAATATTTCCAGGATTATTCAATCTTTGATTTGTTTGTTGTGTGCATGTATTATCCACCCGTTTTGTACTTCCGCATGAAGTAGCATTTTTTTTTTCTTCCTTCACCTCTGCTGCTGTGTTTATGTAGGGGGTCGAGGGCCTTGTCAGTTGTATTTGGAGCCTCCTGTGTGCAGATGCCAGTATTTTCGGCTTCTTTTACAGCTAGCCTAATATCAATTTTCTACAAAGAATTCATTATTTATTTATTTATTTAAAATTGAATCAGACTTTATTGCAGAAATGAATGTAGTGTTAAATGTACGCCTACCAATAGCTAGAAGGTTATAGTCACACTTATACATTTAGAATTGTTACCTGCTTGCCCGGCACAATTAAATTCATAAGCAGGACTATTAAAATGAGTCTTACTGTACTTCCTGAGTGCAGCACCCTTCCAGTTGTGATGCTATTGACTATGGAACCATTGCAACCTGAAGAGCCGATGAATATTTCCTGCTGAAAAAGAAACAAGAATTTTGTCACAAACAGTGCACTGCTGTCAGTCAACCATTTCAGGGCTCTAAAACACCTAATTTATCTGCAGTCAGTCCAAGAGCCCATAAAAGATGAGTGGAAGCCAATGCGGAGCACAAGTTTGTCTGCTTGTTGCATAGGGGTTGCGATGATGTCAGAACGCCGAGCTCTTACTGGCTGATTGAAAAAAATAGGGGGTAGACCTCAAGGCATCTAGCATTGAGGCTCTACCAACAATCCTTTCCATCAAAGCCAATCAGAGTTCGGCGTTGTTCTGACATCACCGCACTGCTGCAAGAGAAGCAGACGACTTGCTTTCTGCTCGACACCTCCTGAAACAGGATAGGTTCTCTTGAGCAGTGACGAAGCAGCATTCCCCGTCATGGATATCTTTATAATGGGGACTCCTCACAGAGTGGGAGAGTTGAAGTGAGTGTCTTTGGTAAACTGGAGAAGTACCACGGCACAAGTGGCATGTGCATAGACAAAGCTCCACATCATGGATATTTTCTCTCAATCCAGCTCAGGAAACACTGTTGGATGGGCTCCCAAGTATGCGGCATGAACAACCAACGAAGTTCAGTACGGTGAAAAAAATGGAGCCGAATTTCAGCTTCATCACGGGAATGACCGCACCACAGCGGGTGGCCTGAAAACCGTTTCATCTGTGATTCGAGATATGCCACGCCATGCCCCAAGAGCTGGCCCACTCACCTCTGTGTGTAATGAAGGGGCTACAGGATCCAAGGGCAAAATTTGGAGTCGATCGAAGCGGGTGCCGACGCTCAGGGTTTCCCAAGATCCGGACCTCGGTTTCGTCTTGTATAGGAAGAGAAACAAAGTCGTCTTTATGCTCACAGCCTTGAACGTCTCCACAAGGGAGTCTCGCCTGAACGGACTTGCGATCACGACGTTGTAAGAGCCTTTCGAAGAGCGGCAGTCGTTGAAGGCGAGTCGGAAGGCAGCGTCGCACTTGCAAAAGGAGCCCGAAATAGTGGTAGGATCGGCAGCGACGGTGTGGAACACGAGCATGATCTTGTCGTGCGATTGACACGCTAGGAACCGGGGCACAGGCCCCGAGACATCGCTTTCTACCAGTGCGGCACAGTGATGCTCGTGGGTATCCGTGGGAGACAGTAAGGAAGAACGCTCCGTCAGCTGCATATTACCGAGCCAACGCTGCATCGCAGCTAAGAACGAAAGCTCAGAGTGCTCCCTCGGTAGCTCCCAAACGATCCACCCTTCCGAGAGCACGGAGCTACGGAGGCTCACAGCAGAATCGGAGTTGATCGGAGTAGAATGGCGCCGCACATTGCGACCGGGTGAGGTGCGGTGAATGGAATAAACGCCTGTGAGTGAGCATGCACTCGGAAACGTTCTTTCGGCACTCAAGGCAGCACGCGCCTCGTGGTACTGGAGCTGGTAGTAAAAGGCGCGGCAAAGGAGCCTCCTGTTCAATCCCGACTGCTCTTCTAACTTCTGGCGGTCCTGCGCAACGTCGCTCGTTCTGCACTGGCTGGGATCGTTGAATCGCTTCACAACAGCCGGCTTTCCTCTCCAATGTAGCATTTTGCGAGAAGCGAGCGAAGCAATGGCGGTCGGCCCGGCAACTCGCAGAGCCGGTTCACGGAGTCGACTGCTACGATGCCAACGATGCATTAACGAGCCTGCGTCACAATTCACATTTCCAGAGGTCTTCGGGAAGGCCAACACAAGCATGCCCACCACATCGGTCTTGTTGACAATGTCTTTTTCGCGTTGGACACCTTCCAAAATATCCTCAGAGATGCAGACGAACTCCGCATCGATGGTGGTGTTTATTGTGTGGTGTTTTGTTGTCTTTGCCTGGCTTCTATTCTGCGTCTCCAGCTCGTCGCTCGCCCTCCAGCGGCGGAAACGGGAAGCGCTCTAGTGAGGGTCCCCTGATTCTCCTGCTCAGCGGGCACGGCGGAACTGCGCGCGATCATGGCTCGCTAAATATCGTTTCCGAATGCAAACAACACTCTTTACTGTCCCAACCTGGTGCTGCAGCCTGTATGGGATTGTACCTCATTAGAGAGTTTGAGTATTGCGTATTGAAGCCAACGCAAGCGCTGTCCGTTTGCGTTAGGATGGCATGCTCCACGTTGCGCGTGCGCATCGTTGCCGTGCTCCTATCCAGAACTGCAATTTTAGGCTCCGCGCGCGCGCAGTGTGGAACATGCAAAGCTAACGCAAACACACAGCGCTTGCGTTCGCTCGTATACGCAAAACTAAAACTCACTACTGTTTCACCGTTTTCCAACGCCAACGAAACGTGCTGCATTGAGCAGACGCGCAAGCAGGTAGGTGTTCCTTTGAACTGGAAAGGCTGAGGATGGCAAAACGACGGCGAGCAAATACGAAAGGAAATGAATGTTAAAAAAAGTATAATAATTAAAAAAATAATCCGTTTTTTTTTTTTTTGGGGGGGGGGATTTGGTTTGGAAGGATATTGGCGGCGACTTTGGAAGTTTTGCCGATTGTCAAAAGTCGCTACTTTGATAGCATCCTCAATTACTCTAATTTCACATGAATTTCTCACATTACCTAGGGTGTTGTCATTGATTTTAGACTTTATTTATTTTATAACTGGGTAATTAAAAATGCTGCAATTGCCACCAGTGATGATAATTAGCACACTTAAATGTCATACTTGTTCGCGCGTTTGAAATCAGATCATAAACAACCTATTACTTTAGAGCTTGAAAATTGAGTATTAAAATATCTTAATATTTATACTTATATTATTATTAATACAAATCGCGGCAATGTATGCGCCCAATTAACGCTACGATCACAAAAATATGCCATTTAACCGTAATCGTCTTTTCTGAAAGGTGTCATCTTGTTTTCTTTTTAGCACATGAAGACCTCTGACATCGTTATCAAGATAGACAAACAGTCAAACACTGGATACAATATAAACTCATATGTGTCACGCGTTGCTTTAAAACACGCACACTTCAGCTGCCTGACTCGGATTCCGTCTTTGAACTTTTCTAGGGAGAACAGCGTTTCCTAATTCATACGTTTTGTGAACATATCGTATAAATTAGATTTTTTCTGTTATTCTTGTGCTGGGAAATATATTACAACAATTAATCTTCAAAATACCCAAAAAAGCCATTGAAAGGCCAGCAGGTCATTGTTTCATATTACAATTATCTGAGCGAGAAAAGGCAGCAAGAACGCATAAATATCAGCACTGAATTTTTCAACAACTACAGCATTCTATGTTACCTGTAAGGTGTATGAAAGACCCTGTCTTTAAAGAGACAAAGGTTTCCGCGAACAACTTCTTTAACTAAATAAGTACAGTCTGAGACACATTTTGAGTTATGAAAGAATCTGAAATTAAGACCGATACCGAGAAATTAAATCAAAAATAAAGGTTACTTTCGGTTTTGCTCCGGAATTAAAACCTACCTCCTGGCCTAAATATTACGCTAAATACCGTTATTGTTTTCAGGATAGAGGGGTGACCTGCGCTCATAACACCCTAGCTCCCTAGTATTACCAGAAATAATTTGTGTCGCTCAATGAAGCCAGCAAACTAGACAGGCTCAGCAGCGGCACGCATCTCCGACCCTCACTAAACCGGCCATTTTGGAAAGCGAGTGGCGCCACCTATAGTGAATTGGAGTCGCGAATTGATGTTGTCTCCGTTTCCGCCAAGCGACGAGAGGTGTCGCTAGGTGCCCGCAGGGCTTCTTGGGCTTGTTGTGGGTGGGGCTTTAGGAGCGTAGCCAGCGTAACGTTACCAGGAGAAGGCAGCTTCGCGGTTCAAGCAGAGCCGGCCGCCATCAGCCGCCAGAGGCCGACAACGCCGAAGTTCTCTCCTACAGGAGCGAATGCACGCATCCACCGCAACGCACTGAAAGGCTGTATGTGGCGTTGTCGTCGCAGCTGCAGCAGGCTGCAGCGGTGGGCGCGGAAAGGACCTGGGGCGCCGGCGCGCTCAAGGAGGGCGCGCTGGAGTTGCCGGCGTCGCCCAGGCATCTGTGGCGTCTGCTCGTGGGGAACTCCGCTTCATTTTTGTTTTTGAAAAAAAAAAAAAAAAACAGTGCAGTCCTCTTCAGTATCACCTAGGGTGAGGTCAGCGCTCTCCCGGCGCTCAGCGGTGTCCACGTGATTAACGCCTGCACGTCCTTGGTGCTATGGAATTCAATTCCATTCATTTTATTTACTCCCATAATACAAAATGGGTGATCTAGGCAGGAGAAAAAGCTGCCGAAGTGCAGCTTGACGAAGTGCAGCTCTGTCCTGTCCTTCTTCTCTATACCTTGTGCGCTAAATACCTCAATATGTTAGACTAAAAGCACGGAGCTCGCGCTTGTAGCATCGCCTGCGTCTGGACCCAAGCTGAAACGAAGTATACCAACTAGCCCAAATGTCAACTCTACTGCAGCTTGACGACGCCCTGCCCCCTACAGGCAGATCGGTCAGTGGGATATGATTACATTATTCGAAAAAGAAAAAGGGCATTTGTGCACCACACCGAGAAATATGTTATTAGGAGGATAATATTTCACGCAATGTATTCTTATTTAAATTTTCAATGCAGACACCTTGTTCTTTGAAAAAAAAAAAAAAGAAATCCAATACTGTTGGAAGTGTGAGCTGAATCATTTGAGGCCCGTAATGGACCTTTTTCACATACCGAAGGCACCAGGTGGTGGCTGCACGAACTAAAAATCGAGGAAGGGACCTACCTGCGCTACCAGTCGATAATGGGAGTTACGCTACCAGTTTCTTCGTTCTCTGAGCAGCGGGGCGTGCCCAACGCGCCGTCCAAGTGGGGCATCCGTGGCATCCACTTAAACGTCGTGTTATTCTTTCCGTCCGCTTTCTTTTTTTGCGTAACACAATTATATGTATGCTGCAATTACGTTTGCTACTCGCTGATCTATAGCCTCCTTCCGAATTTCCTCGATTTCTGGTGCCAATTTCCGCCGCTTGGCATCGGGCGCTCGCGCGTGCGCAGAACGCTTCTCGGAAAAGGTCCATTTAGTTCGTGGACGTGGTACTCTCAAGGGTCCGGGGCTGCGTATTTCCTATGCAATATTTTTGTTAGTTAATTTGGAAATTTGCCGTAATGGATGATTAGAAAATTTAAGTGGTGCCACGTACATTGTTGCTAGCTTATATATGAAATATTCTTTGATTCTTTATTACTTTATGTTTACAGACAACAGGTTCAGTATGTGCGCAATAGAACTCATTAGTTAGGATGCGAATTTCTTTTTTTTCTGGAGAAGAAAAATACTGTTAGTATTTGTCGTAGTTTCCCAAACTAGATGACAGTATGATATACGAGAATTAAATAATGCATTGTAAATTAAAAGTTTTACACGCACTGGTAATATATAGCGATGCTTATATAGAACACCTATGATACTTGAGAGTTTGAGAGTAAGGTTTTGAACATGCGAGTCCCATATCATATGTTCGTGAAAATTACGCCTAATGTTTTAACAGTAGTTACAAATTTAACCTCCGAACAATTCATCATTAATTTTGTGGTGGCATTACACACTGTATCTTTCGGTCTGAAGATAATTGAATTTGTTTTACTTTTATTTATTTTTAGAGAATTGGAAACAGTCCACCAACTAAGTATTTCTAGGCATGTATTTGCATCGGTAATTAAACTATCAATGTTTTTTTCTGAAAAAAAAATACTAGTATCATCTCCATAAATGACAAATGAGGCATTACTAGTGATAGTAACTACATCATTTATAAATAGGTTAAACAGCAATGGTTTCAAGACACTACCTTGAGGTACTCCTGTCCGAACTGCTTTCAGCATTGGAGAATATCCGTTTATTTCAACACTTTGCTGCAGGAAGCTCCAGTAGTTTTTTTATTAGAGACAGGGAATGTCCTCTAAGTCCATAAGAATAAGGTTTTTCTAACAAAACTGCCTGGCACAATCAATCAAAGGCTTAAAAAAAAAAGAATCCTAAAGATAGACATTTGTTTTCAATATTGTTTAAGATAATTTATTTTTGCTAAAAGAGCCAATTCGGTAGAGCGACCTTTCCGAAAACCATACTGAGAATCCGTAAGTGGCATATTTTTTCACTAAAATCATTAAGCCTGACATGAATAATTTTCTCTAAGTCCTTGGAAAAACGAGCAATATTGAGATCGATCTGTAGTTGGACATATCATTTTTGTCCCCGGACGTGTAAAAGACAGACACCTGCGTAGCTTTAGAAAAAACACCAGTCGAGAGCGACAAATTGAAGATGTGTGGGAGACAAGTCGAAATATTGTCAAGCACGTATTTTATCGGCTGCACCTGCATTCCATTAAAATCGGTATATTTACTGTTTTTGAAGTTCAAAAATGCCGAGTGTATGTACCTCGCCCTCGTCGGTAGGAAACAGAAAACAGTTTTGTGAAATTCCTTGAGTTAAACATGGGGAGCCGCTTATTTGCGCAAAGGAAAATAAATTTGTGAAATAATCATTAACTTTATTTGCCAGTTCAACTCCACTCAACCTATTTCCTTCTATTATAAGTTATGTTATAACGTTGTCGTGATTGTTCCGGTCTAATAAAATATTAACTTTTTTCCAAATTACGTCACTTCTACTTTCATTATGAAACATTCTGTAAAAATATGAACATTTCGCTTTCCTTAGCATGCTCGTTATCTTGTTTCGACACTTTTTAAACTTTTGAAACACATCTAGGTCTCTAGTGCTCAAAAAATGTGCATAGAGCTTGTTTCTTTTAGTTATTACTCTTATTATATCTTTGCTGACCCCTCGGTTTCTTAGACGTTTTAAATATAGTTAATTTTCTAGGCTTAAAACATTATTTATATACATATAGCATCAAATTGATTGATAAAGCAATCGTACGCTTCATCTTCCGAGTGCCTTGAGAGCACCACATTCCAGTTTTTAGATGCCACGCAGTACCTGAACATTTCTAGTGTTTGAACGTTAACAACTTGAGGATAATATATGGTATCATAACTAGAGGCTTTACCTAAATTATTTAAATCAGCATGATATTGGAAGATGGTTACTAATATTAGAACACGCTACACCAGCAGAGAGCTGAGTCCGAGTTATGTTTGTGATAAATAAGTCCAGTAGCGTTTCACCGAACGAAGTAACAAAGTAGGACGAATGATTACATTAAAGAGACCAAACGACTGTTACAAAGTAAAAAATTCAACTTGACGAGCAGAAACAGCATTCATATCGATATTGCAATCACCACCTAAAATTATTTTATAATCGTTGTCACCAACAAATTGAAATAGTTTCAATAAAACAAAAAAACAGATAAATCACTACTTGGAGGCCTATACATTAATGCAAATATAATGTTACTGTACTTTACACACAGAGCTTCATAATCACCAGTCATGATGGAATAATCTGTTATGAGATTGCATTGAATATCTTTTTTTATGTACATAGCTATTCCACCACCACGCGGAGAGGTACGATTCCAAGAAAATATTTTATAATTATCGAAGCGCAAAATATCAGATTCTTGATCGTACCACGTCTCGCTTAGCATGATTACAACAAAAGAAAATCCCAAATCATCAAGAAGGATACCAAGCTTATCCCTTTTATTTCTCGCCGACCTGACATTTAAGTGAAAAAACAAAAAGCGGTTTATTTGTTTTATCATTGAACAACCCCATCACATCTGAAAGAAAGCGAAGTTTTTGACGGTCATGTGCACCAAAAATAAAAAAAGAAGCTCCTCTAGCCTTATCTTCTAAAGCTTGTCAAGGTCATCCAGGCATTTGAGCTGAATGGCCCGTGCGCCTTCCGTCCTGAACGAGAGAACTTTCCTATTTGCGTACCACGAAAAGGCGTAGCCAGGCGTAGCCTCTTTCTTTTGTACGATCTTTGGCTGTCCGGAGAGGTTCCCCCCACTCAAAAACAAGTTGGTACGCCACTGGACCGACCCAACCGCCCTAGTGAAGTAATTTATGACGGCTTCGACCTATCCACCATCAGCCCTGCCGAGCTCAGCCTCCAGCTCCGAGAAGCCGCGCAGCTCACCAGGCAGGAAACACAGGACACCTTCATCAAGGTTCGGGTACCACAGAGCATCGTCGCTGTGGACATTCACCGGGCATCTGCCGCGACAAAGCTTCTCGGCCTTGAGAATATCAGCCTCCAAGGCAAGCCATCCGTAAGTGCTTACCAAGCCAATGATCCCCGTAATGCACGGGCTATCCTGCATGTTGCCCCGCTATAACGCTGTCTGAGGCCACTATCCGCGAGGAACTTGTGATTCAGGGACGCCGCATTCTCTCGTTTCGCCGATTAGGACGGACTCACTCGCTCATCATCACAGTCGAAGGGCTGGAGATTACATGACGCGCCATCCTGTGCAACGCAGAGTATCGATCGGCTATATCCACCGATGGTTCAGAGCCAGGAGTGCGGGCAGTGTTTCAGCCTGCAACATCGGACGGATGTCTGCCCCAATGCTCCCCTGTCTACATGTTGCGCGTCGTGTGGGGAGCGCTTCCCACCCGGCACCAACCCGTACACCGCACCTCAGGAATGCAACGTGCACTGTTGCAACTGCGGCGGAGCACACCTGGCTACTGACCCTCAGTGCCCAGAACGACAGGCAGCAGACAAAGCTGCTCGCTGCCGCAAGGGACGACGATCACCACCACCTCAGAAGCCATCGTCAAATCGTCCTTCTCCGGTCACCACGGCGTCGGTCCCAACCCATAACAGCTTTGCACCGGGACGCCTTTTCCGGAGGTCGATACGGGGCAGTTGACGGCTACCGTCAAAATAAAATAGTAATTTATTTTAACGTCCGTAACGTCACTGCCGGAAACGTAAAAAAAATTTTTTTCTTCTACGTTTTGCGGAGAGTTTGTTGCAGGTTGTCGTGTCCAGTGTTGGAGCGGGGGGCAGTGACGCTAAAGAACAGGCCAGATTCACGAAACGAAATTCTCGTAAGTTTTACGCAGGTTACGACGGAATCCTACGACAGCTTTGGAGCCGTCTTACGCACTTTCTACGATCAAATCAACATTACCGACAACGTCGCTCAGTTATTTGGTTGCGACGACCAACGGACCTTTATTTTTCTAAGTGCTCTTCTCGAGCGTCCCGACTTCAAGCAGCAAAAATAAAAAAAGAAGGAAATACTTGAAATCGATTACGACGAATCTGGTACTTGGAGGCGATTTCAACTTCCCAGATGTGGAGTGGGCAGGTGGTCAACCCGTAACATTGAATACCGCTAAGGCATATAAAACGTTCCTTAACTTCGTTTCAAGATTTGAGTTGCACCAGCATGTATCCTTCCCTACAAGATTAGGTACAACAAGGGCGACAACTTTGGACTTGCTTTTTAGCAACAGGGAAGGTCTAATATCGACTGTCTCTAGCCTTCCTGGAATTAGTGACCATGAAGTTCTAGTTGGACGAATAACCAATATCTTTGAAATCAATAGGCCACATTTACATATAGGAAAGTCTTCTTTTACGAACGCGGCAACTATGAAGGTATTTCAAATAACCTATGCGACTGTTTCTCTGAGTTTAGAGAGCTCTCTCACCAACTCGACGTTGAAACTCTTTGGAACCTCTTCAGGAATCAAGTAAACTCCTTAGTCAATGCATTCATTCCTTCCAAACTACTCGGTTGCAGGCGACGTATACAGAAAGCCGTGGATGACTGGAGAATTGCGTACCTTGGTTAAGAAGAAGAGGCGTGCATATCTGAAATATCGGCAAAAGAATGACACATTTTCACGTTTACAATTAGCCGAATTAAATAAACAATTCAAAACAAAATCGGATGAATGCAAACTTAAATTTCATTCCTCTCTTGATGAAAAACTGAGAAAAAACCCGAAAGAGCATTGGAAATGTTGCCGCGGGCGCAGCTGACCAAGTAGGCAGCGCGCCCGTGGCCTAACGGTTATCGCGCTTGCCTTCTACGCAAAAGGCCAGGGTTCGATTCCTGGCCGCGTCTACACATTTTTGATAATGCTCTAATGTGATGTTCTGATGAATTCGAGAACCGTCTTGCTGATTCGAGGTTAGAATGTTCCACACACCGAACCTTCTACGCCGCATGTTCCAGAAGCCCACGCGGGTACAAAAGGGCTCCGCGTGGCAAGCCGGGGTCAGTCTCGCCCAAGCGTTCGACTCTGCTGCTACGCCGACTTCGACGCCCGCGACGCTCTGTTGTTATCTTCTGTTTCCTTTTGTTTTGGGCACAAGTTCGCCCCCATTAAACGTTTCAGTTTCCTCAGTTATTCCTTGTTTGTCACCTCGTCATTCGTGACAATATGTTAAGTCAAAAAATAAGGCCTCAATCAGCATTCTCCCTATTAGTGATTGCAGACAACTTGTAAGTGAAGAAGAGTAAAAAGCTACACTCTGTATTGGGATCACTTTTATTTTTAATTTTTATCAATGATATCACTAACTCCATACAATCGAAAATACGGCTATATGCTGATGACTGCGTACTTTACTCTGAAATTTGTAACACGTCCGATTGCTTGGTTTTGCAGAAAGATATCTGTCGTATCTCCGCCTGGTGTGAAAAATGTGGAATGATTTTGAACATAACCAAGTGTAATCATGTATGTTTCACGCGCAAGAGACAGCCTGTCGCCTTCAAATACGTTATCAGCGAAATTTCTTTACCAACTGTTTCTGAAGTCAAATACCTCGGTGTATATTTTACAGAAAACCTTTCGTGCGCCAAACACGTGGACTACACATCCACAAAAGCGACCAGAATGCTGAACTTTATTAGACGTAACTTTAAAGATTGTCCCAAGTTTACCAAACGAACACTGTATCTAACCTATATTAGACCAATTTTAGAGTATGCCTGTGTCTCCTGGGACCCCCACCAGGCCTACCTTGTCAACCAGCTAGAGGCAATTCAAAATAGAGCAGCTCGTTTTATATCGAATAATTATAACTTTGGATCAAGTGTGACTCAACTAAAAATAAACTTGATTTAATTCCGTTATTCCAGAGAAGGCGGTCTATGCGGCTAAAATTTTACTAGAGCATTTTTCATAGTTATCTCGGCATTGACAAATCTAAGTACATGCTGCCTGCCCACTACTCATAAGGAAGGCGTGATCACTCCAAAAAAGTGCGAGAGTATAAATGTAGAACGGATGTGTTTAAATACTCCTTCTTCCCATGCACAACGAACACCTGGAAATCGCTGCCATAGGAAATAATTTCTACAACTTCTGCCACTTCTTCCTTCAACCATGTGTTAAATGATGCTTCATAAACCTAAAAACAACTGATATTATTATCTCATGTTCGGCCTCGCGCTTTTTGTACTTTCTGAACTTTTTGTACGTTTGTACTTTTGCTCAAATGTATTTGTACCCCTCCCACGCAATAATGCCTTTGTAAGGCGATGCGAGGTATTCTGAATAAATAAATAAATAAACATGAACGCTGGATCCACAAACACTCACGAAAAGCTACAACGGCAACGATTCCACCGACCAAACGAGCTCGGCAGAATTAGGCCTATACAGGCACTCTGACTCGGCGCAGCGTTGCTCCGACGGTCCTTGGCCAAGACCGTCAGCCCACGCCCCGCTGGCTTGCTGAATGGAATACGCGCCCTCGCGACCCTTGTAACTTGTAACAGACTAAAGAGAAGTCTTTAGTCTGAAATAAAGACTACATACATCCTCTCAACGTCGTCGTCGCGATCTCGCATAGAAAAATCCAGCCCGCTGGCTTAGACAGGGCAGCACCTCTTCCCACCGTTCAGGGGCCGTGAAAGGATTGCGGCCAGCGATTTCCCGAAGCAGCCAGACGTTCTCGATCACCGTGAAACGTTTTCTTGAGGACGCCATTTAAAACAAAGTCTGCGCAGCGCAGCACCGGGCAACGGCGGTGCCTCAATCTGAGCCCTGGGCAGGCACGTAGCCAGGATTTTATTTCGGGGGGGGGGGGGGGGCCGCCCATGACAAAATGCTGTATGAGGGGGAGGGGGAGAGGAGGCCCAAGCAAAATGGAAGATTTCGGGGGGGGGGGGGCCCATGGGCCTCCCCCTGGATACGTGCCTGGCCCCTGGGCCTTGGTTCCTCGGAGGCGGCAGCTTCTACTTTGGCTGGGCTACCTCCTCGGAGCCTGATGCTTTGACCCCCGTGGACCCCAGTGAGCAACAGCGCAATCATGTTCCTGGGGCTCCTTCATGCACCGATCGAACGGCGTGCCAAATCCCCATGGCTCGCTGCTCACCCGCCCAATCCACCTCCACGAAATCTGGACTTCTGCGAATCGGACTGCCATCCTCCCCAATACCAACAACCCATGTCGTCGTCATCTCGCATGTATGTACATACTCATTACATTAGCATGTTCCTATAGACGCGGCACCTCGGGCCTCCATACGGGCTGCTGCCTTTCCCCAGTGCCTAAAGACTAAAGACTAAAGCAGTCGGCAAATGGACAGATATTTTGTTTGGTTTAGGCAGCAAGACAGTGCAAATTAGCGAAAGTGAGTGCTCCATTTATGTCTCTACTTTTTCATTTTCCCCATGAAATGAGTTTTTCCTTTTTCGTATGCTTCGGTTTGTGATAGGGTACCTTGGTGTTTATGTACACTGCGCGACACGGTTAGCGGGAACAATCAATATCCTGTTTTTATTTTTCACCATAAATTCGAGGCGCTGACAGCAACCTATTGGTATGGAATAAAGCGCTCGTTTGGGGCACTAATCTAAGCGACAAACATTCAGCTCTCTCAACAACTGTCAAATAAATAAACTGCAAATAAAAGCGATTTTATCGTGTTCGTATTAGCAGTGGAGCGCAGTGTATGTATCTGCCTTGGGGGATGACATGAAACCATTTTGCTTGGCTATATTTCTTTTAATTTCTTTTGTGTTTTTGAAAGTGCGTTTTTCGGCTTAAGCTCCCTCCTAGTTTCAGCCTTACTTGTGCTACGGTGTTTTCTTGGAATAGAAGGCCACGCAACACCGGCTACTTTTACAATGCTGAAGTCAACAGTAACACTGTATTTGATTAGATGCAATATTCACACGCACATCTGAGAAGTAAAATGGGAGTCGTTAGTAGATGTTTTTTTATTAAAATATTTCTATACGCTTTTCAGCTTAGTTGGACAAGTATTTCGCTCAGTACAAAAGCTTGGATATGATCCAGTGTGATCAGTTTACGCATTTTAATATTAAGCAAAAACAAAACAAAACAAAAAAACAGCAACATGCCCCTGGTTTTCGTAGGGTTCGTCCAGCTGACAAATTATGCCTTCTGCGCACGTCACTGCCTGGTACTTCACGACGAGCACCTTCTTGTGACCAGAAAAGTATGACTTCTGATTCTTCGATGGACGGTATATGGGCATGCTGTGCGGTCAACGAAACTCCAACAGTTGTCCAGGGGTGCTCCCTTGTCTCTGGCGGCCTAATAAAAAGAAGAAAAAGCACTCTTACAACACTGCAGTATTTAAACACTACCAAAACATGTGATATGGGACTTGTTACTCATATAATATAAAGTGTATTTCCATGGTAAGACTGTAAAACCATTTTTATCGTAAATGTAAAAAAAAAAATTAGTTTTTTTTTTTTAAATTTTGCTAAGCTCTGATGCCGTCAAACTGTGCACGCGAAGCCCGCTACGCCGGAATTCAAAACGAAACTTCTGAAAAGCGTTCTAGTCTACCGCTATCGCTTAGAAGTCAATTGTTGTGTTTGACAAATTTTGCATTGTTTATGCCTGTCTGGTTTTCACCAGACAAAAACGACGTGGAATATTCTTTCGACGGTTTTCGGTGACTCTTTTCAAAACACTGCCGGGTAACATATTCGGCCGCCATATTTTGGGCATCGCGTTTAGTGCGAGACTTGTGACCAGAACCGAGTTCATATCTAGCATTGACGCAGCATTCGTGTCAAATACATTTAGACTCGCATCCGCGACAAACAATGACGCAGCTCTCTTGCTCTCTAGACGCTTGACCAAAATAAGGCGGCCTCGAAGAATAGTGGCAGCATGGCATGCACTTTTAAAAAGGCTGCATTCAAGTCTCTATTATTTTCTAAATCTACCAAGGAAATCCAAGGAGAACATTTCTGGAGGAAAGTTAAACAATTCAAAGATTACGAGCGAATATGAATAAATAAAGTTGAGAGGAATGGTTTCTTTGGTGCGGCTTGCGAGCGCTATGCTCGTGGTCAGCTTTCAGTGGCATTTTCAACAGGAGGGCGCGTGCACACGTATAATCGGCGTTCAAGCACTTGCTCCCGTACATCTGACTGCCATAGAAGGTTCACAGAAACGCGACGACTTTACCGACACCGTGCTGGTTGCAAAGTGATACTCGTTCACTTCGTTTGATTATGCTCTTTGATTTACATAGAACTCAAATGGAAGGGTCTACTTTTCACGCGTGGGGCGTACGCTTTACCTCTTGATTCGGCCTCTTTCAAGCTGAGGTCACGGTGAAATACATCGACGCGTATTGAGTAAGTGCAGCCATCTTGAGATCTAAGCGATCACGCTGAGGACGCTGAGGGCAGTCCGCTCCGCAAGTTGTGAAGCGGAGCGTACGCTCACTCCGCTAACTACACGCTCCAACTCAGAGCGGGCCACGCATGCGCGGTGGGGACGATGCTTCTTGCAGAACGTAAAGTAGAGCATAAAGGGCTCATAAAAGTGGCCTACTAAAACTCACAGATTACAAACGCGCTCGTCATGACTTGTCCTGACACTGCCCATGTACACCTCGTTGTTTTTTTTTTTTTTTTGTGCCAAAACAAAAGTAAAGACGTAAATTATTGGCGTATCAAAAAAGTAACTTTTACTCTACAGAGAAGCAGTGCTAAGATCAATGGAAACTCAAAATCTACACAAACCATGCAGGGGCTCACCTGTGAGCACAGCTCCAGTTTCGCTAGGGTAAACCACCTATGTTTGTTCATGTCAGCGAGCAGGTGGCCGAACCTCTCGTTGATGTGACCCACGATGAGGTTCACAATACTGGAGAACACCGACAAGTTCCATCCAAACGCTCATCCAAGTTCGAATAGACGGTTGCGATAGGCCAGTCGACAAAGATCCATGCAAAGCATCTCGCCAGACTGGCAACACCCTGCGCCGATCTGTCAGGTGCTGGGATTTGGAGGCCCACTTGCAGAGCAGCCAGGTTCTTTTTAAGCGGGATTGCATACTAAAGGATTTCTCTTCTGTGTTGTCAATTTCCTGCTAACCGCGTTCGGAAAGGAAGCTTCGGCGCTTCATGGCATGAGGGATACAAATCATTGATTCGACGTCTCGCCAGCTTAATCTCGTTAGTAGAAGTCTCCTTCCTTGATAACCGCGGGGATTCATCGTGCAGGTGCCTTGCTAGCCTTGAGCAACACTGTACTCGTACTTCGCAAAAGGGTGTACTCGGAATGCGCAAACTTCGTCCTTTTCTTTAATTTTTAGTCTTTTAGTCTTTATTTATTTGGCCCTCGAGAGCCGCGGCACCGCGGAAAGGCAGCAGCCCGTACCATGATGCGCCCGCGGTGCCGCGTCTAGTGAACATGATAATTTGATGAGTAAATGCATGCATGATGATGCATGTATATACTATTTTCTACTTCGAATACGTAAATCTGTTTCAGTTTTACTTCGAATGGAGCAGAAGCTACATGAGCGAGTGCCGGCCTTTCAGCGTCCTTGACCAGCACGGGCGCTCGTGCAGTGCAAGGTTTAGATCAACATGATCATGTTGTATATATATATAGCTTGTATATACTCATCACATTATCATGTTCACTAGACGCGGCACCGCGGGCCTCCATGGTACGGCTGCTGCCTTTCCGCGGTGCCGCGGCTCTCCAGAGCCAAATAAATAGACTAAAAACTAAGGATGTTTATACCTTCGGCTTCACTCGCACACAGGGTGGAACTATTATATATTTATTTTTATAGCTTAATATTCTTCGGGTGTTTGCCTACTGTTTTGTGTTTATTATTCTCGCCTTCGTTTCTACTACCTTTACAAACACGCTCCCTTCACATTCTTGGTGTTAACGTTTAGTTTTTTGTTGTCTTACTAGTACTATAAACGTCTACTGGTGGGGCTACGCAAGCGAATTTTCGAACGCTCTCGAAACGCTCTTACGCTGAAGAAAAACGGTCTACTAAAACGCGTTTTTGGTCCTCCGCTTTCCATTCCGGCGAAGCGGGCCGCGCATGCGCAGTTTGGCACCCTCAGAGCGGAGCGGAAAATGGAAACGGTCTACTAAAACTCTCTAATATTCGATTTTGCTCGTGAGAGACGCTGCCCGAACTGGAGAGCTACTGGCCTATAGTGTCTCCCCTAATGTTTGGACCAGGGGTGCTATGTTGCGCTTTTAGGGGCGAAGCTCCTTAGGGGCTAGCCATGTCCGTGTGTCCGTCCGCCGTAGGCCGGCGTCGGCTGCTCGTGCTTCTGCTCGTGAGGCCACGTGCTCACGAGCACGTGAGCACATGCTCCCGTGCTCGTGTAGGGCAAAACAAAAAATTTGAAAAAAAAAAGATGAAAACAAATTATGAAAAAAGAAAAAGAAGAAAAAAAGAGTAGGGGGTTCTGAGATGCCATCCCATCTGTCTGCTTAAAAAAAGAAAAAGAAGAAAACCGCACATTCTCCTACTGCCATGAATGAAAAGGACCGAAAAGCTCGGCATGCAGCGCCTCAGCGTCTACGTAGACAGCAAGCTGCTCCGGAGACCAGGGCGCGAGAAGCTGCTACACAGCGTCAAAAACGCCAAGCGGACCCGGAGTTGAGAGCTCGGGAAGCGGCGGCAAAGCGTCAACGCCGACAGCAAGCAGCAATACCTATGACCAAAATCAGTATCATCAGCACCACCCGAGCTTCGCCCCAATCAACATCATTCACCACGTGGAGATGCGGTAATTTTTTTGGACTCCCAGGAGACTAGGGAGAAGGAAGTGACGTAGGTGTGAATGAACGTATCTTGGCAGCAAGCCAGCAACACGCATCGCGGAAACTTTTTCTTTGTTTTCTTCTGGAGATACCGTCATCAGCGACTCCACCAATCAACATCCAAAGAGCATTGTTGACGTCACTTCCTTCTCTAGTCTCCTGGGAGTCCAAAAAGCGCAACATAGGGCCCCAGACCTTCGTCGCTGTTAATCCGGTTTCAACAGGCAGGCCAAGGTTTCTACTCCTCGAACCAGATGATTACGCCGGATGTACGGTTTCGAGTTCAAGTACTCACTTTCCTCTACACCGCGAGGGACAAAGTTTCGAGCGTTGCCTGTCGCGGTCAGAAGTGCAGTTGCGAACAGCCACCATGTGCACCGTGTCGGGCGATTACCCGTGGCGCTGTTTGCCGCAATTTCGCGCACGATTCAAATGCCAACTGAGCTCTGAGGTCACTTTGCGTGCACCTTTCTAAGGTGGGCAATGGCAGTAACGTTTGCCCGAGTAGAGGGGATGTTTGTTCTGAGCGGAAGAGCCGTCTTGTGCCGTCATTGTCTCAAGGGGCGCGCGAGGGAAGAGGGCTTGAGCAGATGGCGCCTGTCTGGAGCAGGTGGTCTCTAAGCTTGCTTTTCAGCAAGAAAAAAAAGAAAAGAACCAGATACGTCGAAATACTTTCGACACCGCAGAATTTGCGTGCCGTCATATAAGACAAACTAAAATTAAACTTGAAAACAAGCTCACACTTGATTCACATGGTGGGACTTTACTTGCGATTTCGCACTAGCAACGTCGCCTGTGCGACCGAAAAAAGCGTGGTGGAAGCTGCGAAATATCAAGCAGAATTGCACAATGTGAATGAGGCTTGCGGAACACAAGAAAAAGAAGACAATCATACACGGTATATCAAACCTGTTATCTGTACCTAAATCAGACGGAAGAGTAACGACATCGTTTGTTTTATTATGTTTAATTTTGGGACTTACACCCCATTTACACGATCATAAAGGTGCCTTTAGCTAAGGGACCTTTATGGTCGGCGACGAGTCAGTTCGCGATCCTCCGCACGTGGCATGTGCTCGCGACCCAAGAGTGGGTGGGGCATTATAAAAAAAAAAACTCCGTCTCACCCTACGATGGACTAAAGGCAAAAGCTACGGACCGCCAGATCCAATCACGAGCCACTTAGAAATTGTGTGCCATTTCGCTTCGATGCACGTATCGGTGCCCGCGTCTCGGATCACTGATGGGGATGGGCGGACGGTGGTTCGAATCAAGTAGTAGTGAGTGACTCAACAATTTTATATTGCATAAAAAAGTCACGCGTACAGGCTCTTTCAGTGTCCAACCTCTAAAAATGATGCAGCGCTTTTGGGTTCGGAGCATTATCGGTCCACCCCTAATCAATGCTAAGCATCTTATAGTTTAGCGTGGGACGTGATTGGACCTGGCAGCCCGTGGCTTTGGCCTTTAGTCCATCGTAGGATGAGACAAGGTATAGATAACTTTGATTTAGGATGCAATCCAATCCAGTCCGGGTTAGACGCATGGACACAAACTGTTGGTTGGTTCCTTCTCTTATCTCCTGATCACAGGCACAACTGAACTGATGCCTCGTTGTTTCTATTAAATATCAGCGTGTACGACGTCAGCCTACGCGTATCTAGGAAACAGAAAATATGCGTTCCTATAATAAACCACTTGAGAGTGCATTTAATACCCCCGTTTTACGGGCACTTAAAATGCCTTCAGGACGAGCTCCTTTAAATATTCGGCGGTAGTTTGATACTATAAACCCATTTTTCAAGAAAACGAACAACAACCGTACGCCTGACGGCAAAAACAACAACAACAACAACAACAACAACAACAAAAAAAACCGGGTTTTTGTGTAAGACTCGTGAAAATATTCGGCGCTAGAGAAAATCAGCCATCTTCACGAAGCCCTTAGTTCGAACTATTTTTCTTCACGTTCCGCCCATTAAAAACAGCATCAAAAGAGCCGAAGCACGCACCTGATCTCGCCACACAATCGTATCATTCAGGGGCGGATCCAGAACTCCGTTTTGGGGGGGGGGGGGCGGACCCATTCTTTCTTGTGCACCGGCGGGTCCACCCATGTCAAATTGCCCTCCGAGAAGGGGGGAGGCGGGGGGGTCGACTTCGTTTGGGGGCGGCTGCCCCGTCGCCCCCCCCCCCCCCTTGGATCCGCCACTGCATTCCACACGATACATTCGTCTGGTATGATGACCGTCGCCATGGCAACGAAGAAGCTGCTGAGTGGCCGCACGCACGAACGCAGAGTGTGAAGCCAGAAACAGGCCTGACATCATTTCCAGAATACCGTCTGCTAAAGTCAACGCGGCAACGCTATTGGAAACGTGCGACAGGACAGTGCACCACCTCGGTGCGGCTCCTCGAAGAATCAATAGGCATAGACATCTTGTGTAGCAGCCGACCTTAGTTTCCAGTGAATGTAAACTCACCTGAGCACAGCGCTATACAAAAGGTTTGGGGCCACAGTCAGCTCTAACGGGTTTTATACAAGGAAAGTGAGAACGCAGATCCGCTCCATGCGCTGGCGAAAACAGCCGCGATTATCTAAACAATCCAAGTACGTCTACTCAATCCGCCAGAGAGCGAAGTTCAATCTGATACTAAGATGAGCAAAAATATTTCTTATCTGTTGTGTATGTTACCGCCAGGCGCGCGCTACTGAACTTTTAGTTACTTCTGCGGCTCGCGTGTTTGTCTTCTTTGTCGCTCCATATATGACACGTGCCCTTTGGAAGAGCACGAGAGCTCCTGTTCCTGGTTGCTCGGTCATTGGAGTAAACATCGTTTTCATGTTCCTCCGGTCTCTATCTCTGCTGCTCCGTTAGAATACGACAACTTGGCGACGAGGATGCTTCTCTGACCAGCGCGCAAGCCGACATGGCAAGGGGTGACCCGGAAGCGACGGGAGCAGTGCCGCAAGTCTTCGTTCGACTGGGCTTCACCGAACCTTTCAATGAATCGACCAGCAGACTGGCTGTCGTATGAGAAACGATTGGAATCGTTTCTTCTGGTCAAAAGAATCGCCGAGGATGACAAGGTACACGCATTTCTGAGTCTCATAGGCTCGAAAACGTACAGTCGTTGCCTGCAACAAAAACGTTCGACCAGCTTAAAAAGCTTTTGGGGGACCACCTGGCACCGAAACCAGTGGTTATCAGCGAGCGTGCAAAATTTCACAGAATAATGCAGCTCGAGAACAAATCTGTAGCAACGTTCGTTGCAAAATTAGGTAAGTTGGCACAAACATGCGACTTCAAAGGGCCCCCTTGGACCAGACTCTGAGGGACCCCTTTGTGTGCGGTTTACAAAGAGAGGGCATTCAGCGTGTGTTGTTCACAGAAGATAACAAGTTAACCTTCCAGGAAGGCTTAGAGAGAGCACTGGCCATGGAAGCAGCGAAAAAGAACGCAGCAGAAATACGTGCGTAGGAACCTAGTGAGCGGGTCGGAAGTACACAAGGTGAAGGCCGTCGCGGATGCGGACGTGACACAGCGAGACTGTTATCGTGGCTCAGCGAAACCTGCCAGCCGGATATGCCCGTTGCCCACATATTGCAGATATCTGTTTCAAGTGTAACAAGAATGGTCATATTCAACGAGTGTGTCATGCTGACAAACAAAAGAAACAGAAGTGGACGCCCCGTAAAACGATGAAGACATTGGTTCCTGTTCAAGCACCAGTTAGTATGAAAAAAATGGCTACGTCTGGTCATGAACCGATTAAGATTACGATACAAGTGCAGGAAGTTGCCTTGGAGATGGAATTGGACACAGGGAAACTGTTTCTGTAACGTCATTGCAGCAGTTTCGTCAGCTATATTCTTTAGCCAAGATCATGGCAATGACACTTAAGTATACGCACGTTCAAAGGAGACATCGTCCAGCCTGTCGATGTGGCTCACGTCAAAGTGCAGTATGGACAGCAAAGGGCCGATCTTCCCATCTACATCACGAGAGAAAAAGGACCGTCCCTGGCCGGCAGTGGCTGTGAGCCATCCGATTGGACTGGCATCGGATTTTCGGGCTCAACAGAGTTGCCACGTCAGAAGTTTCAGTGTTTTCCCAGCAACACACAAAGCTTGGTGCACTTCTTGACAAGTACCAGGACCTGTTCGAGAACGAACTGGGAACTGTTACCGAGGAAAGGGTGGAGCTATCGCTTAGAGAAGATGGCGTACCGAAATTCCTCAAGGCAAGAAATGTGCCGTTTGCCTTACAACCTGCTGTCGAGATGAACTAAAGAAAATGCAGGACATGGGCATCATATCACCAATTTTGGCGTTCACCTGAAGAATTGGTGGTTAAACGTTTCATCGGCATTTCAAGCAGCGGTGTTAGGGTGGGATTTTTTTCATTATTTTTATGAACCGGAAGTTTTCTGGGACGTCAAAGACTGGAGCGCCGCCTGGTGGCGTTTGCCATGGAAAGGATCTCAGTGGGCAATCGTTGCAGGTGATACCACAGCTTCGCTGGACAACCACCTTCACAGCGTGGATGGGATGGAGCCCCGACTTTTTTTTACTGGCAGCCACGAACACAGGAGAGCCCGATGAAATCAAGGCACAATGCTACCGAACGTGCTGCTTAGTTTAGTAAATTATGCTCGAGCAAGGAAAGTACTGGCTGAGGCTATTAACTCGCGCTCGTAGGCAACACTGAGCATAACAATGCGACTGTCACTTCAGATAATGTTAGGAAACCTATCTCGCGCTCGCAGTCGGAGTTTCCACGATCAACGTTTTTGACTGCAGCTGCGCTGAGTGTACTCCGTCCCGGACAAGGGGCGAGCGCTTACGGGGAGGCCCGCCAACCGGGCGGCGCTGGAAATATTGGACGCTGGGGGCAGACCGCGCACACTGGGAGGTTCAACATCCTGCTAACGAGACGATGCCGCCTAAGCGAGAAATAATGGGAGCGCACGGCCTCTCGCTTTCGCGGGACGATGGCCTAAGGATACCGCGAGATATGACGGCGACCGGGTTCGATAGCTCGCTTTATTGCCTCGTTTCGTGCACTTGTTCCACATGCGCAGTTACGTGAGCACCGGCGCGCTGCTCTGGGCTTGCGTTCGGACTACGCGCTTCTGTCTCGGGGGGAATATTGTCTGCAGGACTCGATCGTAACAACCGCACGGGCTGTTCACGACGCTCCCTGGACGTGAAGGGCATTTGGGGATGCTCAAACGGAAGGGATAAAATTTGGGGATGAACACTTGGCAATCAAAAAAATAATTTCCTCGGGGTTTTGCCTCGCGTCCAGGATACGCGTGGGAGTTCTCCGTGTAAACAGCAGCCATGTGGGAGCCACTTGGCTTTGATACTTCGTTCATGAAACGGGCGGAATCCATCACAGGATATTGCATGCTTCACCTATAACTTCAACGGCCTGGCGCGTGCTTCTCCGTGCTTCTAAACAAGAATTCGTTAAAAAAATTTGAAATTGCTTACGTGTAGGAATGCGAAAGCATTCCTACACGGAGCGCATTCGTACAAATAGCGCGCCACGTCTTCCTTTTTCACACGGCGGGCCGGCGGCGACATCACGCTCCCCCACTGCACAGCGTGGTGAGCGTTATGGAGCGTGGTGTGGGGCGACCCGTGTTCACAGGCGTGACGCATTAGTTCGTGGGCGGCGCGGGTGTGACTCTGCTCTCCGCCGCGTCCCTCGGACAAGCAGCGCCAAAAGTGTCACGGAACTCGTCGTCTTTCCTGGGTTCGCTATCCCTGCCTCAACCAATCACGCGCAGAAAACAGCGCAGGATCGCGGCCCATTCGCGGGGGGTTTCGTCGCTGCTAGCGAGGGCTCAAAGACGATGAGCGCCGTGTGCATCCACTATTGGCCCTCTCCTTCCTCCCCTATCCTATTCATTCACAACGCTCAAGAAGAAGACGACGATGAGCGCCGTGACGATGCACTTTTGGCGAGGCCTGATTTGCTCCCGAGGATCGTCGGCTGCGATCGGAAACGGAGTCTTCGGTAAGAATCAGACATGTACACGTTACCCCAAAAAGTAACTAAATACCGTTACTCGTTACTCGCTCAAAAAGTAACTAAATACGTTACTCGTTACCGATTCTCAAAAGGAACGTGTGAGTTACCTCAAAAGTAACGAGTTACTTTCCACGTTACTTAGACGACCAAATACACAACTGTTTTTGTTTCATGGTTTATTGTTTTCTTTTTAGTAGTCATTGCCCTTAAGCAGCCGCGGCCTGTAGAAGTTTTCATCAGTTATGTTTCCCCGCTTCCTTGAAAATACATCTCCGGCGACGCTGAAGTGTCGCTACCGACGATCTCGAAGAAACGGCAGTGTTGTGCTTCAGGAAGAGCTGGTGAATCTTCGAGAACTGCGCCTTCATTGAGGACAACGGGTAATGGGTTATGTGCCTTCCCGTGTTTGCAACCTCCGGGTTTACATTCGGTCCGTACCCGTTTCTAGAAGGTTCAACCAACGAACCTGATTGTGCTCTCTGGGTGAAGGACATTCCCAGCTGTAGAGTTCAGTACAGCAACGTTTATCACTGGACACGTCTGACGTGTTCAGCGATATACGTTGCTGTACTGTCATACTGTTTAGTTGATTTTCGGGTTGCCCATCTGCCTTTTACGCAATAGACGCATACTCAGGCTAGAATAAAAACAAGGCCGTTTATGCTGTGTTGTACACGTTACTCCTCAAAAGTAACGAGATACCGTTACTCGTTACTTGGCCTTCAAAGTAACTAAATACCGTTACTCGTTCCTTTTCTAAAAAAGTAACTAAATACGTTACTCGTTACCGAAAATAGTAACTAGCTATAAGTAACTCGTTACTTGTAACGCGTTACGTGCATGTATGGTAAGAATGCAATTCAAAATACAAGCAGTTGGCGTTTTTTTTTCTTTTGTTTTTTCTTTCTTGTGTTTACTTTTAATGAACGACGTTCTGGTCACAGGAGCGCTGTCAGAACCACTCTGCCTTTGGTGCATGACTGAGCAGACATAAAATGAGGCAGGCACGTAGCCGGGGGGGGGGGGGGGCATGAGGCCCGGGCCCCCCCCCCCCCCCCCGAAATCTTCCATATTGCTGGGGCGTCCTCTTCCCCCTCCCCCTCATACAGCATTTTGGCATAAGCGGGCGCCCGCGCCCCCCCCCCCCCCCCCCCCCCCCGAAACAAAATCCTGGCTACGTGCCTGAAATGAGGACGAGCGATTCTTATGAACCTCTCACACAACACGACCACAGCTCAAGCACAGACGGGAGAGCACCCGCGCGTGGCTTTGCTGAGTGTGTCAACCAGGCTATACTACGCTACGAGACGATAGAGCCAACCAAGCAGCGCCAGAAGCGCACTTTTGGACCTGATCGGGTCCCCCGTTGATGCACTCCGTGACGTTGCCCCTTTGCCGCTATTTTATTGGCTCTGTCGTTTCGTAGCGTACACTGCGCTCGGACTTAAGGGGAAACAGACTATAACCTCCCCCCCCCCCCCCCCCCAAACATCCTCCTAAGTTCTAAGTTTTGAGCATTGTTCCTACGCCGCGCGAAGTAGTTCTGATAAGATTTGGTTGATGGAGGAAGAGTGGCGTTTGGAATGTATAAATCTCGATAACATATATCTCATTTCTGATACACCCCCAGACTGAGTTTAACACCGCCTAAAATATCCTACGGAAATACACAAACCTATACATGGCTTCCACTGACGTCACATCCATGGCCCGCCTTGCTGATGAGCGCGAACCTACCGCATCATAATAGTTTGCAGCCCGAATTTGTGATTTTCGGCAAGGGCAAGTAGAAATTACCGCCAGCATGGTACAAAAACGTCACGTGCAATCCGTGTATGGTAAACAGCCTGGCGTCCCAGAAATTTTTAACACGCCCGCCCCCTGTGGGCCAGACAAAACAAAATATGTGAATGCACAAAGAGCATCGGTCTTGGATAGATGCAATCGATCAAAGGAGCACTTCAAAACCCGTGCCACCGTCATGTTTGTGTGGGTTTCTCCACCTCACTAAAGAAACTCTCGCGAACGATTTTTTCCCGGATTTCCGTCCGAGCTCTGCGCGAAGGTGTCTCTTTTGGTGCGTTCGGGCTCCCTCTACCAAGCCCGCTCCTAACGAAGAGACCGGAGACACCAAGAGCCACCGCGCGCAATATTATCGCCGCTATAATAATTCGATAATGTGGAAACAAGTGGGGCGTCTGTTGACGTGCTGCGAATACGGCGATTGTGCCGGCCGACGCTCAGCTGACGCAGGCTCAGAAGGGCGACACAAAAAAATACGCCGGCGCGAAAAAAGAAAGAAAAAAAAGTCAGGCAGATAAATAAATAAAGAAAAGAGAAACAGCGCGAGGGTGAAACAAAGGAGAGAGCGTAAAAAGGAGAGAACTCTCGGTGTCTCAACCCTCCCTTGGGGCGCGCCTCGCGCCCTGAGCCAGATGATGGACGAGGAGCAGTTGCTTTCATTATTAGTTACTCCAACGATAGGATTACAGACGTGCCTGTATTTATATAAATGGCTGCTCTGTCCGGTGTCTTCTCCCCTCTCCGCGCCGCGTGTTTGAGTTTCGGGGCCTTGTTCTTTTTGCCTTGCTCGGAAGAGGCAGTGTGCTGCGCAGCACGCGGAGCAGATCTGCCGTTCTTCCCGCCGTGCTCCCAGAGGGGGCGCGAAGGGAGGACGCTTCGGATGGCCCTCTCGTCCAGTGTCCTATTCACCGACCCCAGCTGCGGCTGCACTGAAAGGCCGTCAGGGCCTATCGGTCACGATGAAGGCGTTGTATTTCGAGACCTGTGCGGAGGACTCCTCGCCTCTTCTCTGAGCGGTGGTGCGTTCCCGTCATCCGATCCCCACTGCCTCGCTGGAGCCCAGTCGCCAAGCTCACCGGAAGCAACTTAAACGAGAAAAGCGCACACCTCAATCAAACACAAAATACCTGCCTCGTTGACAGCGATGCTCTCAAGACAAGGTAACTTAGAGGGGTCGTCATAGTCAAGCCACCGTATTTTCGGGACTATAGTCCGCACCCGGTGCATAGTCCGCAGGGGCACATTTAGGGTTAAAAATAAAAAGTCTGTGTTTAAACCCGTACCGGTGCATGGCCCGCACGCCGCGCATAGCACCTGGAGCTTAGTCGACACTCAAATCTTCTCATACATAGCACACCTTGACAAATATCTGCTTTCTTAGCTCAAAAAGAAGCTTGCCTCCTCTATAAATCCTCATTAACATATTCTTTCATTCACAAAATCTTTCACGTCTCGTCATAATCAACGATTTTGAAAAACAAAATTCCTGTAGTCCGCACTCGTGGATAGTCAGCAAAGCCTAAAATGTCAACCTTTAAACATGTATAGTCCGCGGACTATAGTCTGAAAATTACGGTACACAACCCTCGACAAGAGATGAATATTTGAAAGCAAGAAATGCATTTTAGCGGAACCCCTAATTCTCAAAATTGTGTCCGTCCGTCCATTTTTCGCTAGCAGGGAGATTTACGTCACGTGACATACACACCAAGTGGAGAAATTGATGTCACGTGACCTATTCACCAATTTAGTTTTCCCGCTAAGTGCAGCTTGAAAATCGACGCCACGTGACACAATGTCACTTGACGTAAACAATAATTTATTTTCTCTAAATGGACCTTTTTCACATACCGACGGCACCAGGCGGTGGCTGCACGAACTAAAAATCGAGGAAGGGACCTACCTGCGCTACCAATCGATAATGGGAGCTACGCTACCAGTTTCTTCGTTCTCTGAGCAGCAGGGCGTGCCCAACGCGCCGTCCAAGTGGGGCATCCGTGGCGTCCACTTAAACGTCGTGTTATTCTTTCCGTCCGCTTTCTTTTTTTGCGTAACACAATTATATGTATGCTGCAATTACGTTTGCTACTCGCTGATCTACAGCCTCCTTCCGAATTTCCTCGATTTTTGGTGCCAACTTCCGCCGCTTGGCATCGGGCGCTCGCGCGTGCGCAGAACGCTTCTCGGAAAAGGTCCATTCAGCGAGAAATATACGTCACGTGACAACTCATTACCTTTCCTCCTTCTTCCTCCCTCCCCTTCCTCTCTCCCCTTCCCCTACAGTGCTCTCCCTCCCCTTCCTGGTCATATTGCCGCGTGCATGACCGAGAAGAAACGCTTCTCCGTGCATCTAGAAGTTTCGTGTTTATTCTTACCCCGGGTGTAAAAGATAAGGAGGCCAGAAAGACCTTGCCTAGTCAGTCTCGTCCTAGCTAACTTCCGAACATTCTAGGTCGAATGTTCGAGATGACGAATGCAGTAAATAACGAGCCTAGCGCGGTATTGCCGATTCATTCACCGATTCACTCTCGCGATAGCCAGCTCTCACGCCGACACACCATCGTTCGCTGCTGCTTTCTCGACGTGTGTTCTTCCTTTTAATGCGTGAGCATTAGAAAGTATGTTTCGACGAAAGGTCTCGGGCACGTATGTCCGCCTCCTTCCACAGTGTGCTTTCTGAAGACGTCGAGAACTGGTACAGCAATACGAGCGAGTGGCCCAGCACAACCGACGGACGGAAGAACAGCGCCTGCAGAACCTGTACTTCGCGTTCGAAGGTACGGCCAGGCACTGGTTTGAGAATCACAGCCTTCCTTTACCTCGTAGACCGCCTGCAAGGATGCACTGAAACGGATGTTCACCAGCCAACATCGACGGGAGAGGGCCGAAGACCTTCAAATGCGAACCCAGGGCCCCAACCAGACTTGAGCCCGTTACTTGAAAACTGCAATGGATTACAATTACAAATTACCCAGCTTCAAATGTAATGGATTACCGTTACAAATTACTTTCGCTGAAAAGTAACGGATTAATTTACTCGTTACGTTACAAATTACTTTCACTTTACTTTTTCAGTACCCTTAATATAAAGTAATTACCATTGAAAAGATGCACGACTATAGACTGCTGCATAGTTTCCGCTTTTCAACTTCTGACCATATCTTGTTTTTATGTGAAATGGCGAACCTCTCCGAACATCCTCATCGCATCAATACACGCCTCTCGGAAAGATGAATCATACCTCGAGCTCGTACTAAATATACTTATCAGTCAACCACTTATCGTCTACCTTCATTACTTAACCATTTACTTACCAACAATATTGATATACGGTATATAACAACGGAAGGAAATTATTATTGATGAACTTCTTGTAGTCCTGTCGGACATTGTGTTCAAATAAATGTGAAAGCGTTTTATTGTATGGTATATCTATTCTTGTTAAAAAGGTTGTAATTCTGTGTAATGTGGAAAATGGCTGGGTGTACGCTTTTAGAGCGCAGCTCTTAGGCGCCCGTTTCCGGCTTGAGCGGCGTAACTCGCCCGAGGTCACGTGACCCCCAGGTCACGTGACCTCCCCCCCCCCCGAGGTCACGTGGTCCCCCAGGTCACGTGGTCCCCAGGTCAGGTGACTCCCTGGTCACGTGACCCCCGAGGTCACGTGATGATGATGACGATGCGGATGCCGATGACGTCATCAGTGACGTTACTGATAACGCCATCGTCATCCGCATCGTCATCGTCATCATCACTGATAACGTCATCAGTGACGTCAAGTGACCCCCCCGAGGCCATGTGACCCCCTTCCCCCCCCTTCCCCCGAGGTCACTTGGCGCCCCCCCCCCGTACGTTCCCCTCCTCTTCCTCAAGAGCTGCGCTCTAATTCGGCGTTACAGGGAGTTGTAAACGGCTTTCACTTTTTTGTGTTGTTGTTATATTGCTTCTTGCTAACCGTATTTCTCTTTTAGAAAGTGTTGTATTTTGTAGAATATTATGAACAGAAGCTGTGCGTATATTTTTCTGGTTTGTGCGATTGTGTGCGACTTTAGTATTTTTGGTATATATTGGTATTTTGGTAAAAAAAATTTTAGCGTGTTTTAGTTTTTTTTTTGTTGTTGTTGTTGGAAAATTAGTTCTGCTGCCAATCTCCAAACGGGCCCCAGACCCCGTCAAGCTGCTTTTGGCAGCTTTTTGTATGGGCCACCGTTGTCTATAAGGCCAAAAATGAAGATTGATTGATTGATTCATTATGCAGAAAACAATGGAAACCATTTTGATATTTAAAAAAAATGTTCTGCAACACTACGTTTCATTTCTCATACGCCCGTATATGGTAGCTCCTGTAAAAATAAAATATTGTATTTAGGAAAAAGAGTGTAGGTGCACTCCGTTCACCTGTAAGCTGACAAGGCACCGAAAGCTGCAACCACACCCACCATCCTGCTAGCTTATGCGGCCTCCGGAAATGATCCCTGAAATTGTGCAGACAAAGCTAGCAGTGCGCGTGCTCAGTAGCAGCGTCTACCTCCGCTACGAGATTCGGAGCTAAAGAAGCGACCTACGAAAGCTCCCTTTTGACTCGGGTGTTTCGACTGTCATTCACAAGAAAAGAAAAACTTAGTTATAACATCACAGTGTTTAGCCCATGCAGAATGCAGGTGTCCCAGCTTACCTTGATGTGTTTCCGTAGATTAGAGTTTGTTGTTCTTACTGATGACAATGTGTGTTTTTTTGGCAAGCAAAGTATGCACTGAAGCTCTAGGTTTCCGTTCTCCTTAATGTCCTGAATTTTGAAGGACACTCCATGACCGAAAAATCGACCATTCAGAGAAAAAGTAGCGGTTACGGGTTATCGATCGTTCATCGTTCTCACTTTCATACCAATATTCGCAGAGACCAGGGCAGGGGAGGCCATAGAGAGCGAGAGAAGCGGTGGCCATCGGTCTCACAAAACAATAGAGGATCCAACCACTTTTACGCGTTCGCTCTCTCTCTTCTCTGTCAGCACTCCTTAGATGGCCTAACCCCCCCCCCTCCCCTTTATGTTGGCAGTTGACTGTAAAGTGAGGAGTGGACTCGACCACCATGCCCTGACAGGTAAGCCAAAAGAAGTATCTTCCGTACCCTCGAAGACGATGCTCTTAGCCTCGCGCAGGGCGCTTTTCAGCCGTGACTCAAGAGCGTGCTAGAATACAGTAGCGCACATCAAAGACAAAGAGATTTCGACCTCGTTCGATATCTACGTTCGATATCTCTTCCCAAGGGCTACACATTGCACGTGCCTCGTGCATCGAAGCACCTTGCGCTACTTTTAAAACATGAAGTGGCTTTACTCGCGCGACGCTACATCGTCTGTTACGCGAGTTGTGAGCCCGCGAATCGAGGGGGTACGGACCGGCGTTTGATGTCTGTGCAGGTGGCGGGAAACGTCGAGGAAGTTGGAAAGGGTGAAATATTGTAAGAAACAAATAAACACGAAGGGCTTTCCCCTGTCCGGGAGAAGAAGAAAAACACGGTGGAAGGCGACGAAGAGCCTACTCGGCGTTGTCTTACTTGATCTTCGTCTTTCGTATATTTGTACATGCCCGTTTTTCTAGTAGTTCTAGTGACCGGTCATACAAAGAAGTGTTTTCTTTTCGGCTATTCTCCCCTTCCTGATGTTTTCTATTTTGTTAAACTTGATATCTTTATGCTGCTGAATGGTTTGCTCGTATTGCTCCAGTTACTGTATTATGCTCATATTTTTAAAAAGTAACGAGCAATCAAAGTAATCCGTTACCAATATTTTGTAACAAAATTACATTACAAATTACTTTCGAAAAAAAATAACGTGGCAATTACAAAATTACTTGAAAAAGTAACGGATTACTTATCAAGTCTGACCGAGAGCCACGCGCTCCTCTGTTCGTATTTCATTTTCCCCCAATAGTACCTAAAGTTTATAGGTTTCTAATCATTGCATTTACGCGTGCATGTACTATAAAAAGCGGAAGTTTAAAATTACATGAAGCACGCACATTGTCTGTGTCCGGGGAAACAAATGTCGAGGCGCCAATCCACGCTGTGGAGGTGGTTGGCCAGCGAAGCTGTGGTATCACCTGCAACGATTGCCCACTGCACGATACCAAATGATTGACGAAAGAAAAGTAAATGCACTGTACCAAAACGTTTTATATAGACCCTTTTCATGGCAAACGCCACCAGGCGGCGCTACAGTCTTTGACATCCCAGAGAACTTCCGGTGAATAAAAATAATGAACAAAGGTCACCTTGACACAGCTGCTTGAAATGTCGACGAAACGTCACCAACTCTACAGGTGAACGCCAAGAAAACAAAGAAGCGCGAGATTCCGACTCATGCCCATTATCTCACCCTCAGATGAACCCTATCATAATTGACCACGTGGGCGTATTGAAAGCAATACAAAGCCTAAAGGTCTCCTCGAGCTCTGGAGACGACCAAATTAATTCGAAGGTATTAATAAACACTAAACACATTTCCTCTGTTTTCCTCTGTGACATATTCTCACAATCGCTCACGCTTTCCATAGTTCCACGTGACTGGAAAATAGCTAACGTAATACCTGTTCACAAAACTGGTGATCGCCAACTAATAAGTAATTACCGTCCCATCTCTCTCACCAGTGTTCCATCTAAGCTGATGGAGGGAGCATATACTTTACTCAAATATAATAAACTTTCTTGACTCTCATAAACTTCTTTTTAAACATCAACACGGATTTCGTAAATCTTACTCTTGTGAAACCCAGCTAACCGCCTTCCTTACTGATATTTATTCAAGCTTCAATTCGAATATTCAGACTGACGCCATTTTCATTGACTTTTCCAAAGCATTCGACAAAGTACCCCACCAACGTCTTTTAACAAAGCTTAACGATATTAATATTCATCCCTTTGTTGTTAAGTGTATTTCTGAATTCCTAATTAACCGGAAGCAATATTCCTCCGTTAACAACGTAAAATCTTCCATCTCTACCGTAACGTCAGGCGTTCCCCAGGGAACCGTACTTGGCCCCCTTCTGTTCCTAATCTATGTTAATGATCTCCACCTTAATATAGCTTCTTCTGTGCGCCTGTTCGCCGACGATTGTGTCATTTACCGACCCATTCTTTCATACCATGATCATCATGCTCTCCAAGAAGACCTTGAATCTGTAATCCATTGGTGTAAAAAATGGCAGATGACGTTAAACTTCAATAAATGTAGATCCCTATCATTTTCTCGCAGTTCTCGTGCCACACCATTTTCGTATTACCTCACTAACACTCAAGTAATAGCATGCTCATCTTATAAATACCTGGGTGTTCATCTCACCTCTAACCTATCATGGACTACTCACATAACTTCTGTTATTTCTGATACTAACCGTTCTCTCGGATATTTGCGCCGTAACCTCAAACTTGCTACACCCTCCGTAAAACGACTAGCGTATACTACCCTTATAAGATCGAAGTTAGAATACGCCTCATCTATATGGTCCCCAGGGCAGTCCTACCTTGCAAATAATCTAGAATCCGTACAAAACAGAGCCCTTCGTTTTTTTTATAACGACTACTCACCATATACCAGCATATCAGGATTACGCCAATCAGCTAACCTTCATTCACTTTCCCTTCGCCGCCGAGTATCACGCCTTTCTCTCCTCCATCGAATTTTTTATCACAATAGCCACCTCAAAGAATCACTGCTATCATCTCCCCATCGTATTTTCCCGCGTCTAGATCACCTATGTAAATTACGTCCAATTCGATCATCAACTGTTTCTCACCAGACTTCCACACTACCATTGGACATCGAGGATTGGAATTCACTACCTCATAATATCGTTTCTATTAATGATACTACTAAATTTGTTGAAGCCATTATCCTCTCTTTATCTAACCAACCTAGCTAGCTTACAGTGTTATAATTGTATTTACTGTTCTATTTGTTTTTGTTCTATTGCCACCCCTTGTATAATGCCCCACGGGCCCTCAAGGAAAATAAATGATGATGATGATGATGATGATGATGATCTATTAAACATTTTCGACTATTCTTGTAAGGCCCTCGTTAGATCTCCAGCGTTCTTGTCTGTGTAGCATTTATGCTTTCTAGCACTGCTGACATAAGCAAGCTCGAGAGGCTTGCAAAGACGGAGCGACCGGAAGTCGCTTGGGACGCAAGTGGCAGGTTATGTTTGTAAACAGCAAAATGGTCTTATGAAAGGTGACGACACTCCCCACGCCGCAAGCTGCCGTCGCCGCGGCAACTTGCGCAACAGTAATCTTTACCGCGAAACGTATGCGGTGAGCGCTACGTGCTTCGCATCGTTACACCGTCAGAAAAAAAGGTTATGAACTTCTTACACCCCGTGTCCCATATATGACACCCCAAAACTTTAGTTCTACGTATACAGCGCACTTACGTCGAACAGACGGCCCCAACTTTTACGAGGGGCTTGAGAACGGTGATCTATACCTCATTAAACAGCTAAAATACGTAAAAACTAAAAAAACAAAAACACTGACATTTTGAAGTAGGGCCAAGAAAACCTCGATTACTTCTTTTGCAGTCAGTAACACGTGCATTAGCTACTTTCATAAGTTGTACCACTCGGCTATCAAGTCGCTCGTGAAAGTTGGTACGGTCGGTTCGACGTCAGTGCGCTGTACGTGAAGTTTTGGGGTGTCGTATGTGGGACAACGGGTGTAAGAATACACCCTTTTTTTCTGAGGGTGTATCAGGAGCGCCTTATCACCAATCATCTGGTTCGGATGCTTGTTTTGTGCTTGTTCTTTATTGAAACGAATGCTGCGCTTTATGCTGTATGCGTGATATGCATTTTACGCTTCAATCGCTGAACTGTTTTGTTTTCCGCGAGGGCGACGACACGAAAAAATTCCAGAAATCCGACCTGCGAGCCCTCGCATACCCATTTGCGGTCTGGTAAAAGTTGTCAGTCAATTTATCGCGTAATGTTCGTGCGAGCATTCATTCGAATAATCCGTCTATCCCGTGACTTGCCGGTTATTGGAATGACTATTATGATCCGACATCTCGCGCGCTGCATCTCAGTAGGGATACTTTTGTAGATCGATATGTCATGAGCAGTCATTCTGCTAGCACTTGCAGAACGATCTTCCAAATCAGTAGCATACGAATGGTATGCTACACTCGTGTAATCGCGTATTTCACTCAACATTTGAACTGGCAGACAAATTAACATATTCCGTGAGTATCTTTTCTGGCCTACGATTTATTTTAAATCTAAAAATGTTAGGGGAGAAAAGAGGGAAATAAGTATAGACCTGGCATGAATAATGAGATTGCAACGGGAATTGTTTGGCGAACGAAGAAAGCTGAAGGAGGCATAAAATACGTCGTCCTTGCCCTCTGATCCAACAATAATCAGCGGCTGTTTCGAAAGCTGCCGAACCACAGAGCGCTCATTTCAAACATCGGGAAAAAAAATAAAACGATTCCCCAATCCGATTTTCCGTAAAGACCACGACTGCATGGAGCCGCGACAGCGCCAAAGCTCCGAGAGCTGGCACGCTCGAACGGGCTCGCCAAATAGACGCTACTCCCGTAGCACGCCCGCTTTCGCACTTGTATACTTGTTGGGAACGCCGTGTGCCTAGCGTTTTCTGCACACGTATTGGCGGCGTACACACGCGGCTGCTCTAAAGGGGCTCTGTGTATGCGGCGGGCGCCCCATCCGAGCACAGCCCGCTCACCGTAGTCAATTGGGTGGGCCGGCACGCGTGATTTGCCTTTCCGTTCGACACTGCCGTGGGTCGCGCCCCGGCAAAGACTCACCAGGACGCGAAACGGTGTTGGCGGCGAACACCATGCAGATTGCTGCGCGGGTTTTTGTTTTTGCGGTTTCGCGCTCTACGGAATCTCGCGTCGAGTCGAGCTAGAGCGCCAGTTGCGGAAATCTTTGAGGGAATTTCACGAATGGGAAGGGCCGCCGCTTCTTTTGGCCCTTAAAATCATACGAAGCCTATAGGCTTTGCCGAAGGTGGCCAAAAGAGCATCGATCACTACGGACCGAGCTGGTGGCGTGGTATAATTGCTGCGTATACCAAGTCCTTGCACGATCCCGAACCTTAGTTCCACGTGCAGTACTGCACTTCGTCAGCCTACAAATAACTATTCTGCTTTTCTTTTAACTTCTTTTGATATCAAATGTTATTGGAATTTGGTTGGGTACTTTTTCTTCTAATAATTTTGCTTTATTTTGTTTGAACATGATGACTAAAAAGGTTACACGAAAATAGTCATTGTCTCGTATTTATTGCGGAGACTTAAACATCTTTCGCACGAATGATCTTACAGCCATTATGGTGAATACCAACTTAAAGTATATGTTAATATACTTTTATTTAACGTGGGTGATAATCGTATCGGTCGATTTTTCTCTTCACAGCCTTGTGCCTCTTACACGAGTAGTAACTTTAACGCACTTCCCATGCGCCCCAAATCATTGTAAAATACGGATTTAGTGATTTTCGATGATGCTCAGTACTAATTGGAACCATATGTTTATCTTCACTAATTCAGAAGATCATTTAAAATTGTTAGTTAATGAACCTACTTATTATGACGATTCGCCCCTTATATTATGTGACCCTGGCCGTATACATAGGTTGCACTGACATAATGGACCTCCTTTCTGGTGGCCGAACTTCCTCGAGCGTAGCCTTTACTGTGCATATTGTACGAGCAGTACACGAGCGTCGCGAGCGAGCGGAAACAAGTGAGCACAGCTTCATTATACTTCGTTTCAATTTATCTGCGAGCGAAGCCAAAGCTAGAAGCGCGAGACCAGCGCTTTGTGCGTTTCTCCCCAGCTTGCGCGCTCGAGCAAAGCTTGAAGGCACAGAGCTTTCGTGCTCGCGGTTCCAGCTTTGCCTTCGCTCGCACATAAGGTGAAACGAAGTATAACAGCAGGTTTTGGCCACCAGAAAGGAGGAAGGATATGACGTCACGTGCAACCCATGTATAACTCAACTGCACAGATCTCGTTAGTGTAGATTTCACGGCTGTTAATGAAACAAATCTGTAAAGCCTAGAAAAAAAAACAACGTAAATTGTACAACGAGAAAACCCGAGACTGGGGAAAATAAAAGAACGTACAAATAATACACACACCGTCTCAAAACACAGCTACAATTATTTTTCTATTCGTCTGCTCGGTTGCATATTTACACTTTCACCCTGTAGTCATAAACGTAAGATGCTAAAAACAAAACCAATTTACGAAATGAAACTGCGTCAAATAATAATAATAAAAAAAAAGCCTACGCCAAATTTTCTAAGAACTGACAGCAGTGCGCAGCATGTGCGGAGCAACGAACGTGAAGTGCCTTGTATGAGGACTGCCTTATGAACGACCAGCTCTGGGTTTCCAAACTGCAACTATTTCTAATCGTGAGGAACCGGTATTTACATGAATAGACCGATCTCACTGATAGTTCCACACGTGCCTGACGACTCCGTGACCGTAGTTCATTGGCATGGGTCCAGTGCACGAGACGGTTCGCGCAGAGCGGCAGCGCAGTTGAGGCGCGCGCTAGACTACAGTTTTTACGATGCGTGCCGGCAGCGGCGTTCTAGCGAAAGTTGCTGACGAGATGAATATCGTTACTCTGGCACCAATTTTTGTTAATACGTGTTATTGTACAGTGAAGTGTTTGTGATGCTTTTATTTTTTCTATCGTATTTCTGTTTTTACAAAAAAAAAAGAATTGCGTTTTTTCACAATTGTTTTTAGCTTGATTTGGTTGTTTAAGTGTAGTCTGAACTTGACATACCTAAGTTTTTTTTTCTGTTTTTACTTTGTGTGTGAGCGCAGCGGCATGCACGCATTGGGTGAGCGAGTGTGCCTTGTCTGGAACCTGTATACGTATATGCCTTTGACTTTTGTGTTTCCGGGTTTTGCATTTGTGTCGGCGTATTTCTATCTGCTAAGAAATAGACCGACACAAATAAAAAAAAAAAAAAAAGACGGCGCCCAAGGGACTCATTTGGAGACACTCACTACACGCCAGAACATTTCGGGGTTATTGCATAGCATATGTATGTATCATCTATACTAACAATGGCACAGGTATCATACTTCTCCCAATTTTCTGCTTCAACGAGCACTACAAGGTGGATTTCGAGATTATCTTTATGTGGCGCAAATTAGAAAACTCAAAATTACAGCCGTGCGTGACTTTTTTTTTTTTTCCGTGTTAAAAAGGCGAGCGAACGCCGCAACACGGCCTTTTTTTTTCTGAGATACCTCAGACAATGGGCGTATCGCAGTGTTTGGTCGCGTTTTTAATGCGGCAAAAAAAAATCCACGCGGCTTGTAATTTTGGGTTTGAGAGGATGCTGAGGGTGCGTATATAGAGTTGGAGCCATAAAAAGACGATCTCCAAATTCCCTTCAGTGCCCCTTCAAAGCCGCACTGATCCTAGATCGTCCAAAAGACATGTCTGCAGAAAGTGTTTGCAGGAGAGTGATTCAAGGAAGAAACACGCCTCAGACTGTGTCTGCAGACTGCCCATTGTACGATGTATACGCAGTATGACTGCGGCCTTATATAGTCACTGGTTGTCTCGAATGAGTTTCTATCGGTCGATACATAGTACTATAGTCAGTGACAGGTTAAGAAAAATATTGTGGCTCCACCCACAAGCGTATAATGCGCCCGCTTGAAGTGCCTCCGCCGTCGAGAACATAGCTCCCTAGCAACGCCGCTTTTTCCATCCGCAGTAAACGTCTTTCCAGGCTACTACATAATTCATTTCATTCATTCAGTACACCTGAAGGGGTTATAATTCTTTATTTTCAACGGAGGCGTTCATTATTAATGGAAAGAAGTGTTGTCCAATAACCCGTCTTCCAACTGATTTCCTGTCCAAAGTGCTGTCTAGAAGTCCTGTCTTCCAGCGCTTCCAGGATCAGTGGCCGAGCGCAGGGCGAAAGACCGACGAAACGCGCGATGAGCGATGAGAAGCGGTATGCGCAGCGCAAAGAGATATCCGAGCTGTGTGTCGGTAGTTCGATAACCCGCGATAAGAAAACGATTGGGGGGCCTTTGTTGAATTTTATCGCGCTCTGCTCCGAAAAAGCGTTCCAGAGGAGGACGGGTTCGAGAAAGAATTCTTGTCGCTCATGCCCAGGCTTGAAGAGCATGTTCGAGAAAGGCTGGAAGAACCAATTAGCGTTCGCGAGCTTACAGTTGCGATCGAGGAATTAAGTGCTAGCAAAACGCCCGGACCGGATGGCCTTAGTGCGGAGTTTTACAAAGCATTTAAGAGGGAGGCCGCAGAAGCTTTGCATGAAGTGTTGACCGAGGCCTATTGGAAAAATATGTTACCACCGTCGTTCTCAAAATCACATATCGTTCTTATACCGAAATTCGATGACCCTGTGAAGCTTTTATCCGTGTCCTCTTACAGACCAATAAGCCTTACTAACGTAGACTACAAAATTTATATGAAAGTCCTAGCTTCTCGTTTGCAAAATGTCATTACATCTCTGGTAGGCCCACATCAGACGTGTGGTATAAGAGGTCGGACTATTTGTACAAACATTCACGTGGCTCGAGGTATATTAGAATGTTGTGATGCCTTCAATGGCCGAGTTGCCATGCTGCAGCTAGACGTAGAGAAGGCGTTTGATAGGGTTTCACATGATATTCTTTTTCGCATTTTGGAACACGTTAATGTTGGTGCTGTTCTTTTGGACGGTATAAAGATGGCTTACGCCGATTGTACGACGTCAATTATTGTTAATAGAAACGTTAGTGAAAGTATCCACGTCCAGTCTTCTGTCAGGCAAGGTTGTCCTCTGTCCCCTTTGTTATTCGCGATTTACTTAGAACCCTTTTGTTTAAGAATAATTCATAATGACAATATACGAGGTTTTAGATTACAATCTTCTGAAGTAAAGGTCCTTTCCTACGCGGATGACGGTGCTGTTTTTTGTACTGATCATGACAGTCTGCGTGAAGTGGCTATACTTCGTTTCACCTTCCGTCCAGACGCAGCGGATGCTACGAGCGAACCGGACCAATCAAGCAGCGTCAAAAGTGCAAATCACTAGGCTTGTTCTGTTTATGATTGGTTCAGCGATGAAAAACACAGACAGAAACATTACGAACACCATGATGGTGCCCTTTTGACGCTCTCTGATTCGTCATATAATCTCGTAGCATCGGCTGCATCTGGACGGAAGGTGAAACGAAGTATAGTATAGCATCTTACTTTTGTAAGAAAACGGCTTTCCCCCTTCCCCCGAGGTCACTTGGCCCCCCCCGTACCCTCCCCTCCTCCTCCTCAAGAGCTGCGCTCTAATTCGGCGTTACAGGGAGTTGTAAACGGCTTTCACTTTTTTTGCATCGAAACAAAGAAATAAAGGTGATGTGAAGAACGGTCACTTGCAAGAATAGCAGGATAAGCACGTCTCAGAACCCTGTTTTGCCGTGAAAGCGAAACGGCAAAAGAAGGTTCATTTCGGGCTGACGCCTTTTCTCAAGTACGGCAAGCCGCCCTTTGTCTCCAGTGTCTATATCAGGGGTGGCCAGGCTGACCCGGCCTAAGAGCCGCAAACAAAACCACGAAACTTCCAAAAGCCGCGGGGGGAGGGGGGGGGCTTTTGTCCAGAGCACTAAACGAATCTCGAACTACTTTTAATCTATCCGAGTCAAAAGCAGTCCAATTGTACGTAAGGCAGCAGTAGCACAAGACTACCAAACCTCAACCTGTCTTACGATTTAAAACGCGATCCATTTGTCTTTTTGGGGAAGTGCTCGTGTGACTGGGAGGGAGTGGGGGGGGGGAGGGAGTGGTAGGGGAGGGAGCCGCGAGCCGCACTTTGACACGCCAAGAGCCGCATGCGGCTCGCGAGCCGCAGCTTGGCCACCCCTGGTCTATATGTTGATTACTAAAAACAACGTTTCTTTTTTCTTTTTTTTTTTTTACAGGCATTCGGAATTTGGGTGTGGATTGTAGCCGTAAATAGATAAAGAGTTTGAGGTAAGGCGAGGTACATAAAATGACAAAGAGATTATTACAAGCCCTGCCATTTGCATTCGCCATAACTGCACCCTCAGCACCTACCATCGTTAGGGAAAAAAATTATTTCTCTATGTATCTGTATCTGTATTCCGGAATACTTTTTTTTTTTTTACGTTTCTGCGGAAGTATCTTAGGGATATTTCGTTGCATAAAAGGCAAATTTACCTCAGTATCTTGGCCCTAAAATATATGCATTCCGGAATACTTTTTGGAGTATCTCTATACCCAGCCCTGTCTCTCTCTCACCTCATGAAAGGTGGAACGATACGGGACAACACTTCAAGGTTTCTCGTCCTTTTAGACATTCTTACACGCGATTTTTATCTGTCATGAACATCGGCGATCTGTCACGCAGTTTGAAGACGCCGCATAACTTTTCGGTTCAGCCGCTCTATTCGAGCGCAAAAGTCGGCGGCGGCGCAGTTTGAGTCAAACACCCGAGATGCTTTACCAGATCCCGCCTCTCGACAGAGGAATCCTTTTTCAGGTCAGGGCATTGACCCTCGCCCCGGAAACAAGTGGACCGTTTGATCGAAGCAAGGAGCGCGCGATTCACTAGCGATGCCCCGGCTGACACTCTTCTCCTGTCATCGGCCGCCGCGGCCATGAACGGCCGCTTGAAGTCTTCATTCCCGCGGAGCGACGCCACTCTCCCCTACGCGGATCCGAGGGAAAGACGCGCACATCGAACGTCCTTCTCACTGCTCCGGAAACTTTGTTTCTCGCGACTTTTTCGCCCTGGTCTTTCTTTTTGGCCTTCGCGTTCAGTTAGCTGCCCTCTCGATCGCCCTTGTGGCGTTTTGCTTCTCGGCCGGCCTGCCCGCTCGGCATCGCGAGATTGTATTCATGATCGATGATCAGTCTGATGGAGTCGGGCAAAATCGACTTCTGCGCTGGACGGCCTGGCGGTTGACTGGCTGAGAAGAGATCGGTTCAACCACTGCGGGAGGGCAGCAGTGGCGCACTCGCGTTGCCCCTGCAGAGCTTCGCATGCTGATCTAATCCTTCGGTGGAGATCGTCTTCGGGGAAGCCCACGATGAGCCCGAAGACGGATGGCCGCCGAGAGAAGTTGGCCCTGCAACATCGGTGTCAAACCCCAATTCCTGTCATTTAACGGGAACCTATTACCCAATTGACGCAGCGTTATACTTCGCACCTTTAACACACAATCTGTCTATGGGCTGGATTTCATGCGAAAACTGCCACGCTCGAATGGTACGAGCGTTCATAAAGTTTGTATTGATCGGCACCAAAAATTGAAGAAAGGGGAACAAAACAGGCATCTACACGAGCGCCCGTCGTTTCGGCAGGCAGTATAATTCATCGCGTGCTATAGTACCGCGGAATGCCGCTAGGGCACCGAAACAAAAATGAGTGTTGTAGGCGTTACCGAAAAAAGTAACTAAATACGTTACTCGTTACTTGCAAATAAAAGTAACGCGTTACCGACCTACGTTACCTCAAAATAAAAGGAACGCGTTACCGTTACCGTTACTGATAAAAAGTAACGCACGTTACTGTTGCGTTACTTTTTATTCACGAACTAAAACATTTGCTGTTTCGACGTTTGATATGTGCGTAAGCGCCATAGCTAAAATATGTCCATGTCCACGTGGGTCCGGAGAGCCACTCACACGCTCTGTTGGCTGTCGGTCAATCGCTCAAGGCCTTCTCCGTTTTTCAAGTCCCGAAAACGGGAAAGGGAATGACACGGAGGTGTCATTCTGTTTCCCAGCGGGAAGCGAAACTCAGGCTTCGACGCAGGAATCTCCCAAATCCACCCGAAGCCGGACCTCTTTGGCCTTCCAGCCGAGGCGACTGGCGGTAGCGAGGTCAACGAGCCGCGGGAGGAAACCAGTGGCAGGTGGCGTGTGACGTCAAATCTGAATAGCACCGACGTCAAAGAAAAGTGGAGGACAGCGGCATTTTTTGACTAAGGAATTTATGACTGGGCACTTAAAAAACAAAAATAAAATTCAAATTTAATTTTTTTAAGTTTTAGGAAGTAAAGTAACGTAATGTAATTTCGTTACACGTTACTCAAAATAAGTAACGTAAGTACGTTACCCGTTACTTCTTTGGAAAAGTCACGAGTACGTTACAACGTTACCAAAAAAAAGAACGCGTTACCGGTAACGCCGTTACTTGTAACGCGTTACCGCCAACACTGACACCGCCCGTCGAGAAAGTCTAAGCACGTGCAGTGATTCGTTTTCTCCATTTGAAGGAATGCCAAGGAGACTCATTCCGAGCTGGTGGCGATGTTCGGGGACAACGCTGCCCAGCTTATGACTCTACTACACTGCTTATACATCAACATAAAAAAAAAAAAAAAAGACAGTCTGCATATAGATTCGAACGCGAGTCAAAGCGAGACACGAGCTTCGGACGGCGCATGGCAACGGGAAACTTGGCTCGCGCACAGTCGAACCACGGACGTTGCGGTGACTCGCGTTTGCAGCCTGTCTTTTGTATGATGCATGAGCAGTGACCCCGGCTTATGGTCAAATGGCGCAGACACTTTCAGTGTGGCCAAACAAACCTGAAAGCATTTGAAGGACGACGACCAAGTGATTGCTGAAGTGGAGCGATTCCCGAAGACTCAAAACTCGCAAAACAAAGAGTTTGATAACAATGGCCTCCGGCAGGTTGTCCATCGCCGGCAGCAGTGCGTGACATTTGGGTGGCGAATTTCTAGAGAAAGGCTAAACTATTACCCGAGTTTCACTGCTGAATTTTTATGTCTTCGTGACAATATTTCGGAATTCATGAACGCCCCTCGTACAACAAACCAAGGCAAAAAAAAAAAAGCATGCAAGAAAGCACTTAAAGAGAAGCCATACTTAGTCATAATTCACCATTCGTACCCATAATTAGACGTATTTTTCTGCAGCAAGCGAGATTTACCAAGTGGCTCAGTGGGAATCGAAACCCGAACTGTGTGATCTGCAACCCGAGTTCTTTGCACGGCGCCAGGAGAGAAGGTGAAAACGGGAGCAATAGCAGGACCAATTCATGACTCACGGAAGCTAGCGTGAACAGGCGACCGTTGCGCGCGCAGCTGGCTCCCGAATGCCGAAGCTTAGCTCCCCACGTGATCCAGCAACGTCACGGTGCAGATCAGGACGCACCAACGGATAGCGCAGCGGGCGTATGACGTTACGACTTAGCACAGCAGCCAATAGATATACATTAGCGGGTCCAATCAACCTCCTCCTCACGCGATTACTTCAGTTACCACAAGGGGCTCCTCGCAATCCAAAAGCAATAAGAACTCAATAAGAATTCAAACTTGGCCCATTATTGTTAAAGGTGCCAGATTCAAGAATATTCATGTTATAAAATAAAAAAAACACTTCTAGTGAACTTTAACCCTTCTATAAAAAGTACTGAAGTAGTAAAAAGAGTTATTGTGGTTGTGAAAAAGATAATCTAAACGTTGAGAGACTCCGAAATGTGACACTAGTGAAAACTGCAAAAAACAGAAACCTTCTGCCCTTTCGTAGCCCAAAACTCAAGAACAAAATAAAAATTTCCCTAGTTCTAATTTGCAGTTTTGTTGTAGTCACACATTTTCCCCCAACACATATTTTTGCATAATTTTTTGAGGACCCATAATTTTTCCTTGCACGATTTGAGATTAAATTACCGTTATGCTTCTCTAATAAGCCACGCAATTAAAATTAATAAAAATTAACGCTTTTACGTTGCTTTTGGAATGATGCATGTAAAGGATGCACCCGGGTATTGACAACAACAACAAAAAAATAGCTAAGAGCGAGAGAGAGAGAGTGAGTGAGAGAGAGAGAGAAGGCTTGCAAAAGAGTAAATACTAACATGTATGTCATAGTCAAAGTAATTTTTTTCTTCTTTTTATTCACTTTGACAGGGCACCAAACCGAGCAGAAGGCACGAGCAATAAATACGAAGGTGTATCCAAACCAAACCTGCGAAGCCTCCAGCCGTTGGGGCTAATTTATCGCGAAAACACCCTGCGCTGTACCATTAAGACAAAGTACTTTCCTAATAAATTAACAATACCTGGGAAAAATTGAACTATTCGAAACTACATTTGTATCAAAAGTTGTGTAGCAAACTAATGGACAATTTTGTTACACGTGCAACGTTCCGGTAGCGCTCGGAAGGTTGTCGAGCCCGGCTCTACGCTCACGGCGCTCTTCATAAGATAAGTTAACACGTGACACAAAAACTTGACAGCAATTCCTCGAACGAAGATTCTGGCGCTATAAAATTTATAGTCGGGTTTAAAACCGTTTTCCAGAGCCTCCCATACTCACCAAAATGAGCCAATCAGCGTTGATCACGTGACCTTTCCACCAGTCAATCAGCGACGAGCCGAAGAACGTTTCACGTGAAAAGGGCCGTTTTATAACTCATCCTGTACAAATAACTTCGACCTTATACCTATAGTGTAGAGGTGTACACGCGGGTGGGGGCGGTCCTGTCCCCCCCCCCCCCCCCCTGTGTACGCCGCTGATGGCTGAATAAATATGAAGATAATGCAAGAATATCAGGTTAGGCCAAGGCGACAATGAACCCCTCCCCCCGAGTCAAAATTCAAGATAGATTATACGTCCTCCTCTTTTCTATTGGTAGCAAACTCCAAGCGCGAGCGGACGCTACGAGCTATCCCACTCATTCCAATGTTCTGAGCGTATCACGTGGAACATGACACGTCGCTGAGGTCACGGCCCACTCACACAGCATTGGATTAGCTACGATGGCTCGTGGCGTCCTCTGCGGCCCATCGTTACGTGAAACGGAGTACACTCACTCCTGTGGGGAACGAGGGACTACAGGTATCGACCAATATAATCGGTAGCAGTAAGTTCTGATGCCACAATTGCGAGCGGCAAACTACAGCAAGTGCTGGCTGCAATAGCGAACGAGCAACAGACAGAAGTGTCGAAGCATGCGGCGCGTGCAGGGATCGGCCGAAGCAATCGAAATATCACTAAGGTGCCTGGAGTGCGTCTCCGACTGGCGTGTTTAGCGTCCTATGCTGCCCACACATCAAACGTGGAACCGAAGTGGCAACCAATGACGTCACAAAAGCCGGAGTGTCATGCTGTTGCATGTCGTCATCCTTGCGGTTGGTTGTAGAAATGCTGGCGAAAAGCACGAGCAAATGCGAGTGTCGCTGTCGTCACGGCGTCCCAAACTTTCTGGCTGCCGATGCTTACGTGGACTGTCGCAATTGAAGAGCGACCTGCGGCAGAATAGGCGTCTGCAACATACACCTCCACTGTTGGGACACCGCCAGGATCGCGACCGGCAACAGCATGACATTTGTTTGACGTCACCAGGAGGAAGATCGAAGGACCACTTTTTTGGGCCCGGTAAACACGTCCACTGCAGGCACCAGAATATCCCTGACGCAGTTCGCACAGGCGCTAGCGTGCTGTCGATTCCCTCCGAAACTCGGCGCAAAACGTACTCGCCATTTGTCTGTTGTACATTTCAACTCATATTAAGGACGACAGTACGTCACACTCCATACCCCTACCTTTTTCTATCTTCTCGAGTGGTAGCGCGCAGAAAGGTGCGCCGTCAGATGCGCGCACAACACGCATAAAGAATCATGGCGCCGCACCTGTCACACTCGCGGTTCTTTGCTTTTTGTAATGTGGTCGCTGTCCCGTGCATGTTTTCGTTGGTCGGCTGAAGCCTTCGCAGAACCGCACGCGGAGCGACGCCGTCGGAAGTAATTCCCGCTCTTGATAGTGAGTCCTCGCGCGCGCCTGACGCGTCGTTGCACGGGACCCATTCGTCAAAGACGGCGGCGCCGCCGCCCGCGTCGCTCCTCCCTCGGTAGCCTTGAGCGGTCGCGCCTCGTGCCCTGTAGCGTCCCCTTCGTAACATCTCACTCCGACCTCATAAATCTTCACTGCAGAGGAAGAAACCATGCCTGTCGCTTCACACTCTGCGAGGCCCGCGTTCCTGTAGGGGCCTTCATTCTGTCGTAACGAAGCAACGAGAGTAAACGGTGTTTGCTCAGTATTTCTCCCTTGTTTGACACACAATGTCCTCGTCCCTAGCCCATTTTGCATGTCTACCTGGACTCAAAACGAGTTTTTTCCTTCACGCAATAACAGTCGCAGAAAAAAAAAATACAAACGAGCAGCGCTCACTTCCTCAACTCGCAGCCAGTACGAGCGGTACGTCACGTGACCTGGAGCTGATTTATGCCACCAGTGTTTATCACAGTCACGCGCTGGGGTTGGCAAAGCGCAGGGAACGCGCTAAGTTCCACACACGGTGGTTCCCCACGATGTTAAAGGGATTGTTTTGTCGTTCAGAAAACAATAGACCTATTGCTATATTACCCGAGCATCAAGGAGAATGCAGGGATTGGTGTTCCACGCGCCGCACGTGCTGGCCTCAGCAGTAGTAAATTTTCCAAAGCAAAAACCTAAAACAAATTGTATCTTGCACGCGCGTTCGTCAACGTTTTATTTTGGTTATTTACTTCGAATATTTCATACGGGGAAGGCGTGCGCGTGTGGCGCGTGGAACACCAATCCCTGCATTCTCCTTGATGCTTGGGTAATATAGCAAATGGTCTATTAAAGTATATTGTCATAGCTTTTAGGAATATCGCCCGCACAACAGCTCGTGCCGTAGCACATCCGTGGCGTGGCAGAAAAGCCTGCGTCAGTGACGTGCCGCGAAAATCCTGATTGGTCGATAGGGTCATGACGTCACAGCCAGGTGACCTCGTTCGGGCATTTCAAACCATAGAGTTATTACAATAAACGCTAGAGGCTCAGCTGGCGCTAGTGTGCTGTTGCATTTTGAAGCAGACAGCAAGCAGTCTAAATTTGACTTCCGGTAATGTATTCCTATGGGAAAAAGCGAGTGCATTTTCTCTCTGCGCTCGATTATAAGAGCAAATATCACGAATAATTTGTACGTACTAGGCACATTGGAACATTTCTCAGTCACGCAGACGAAATAAATGGTCAGTTACGGCGTTTTTCTTTCAAATTCATCGCATTAAAAACGGTGCTAAAACGGCTTCGTACGTGTATTTTTGTGCACTGTCGGACACTGTTAGCGCGAACACGGCGTCGACGCTTTCCAACATGGGGGATATACGTGCCAAACGAACGAAGGACATGTGGAAAACCGAGAGAGACGGCAAGAACTACGCAGTAACACTGGATAAGTAACTCCTTGTGCTTGCAGACGATCAAAATAAATTGAAAGTCACGTAATATAGTCAGATTTGCAATAAATAAGTACTGCGAAGATGCTTGTTCTGGGTTCAAATGGTTCAAAGCATCACCCGCACGCTCCAAATCTTTGCAAATAGGGAGAAGTCAGAGAACAGGTGCCCGATAAAAGCTGCCCGACATGGGAAATAATAAAAAGACATACCTTTCGTAGCTCACGTGCTTTATTTTTTGCGTTAATTCGAATGTTTCTTTAACCGATCGTAAAGATGCACGACGGAGTCATTGTCATCAAATGACAGGACGGGCATATTAGCAATATATAAGCACCACCGAAATGCTAGCGAACCTGAACACACACTGCATTCCTTTCGATCGTTAGTTTGCTTAGAATCGTCACTCGTTTTCACATACCTTCCTTGAAACAGGGGTTTGGGCCTGAAATAGAGCGAAGTTTAACATCGCTCAGTGGTAAAGAAAAATGCTGTAACTAAAGCAATTACACTTTCACAATACCAATAAAGGTATATACTATCCGTTACAACCGATATGACAAAAGTTATTCATGTTATTTTCCGGCGAAGAGACAAAATTCACGCGCGTTTTCCCATAGGAATACACAGGGAGGCTGGAAATGTAGACTGCATGCTGTCTGCTTCAATTTGCAACCGGAAGTCCCGTAGACACTAGCGCCAGCTGAGCCTCTAGCGTTTATTGTAATAACTCCAGATTTGTGCCCGTTACTTCAAAAAAGTAATTAATTACAGTTACAATTACTTGGCCTAAAAAGTAATGAATTACCGTTACAAATTACTCCCGTAAAAAGTAATCGATTAATTACTTCGTTACTTTACTCGATTACTTATGCGTTACTCAAAGCAATTCACAGAAAAGACACACTATCTACTGCGTGTTTGAAGGGAAACGTTTTTGGGCCCCATCAAAATTAAAACAAAAATAAACATATTCATTACTTTCCAATATTTTAGGTTAATAATTTTAGGAAAATGAGTCTATAAAGTTTTAAATAACTTGAACAGGTGCTCAAGATAAACGATCTTTGCGCTGTCCAGCCGGGACAGAACTAAATCCCATGAACATGCGACGAATGAACTTGGGCGGTGGAGGCACGCATTCGAATCAATCCAAGTTTGGCGTCGGCGAGATTCAAAACGCGATTTCCCTGAAGATATGATTTTTCTATGTTTGCTGCATGTTGCCTAAATAGGGGCTGGTTTACCTACTAAAACGCACTGGCTGTGAGACTAAGATGCGGTACTTGCGTCTGGGTACGTCTCAAAGACTCCTCCTTGATGAAGGTTGTTATCCGACCGAATGACCCACTTGATCCTCTTTCTTGATCGCCAAACTTATCAGAACCAAGACGTCACACGACATACTAATGCACAATCTCTCAGCTGAACTGACTTTTCCTTTAGAAATGATTAAAAAAAGCCCAATTTTCAGTGAGCAGCACGCTTCCATGTCTTTCACGCGTTTACAGGAAGGCGGCTTCACAAATCCAGTCCAAGTGAGTAACCGCTTATTCTCAGAAAACTCGGGCTATGTTTCCTTTCCCTAAAATTTCGGTCTAAGTTCCTGCAGGCCCAATCCGCTGACGAGAACCCTAGCATTCTCGTTTCTAAGAATACGGGCTCAGCTTGGATGTCCCAAGCCGTTTTGTTGTGCTCCCCGGCCAGCACTCCCTGCTGTCGAATGTTCCTGCTTAAACTGACAGCAGGGTTGATGCTAGATTTTTTTTTCCAATACACTGCCGCCATCGGATCTCTTATGTTTTTGCCCTACGCATCCGTTAGTGTGAAGTCAAGCGACAGGAGCGAGCCACATAGCCAGTACTCAGCTTTCACAGCGCTGTCAAGGATGAGCAGGGTCGAGGTCTCATTAGAGCTGCCTCTCTGTTTGCGCGCGCGGTCCTCAAGCAAAGCACAGTTTCGTTTAAAAAAAAAACTGTTTTGGGAGAACAAGGCGCGGAGGATTGGGGAGGGAAGAAGAGGGGGGGGGGGGTAGAGGAAGGGAGCGGACGTATGCACCACGATCACTCTGTCCACGGTCTCACTCGACACGAACCCCACGCCACGGTTTTGTGGTCCATTAGTTTTCTGTTCTTTTGTACACTTGAAGCAGTCCGTTCGTTTTCCAAGAAGTCGAAGCCTGTTGCCTTTCTGTAGAGCGTCGAATCCTTCCAGCCTGGCTGACCGTACGAACGAGTTGAGAAGCGGTCTCTGGCTGGGCTCTCGTGCTTTCCGTGAATTTCTTTCTCTCACCAGCACCTCACCCGAGTCTTGTGTTACCATGCTAAATGAGCGAAGGCCGTTGTATCGCCTTTCTTCCCCTCTATTTCTCCCTTTGACGGGACGGAAGAATTGTAACGAGTAATTTCAGTAATTCGTTACTGAAAAAGTAATGCGATTACTATACAAATTACATTTTCAAAAAAGTAACGGATTAATTACTAAATTACAAGAAAAGTAATTAATTACAAGTAATCCCGTTACTTGTAACGGATTACTTCCAAGTCTGAATAACTCTATGTTTCAAACAATCCACAACGATCACGTGAAACCTGACGTCACGCGTGGAATGAACGTGATTAAAAAAGAAAACATGACATGTAATGCGAATTAAAGGTCGCCGCATGTCTCAAATGATTTCGCTCTATAGACGGTCTTATCGTGGGTACCGACATTTTGAATACTGTAGCGCCATCTAGCGAGCGCCTGTTTCCGCGGCCATGCTGAGCGGTTAGAAACGTTGGCGAAAGTGCTCTTCGGGGCGATCCCGCGTTGGGTGTACTGCTGGGCGCTCCAAAGTGCTGGGTATCCGACTTAGGGCGCGTCTTGTGTTCTTGTGTGTCGCAGATGGTGTTTTTCAACTCATTGGAAACGTTTCTTGACCCGCATTTTGACATCCGCCAGTGCGGCGATGCCGAGAAGAGCGGCACTGAACGCGCCACCGATAGAAATCGGAGGTGAGTACTCAAAATATGGTATCAGCTTACAGCGATTGAATGTCCCTTCAGTTTTC